>CM076403.1:5936794-6009477 GCA_038363315.1 Mugilogobius chulae | reverse complement strand
ATTTGCTTAGTACTTCAAAAAGATCAGAAACTGATTTCAAATTTGAATTTTTACCAAGTTTAGTCAGATGTGTGAGGGAAAATAGTCCGGAATGATAAGGGTTTTGTGCATTGTCCTGCCACTTGTTATCTTGCTTAATTCTAACAATACAAACAATCAAGTTTTCAGCATGCTAACTTGTACAGGGATAAGGCAGGGTCAGTTCTGAACAGGAAGCCAGCTGACATGTTTACTATTCTAAATCATTTTAGATCTGATTTATTAGACAATACATTTGAATCTTTGAAATTTGCATCAAAAACTATAAGGAGAACTCAAGTGAAGGTAAAAAATATAGATTTTCTGAGCACTCAACAATCAGTTGCAGGACAAAATTTCTTAAACATGCACGATCACTCCAAATACAACTTTGAGTAAACTAATGATGAGAGAATAGTTCCAAACTCAGAAAAAGTGGCTTTTGCATAACAGGCCCCATTTAAAGCAGCATTAACACATAATAATACTCACATACAAAGCACTTTTAGGTCACGCAGCTGAGAATAGAGGTCATTCGATAACTATTGATTTCTAATTAGCCAACTTCATAAGAATAGTTTGTATCGATCAGCCCGGGGAATGCTGTGAGCTTCATGTTCATTTGGCACAGCTTATCAGACTGAGAGCAGAGCAGCCGACCTCTGTCCCGTGTGCGCCTCTCTATGGTAAACACCACACTTTACCATGACCTTTGCGTGACCTCTGTGTGATGCTTCTTATCCAGGCAGTGGAGGATTAGACTGCCTACGGGAGCTGACTGTCAATGCAAACACAATATGTCACACACTCCACTAATACATCTGATAACATGCTTTTGGTGCTTATGCGTAACAGTTCACATTTTGTATTTCAACAGTATTTATTCATCTAAAATTAAAATAACTGCCACCACCCAAAATGTATATTCAAATAAGTACAATAATTTCAAATTTAACATTTTAAAGGGACACATACTGAAAAGTTGACCTTTGTTTTAAGTTTATTTTTTTATTCTAAATTTGCTTCCTCATCAAAAACCCTGCTGAAGTCTGGTCTGTGAAATATCTTTTGTTCCCCCAAAAACAACATTCTGAACGTTCTTATCTGTGATGTCATAGGTAGATCTCTGAGATCTTTACACCGTTTTTAAATCCATAAGTCATCCAGATTCATGTTTAGCATTTCTGCAGCATTCGATCAGGTTTGATTGATTTGATTGTTTACCCCTGTCCTTTAGATGGAGCTCTAACTCAGTTCTGATGTAGAAAACACATGACTACATGTGTGCTTGAAGGAAGACAACAGCACAAAAAAGCATCATATTTGTCCTGTAAACCCTTTTAGTCGTTCATAGACATTTGTATTTCACGTCTGTTATCAGCAGTGAGAATGAACTATGAAAGTAAATTCAGCTTTTTGCCACATGGCTGAGAAATATAATTCAGTCTAGTAATGTGGAAAAGTCTGTACAGAATTGCTAAAGTGATTCTGAATGAAAAAGTAAGCTGATAATGTGACAGAATATTTACCTTTAAACTAAGCTAAGCTAGTTTACAGGTTACTAAATTATAGTTTACAGGTTACTAGCTTACAGCTTACTAAATAGCTTAGCTATTTAGCTGAGCTAAATAAGTGAACACATAAGTGGATTTATTTTAATATTTTCATTCAACTTTTGTTTATTTATTGTTTAGATTATGACTCCAAAGTATTACAGCAGTCACGGTCCATGAACTCTTCAGTGACTCCCGCACGACCAAAGTGACAGATAAATCCATGCTCTCACACTTCTCTGGTCGTCCTGTGAGCGGCTTCACACTGATGGTCACTGCACTCAGACTCAGAGGATTCACACGGACATGTGTTGACAGCCATTGATTTAGCATCAAGGACTTCACAGCTAGCTCGTCAAGAGGAAGAAAATATCATTTGTGGAAATGAGCATGCTTCAGTGCATTAGAAATGTAACTTACTCAAAACAAAGTCATTTAATCTGTGAAGAAGTTGTGCAAACTTTAATTCTGCAAGTCTTGAGCTGAGGAGTGCAAAGATGGAGAAAAATCCTGATTATGTTTTTTGATATATTTTGACAAATAAAATTCACTTTTTCTGCCCCGCCCTATGCATACTTCTATTTGTTTTTAACCATGAGCTCCGTGAATGGGGCACTGTTAAAGCTACATTTTCAAATAACACTTATACAAAATCCACTTTAAGTAATCAGATAAATGACAACCTAAGTCCCCGTCAACATAGTTCAGACTTACACCAGTGAACAACTGCATTTCCAGGTCTTCAGATTTAGGATGAATAATCTTCTGTGTCTGTTCATTTTAAAGAATGACTTCACAATGGATAATAATGTGTTTTACAAATCAAAATTCTTGACCAAAAATGAGTTTTACCAGGACAAAAAATGCAAAAGCAAGATTTTTGATTCTGTTCTTTTGTTGTATCTGGAAATGTACAGCCAAACCCAGGCCCAGAACTTCAGATGCCATCTGAATTTAAATCAAATTCTGGCCTAAAATTATTCATCTAAATGTGCGAGTTGCTACCTAAAATGGATCTTGTTAAAATTTGGATTCGTTCAACATCAGCTGATATTATAATTATCTCTGAAACATGGCTTAAGAAATCTGTGTCTGACAACAATATTTCAATTAGTGGTTTTAATGTATATCGTTGTGATCGAGCATCTGGAGAGGTGGCGGGGTGGCAGCTTATGTCAAATCATCTTTGCATGTTGATATATGCAGTATTACATCTCTTCCTAAACAACTAGACTTTTTAGCACTAAAAATTGAAATTTCCCAGATACTTGATTAAATGTAGTAGGGTGCTACAGGCCACCATCCGCTCCCCTCAGTGCATTAGAATCTTTAAAACATCTTTTGCTTGAGCTAAATAACAATGAAATGGTTTTGGCAGGAGACTTAAATTGGGACTGGCTCAGCCCAATATCTGATGAATTCAAATCAGTGTGTGATTTTCTCAATTAACTCACTTATTACTTCTCCTACTCGTCCAAACCAAAATGTTATGAAAAATCTACCTTGATTGATCTTATCTTGACCAATACACCCCATAAATATAGTGCTACGGGGGTGTTCTGCAATGACTTAAGTGATCACTGTGTTGTAGCAGCAGTGAGAAATACAAAAACCATTAAAAGGAAACCACGTGTTATCATAAAGAGGGATTTTAAACATTTCACAGAGCAAGGTTTTCTTCTTGATTAAGAAATTGTAACTGGAATCATGTTTGTTTAATTCCAGATGTTGAATTAGCTTGGAATTACTTCTATGAAATTTTTAACAATGTTGTTAACTTGCATGCTCCTTTAGGAAATTCAGAATAAAAGGGCGAGATAATCCATGGTTCTCATCTGAACATTCAAATATCATTAACGAGCGCAACAAAGCCTGGGCAAAAGCAAGAAAATCCAGTCTTAGTGAAGACTGGCTTGCTTTTAGAAAGTTACGAAATAAATGTCCTACTTAATTAAGAAAGCCAAAACAGATTATTATTTGTCAATTACAACAGACAGCTTAAATGATCCAAAACGTTTTTGGAAAACAATTAAATCTCTTTCGGCAAGTGATAAAAATCAGTCCTTGCCCACTTTTATAGTAAATGAATCAACTGTTGTTCGAGATAAATATGAAATGTTAAATATTTTTAATAAATATTTCGTATCTTCGGATCACAACAAAATACAAATGATAATGTACCAAAATGTGACAATTCTCTTTCAGCCTCCAGGCCTTTTTCTTTTAACTTTGAGCCTTTTACAACTCAGGAAGTGCTTGGAGAGCTCAGACATCTTGATGCTAAAAAGGCACATGGCCCAGATCTTTTGGACCCCTATTTTTTGAAAATAGCAGCTGATTTTATAGCTGAGCCTCTCACTCATATTTTTAATCTTACTTTGTCACATCGCAAATCCTAAAATTTGGAAATCGGCTTTTGTTTTCCCACTTTTCAAAGGAGGTGACCAAAGCGTCTTAAGCAATTACAGACCGATTTCAAAATTGTCAGTTCTGTCCAAGATTTTAGAAAGTCTAATAAACAGCCAATTAAAATTGTACTTGGAAAATCATGAAATTTTATCTAAATTTCAATCAGGGTACAGGAAAAAGCATAGTACTTTAACAGCAGCATTGAAGGTTGTAAATGACATTTGTTCTGCGCTTGATAGAAAAGAAAATTGTGCTTCTATCTTCATTGATCTATCTAAAGCGTTTGATTCAGTAGATCACCAAATATTAAAGCAAAGACTTGTGACTATTGGACTTTCAGAACAAGCAGTTAGTTGGATTTCGAATTATCTTTGCGACCGATCTCAAAGAGTTAAATGTGATGACTGGTGTTCAGATGAGTATCCTGTTATTCGAGGTGTTCCACAAGGGTCTATTCTAGGCCCACTTTTGTTCACACTTTATATAAATGATGTGGGACAGAATGTAAATGATGCAAATTGTCATTTTTACGCTGATGACATGATCATTTATTCTTTTGCATCTTCACTCACTGAAGCCACTGTCAATTTGCAAAATGCATTTAACGTCGTATGCCACAGTTTCTCTGAATTAAAGCTCTCTCTTAACGCCAACAAAACAAAATGGATGCTGTTTAGTAGAAGTAGAGCTCTACAGAATGTTCCTCCAGTTTTTACACCTGACGGCTCAGTTATTGAAGTTGTGAATACTTTTAAATACTTGGGTGTCATAATTGATGATGGATTGTCTTTTAAACCACATATTGAATCTCTTGTCAAAAAGTTGCGCTTAAAATTAGGTTTTTATTTCAGAAACAAGCTGTCATTTTCTTTCAATTCCAGAAAGAGACTTGTTGCTGCAACATTCCTTCCTGTGTTGGACTATGGAGATCTTTTGTATAGGCATGCTCCAGCCCAAGCTTTGCGTTCACTGGATTCAGTGTTTCACGCCTCTTTGCGCTTTATAACAAACTGTGGTGCACGGACCCATCATTGTGACTTGTACTCTCGTGTTGGATGGCCTGCTTTAGCCACTCGGAGGCTCACACATTGGTACAGGTTTATATACAAAGGACTTGTTGGTCTACTTCCTTCATACCTGAGTGTGTATTTTCAGCGTAGGCCTGATGGACCTCATCGGTTGCGTTCTCAGGATGTCTACACATTGATTGTTCCCAATGTTAGAACAGAAAAGGGAAAAATGTCTTTCCAGTTTTGTGCTCCCACAGATTGGAATTCTTTACAAAGGGTTTTTAAACTCCAAACTTTTGTCTCTATGGCTCATTTTGACTCTCTTCTGAAAGACCTGGAAATGCAATCATTAACCTGTAATTGTTTTTAACTATGTCCTTTTTGTTTGTTTTAAAATGAAGTCTGTGTTTTGAGTTGTGTTGTTGAAGTCTCTTGGCCAGGACTCCCTTGAAAAAGAGATCTTCGAATCTCAATGGGACTTTCCTGGTTAAATAAAGGTTAAATAAAATAAAAATTTAACTTTGTTTAAGTGAAGTTCACTCCTTAAACTCCACCCAAACAGCAAACTAATTGAAAAGAAGTGTGATTAGTTTGACAGCAAGTGTCTGCAATTAGTGCTCAATTTTGAGTGAGCAATACCCACTGATGTCACAGAGTCAAGAAATCACATGGGCCTTTGCAGTGAGACACAGACAGTTTGTGACTGTTTTGACCTGAAACTTTGCTAATTCATCAGTTTGCACAAAAATCACAAAAAAATGACTCAGAACCGTAAGGCAATGCTATTTACACACATTCCACACAACTTAATAGCCAAATAAAGTAGTTTTAGGGTTTAGATTCACTTTAAGGTATTGTCTTGTGGGGCGGTTTCAAAGAGAAAATGACAAAATAAACTCATTGACTGAATTCAAACGAGGTACGGCCTGTGCATATACAGTACACTGTGATCATTGCTATATTTGGTGTTTGATTGTGGCAAGTTTAACTACAGCTAAACCGGAAGAATGTTGTTAGGAAAGGCGGGCAGAGCAGAAAGTCTATACTAAATGTTTTATTCTTATTATTTAATTATTATTAATTTTTCTAGTATTTTTTTTGCATCAAAATATGTAGCCTAAAGCAAAAATATGCAGTAGATACAAAGAAGTGCCGTAAGAAGCAAAAACCTAAAAGGGCTTCTAAGGGACCTAAATATTTTTCTTAAAAATTGTACCAGGGGCATATCCTAAGCCTTCAGTTTGGGGAGGCGAGGCCTGAGTGACGATTCTCTTAAGTGATTATTTGTCATATTTCACATTAAGTCTGGAGTAAGTGCTACTTTATGTTTTTTAGTCAAATCGCGTCATCGTTACCGTTTGAGTCTAATGATACAGAATAGCACTTCTTCTAACCCTTTGAGCCCAGCTGTCTTGTACTTGTATGTCTGACTCTTTGCCCCTCGCCATGCCAGACTGATCTCAGACTTGGGGCTCTTGTCTTGTAGCCCTGGAGCATGAGTCAAAAGAGAGAGAGGGAGAAAAAAAACTTGCTGTACAACATGAAGCAAACTAGTGGCTGGGACAGCAGCCTTTGGTCCTTTCCTTTTCAGAGATCGCTGTCTATATCCGGGCGAGCATCCTGAGTGCAGTGCTCGCTCATGTTCCAGATATTAAATTACTCATGAAATATTTGCTTGGCCTGCAGGCTTCTTGCTCTCAAAGCTCCACTTAGCCCTAAAACCCGTGTGAGTGCAGGCTTGTGTCACCTCTTTGTGGAAGGTCAACTTTTCTAATTTAACAGCAGGCCATCACATTTCACATTGCATTATCGTCACACTCATTTTCTTGTGCCACCTTTTTGCCACCACCATCTTCACATCAAACTTTTGCTAAGATTATGTCCATTTTTATGCAATTTCTCCAATTCGGTTTGAAACAGGCATGTAAAATGTTGACTGAAGTAAAAAATGCACTCACTAAAAATGTATAATGAGTGAAGCAACATTGTGGGTAAAGATGATTATAAGTGAATCAATAATCATGATTCTTCTGGCTACAATATAATTAAAAGAATACTAAACACACAAAGTTAAATTAAGCATTTTTATTTCAGTCAATGGGAAGTCTTAAAGCAGTTGTAGTTGTGCTGTTTTTGGTGATTTGATTTTGCAGTTTTGATTTTTCTGCTTTTACAATATAGTTCTTTGTGGCAAAATCAGTTTATAATTTGCATTTATAATTTAGGTACCCCAAAATGTATTAAATCTGTGTTGCAAAAAAAAAAATATATATATATATATATAAGTAAGCTTTCTATCTGACATGCATGTTTGAGGATTTGGTTACAAACATAAAAAAAATCCAGACATGTCAGACAAGAACAATTAAACTAAATAAACGTCTACTGACAACACTACACTCACTGCAGCGACTAACACTTTATTGGAACAGTGCAGGCTCGAGTACTGGAGTGAAATCATCTCTAGTTGGTTGGTGCATTCTCTCGGCGGCTGCACTTGGAGGAGAGATGAAGTAGAATGAAAGTAGGCTTGTAGACGTTAGGGATCTCGAGCTGCAGAGTTCACAAGGCCAAAGAGCCGTGCTGAGGCTGGGACACACTGACATGTTGTGACTGAGCCCTGCTTATCAGCTCTGACGCCGACATTATTCTGCTCTTAGAGGATCACTTTAATTTTACTGCCGAGGATGTAAGTCCTATAACAAATCACAAAAACAGACATGAAAAAAAAAAAAAACTAAGAAAAAATGTATAAATAAATAAAAAATAAATAATATATACATACAAAATAATAATTGTAGTAGTAGTAGTAATACTTTTCTAGTGTTACTGTATGATATGTTCTAAATCAGGGGTTCAAAATAACCATGTAATGAACTAGCGACCCCCACAGCAAAATAAATATGTCAGCAATGATTTCATGTTGGAAAATTATTGAATTTGATGAAATTAAGATATTTTAGTAGTTTATTGCTTTTTATATGACCAAAATTCAAACAATTCAAGCCAAACATGCTGCTTTCAGTAAAAAAGAAACTAAATACCCCCGACCCCCAAGGGGTCCCGACCCCCACTTTGGGAACCACTGTTGTAAATAATACAGTATTACAAATTATGTTGCATTAAAAGAGCTAATTAATTAATCAAGTTCATTTCACATCAAGTCTGAAGAGAAGTTTTACAATCTCAGATATGGCAGTTTCTGAACTTCAGTGGTCCAAAACATTAGAAAAAAAACTAAAATTAATGCTATGTTTTTAAGTACATAGGTATGCACATTTGTGCATGTTTTAAGACATTGTAATATATTACAATGTCTTAAAACATTCACATTTTCTTGGGATTTGTAGTCATTTAACATACACATTTGCAGTAGTATGAGATTTGGATCCTTTTACAAAAAACAGAACGCAAACAAAAGTGGTTCTCATTACATTTTTTCCGCAAAAGTATTTAGATAGCGTAGCTTAAAGTTGATTTGTTTGTAACATTTATTACAAACAAACACATGTCTGATTTTGCTTTGTCATATACAAACGGATTGAAATAAGAGCAGACAATATGAGATTTGAGGATTTCATTATTAATAACTGTATTGTGCAGCTGTGACATCTCCTGACCTGACACATGACGTCTGACCTTATTTTCAAGTTATCATCTGAATGTCTACAATACGACAGGTGGAGATCGAGCGTGACTTAGGAGGCAGATGAAAGGGCAAAAAATAAGCCTGAAAAAATGTGGGGCAAAGCTGATAGTTCAAATTGTAAAGTTTATTAATGTAGTTGACGTTTTGGATTGGATACCGACACACAGCGACAGTCCACGTGTGACTCAGTCGGATGGTAGACTAGTTTTATGTAAGCACACGTCACAGTCTGTGGAAAACTAGGGCATAGACACAAGGGTTACAACAGCACAAGGGGCAATAGACTCCATGAAACGAGATGCCGATTTGTTTGGGAAAAATCTATGTATTATCAGGTTTCAAAAGAGCCTGCTAACAATTATTCTGTAAAAAAAAAAAACACATAAAAACAGAGTATTTATTTGAAAAGTTCACTTTAGCATGTTATTAAGAATACTGTATTACAATTAATACCCTGAAATTATAGAAATTACTGAAACTTTATTGATTTGCAGAGGAAATGACCGCTAGGTAAGGTTATTTCTTTGTAATTAATTTAGAGAAAAGGATAAGTTGCATTAAGATCACAACACAACAGTTAGTACTTTTCCCCTCTATCTTCTTCTAGGACTCTCCTGCTAAAGAGATTCTGAATCTGGGACTTTACTAGTTAAATAAAAGTAAAATATAAAATAAATCAAATCCTTTCATATGCAAAACAAATAAAAACTCTTTAGAGCTGACATTTTTGATGAAAAATACATTAAATAAACACTACAATTATAACATACAGATACATCAAATGACTTAAAGTGTAATACATACAAAGAGTGATAAGTTTGTGAAAGTTTTAGTGTGAAAAACCATGTGCTTAGTGAAGTGTAAGTGTGAAGATGGCTGTACTTGACCCTGAGCTGGTTCCCATGTGGCTCCCCACAGCTCACTGCAGAAAAATCACACATAGATCCAGGCCAGAGGTGTAAGCCCAGTCACCCGTGATGATAGCAGCTTAGTCAGGAAATCTCCGCCACAGACTGCCACCGAGTCAGGCCTGCTTCAGTCAGAGCATGTGCCCAAGTCAACTTCCTAAAGTGCCTTAAATGTGTTCTTAAATACATATATATGCCCATTTTTAAATATTTATTTAGCTTATTAATTGTAAGGATAACCAGAGCTAATCAATTATATTTACCACTGGGCCAGATTTTTGGGCATAGTGTGGGGCAAAAACTGAACTGCAAATGTAATTTACATCCAATATACAAAATAAACTCAAAATGTTCTTTATTAAATAGTTGTTTTTTCCTGCAATCAATTCAAAATAAAACATTAATGCAGCAGTAGGTCTTAAGTAGTAGTGCTCAAGGTGGGACCCAGGGGCCAAGCTCAACCCGCCTGGAGGTCCAGTTTGCCCTGCAAAAAGAAACTCCGGTTTGTTTGGATTGGATCTGTTTGATTCCAGTTTGTGTTGAAAAGATTGCCAACAACATATAATCTCCAAAAACATGTTATTATAAGACAATTAATTATATTCAAATATGAATCTTTTCTCAAATAAACTTTTTAAATGCATTGCAGGATTGCTTCAACACAATTCAATTTGGCCGGCCAAAGAAAAAATCTGCAAATTTTGGTCCACCGAGGAAAAAAGTTTGAGCACTTCTGGTCTACAGTGTCCAAGTTCCAAACCAGAATTTCACCTTTCAAATCTTAAAAAAAGACTAAACTATTTAAATGACATGAATGACAGAATCTGATTTAACAGAGTTAAGAACAACGGACACAGTCTTTCAAGCTACCTGTTCCGTGGCTTTTTTTTTATCATGTTGGGCCAAAGCATACTAGTGGGCTGCTAATTGAATAGCCTGCCCTAAACTCTACACACCATCACATTTGTTAAATGGAGCAGTGCTGGAGAACTAAAAGAGAAAGGGACTGAGTCTGGAGGTATAAAGAGCAGTGTGATTGGCCAGAACAGATCTGCTGCAGGGTTTGTGGGCAGATGCACCTTTTTTTAACCAATTTATGCCACATAACATCACTTTGCATTAGTGACAAATATGAATCTTTTAATTCCATGCTTAAAGTTATTAAGATGATGTTTAGGGTGAGGTTAAGGAGCAGGTCATTTAGTTAAGTTGAGGGCTTTGGGAAAAAACATGCTAACCAGTGGAGAGAGCAAATAGACAAATACTAAAAATAACAGCACATAGCAATAAAATAACCATTTTGCAAACTGTAAGATTGAAGATGTTCCATTTGCATTCATACAAATAAATTTATGCAACTTCATACAATATCAATATTTCATACGCACAACTATCAAATATGTATGTTCAACAGAAGAGCTTTTCTAGCATCTTTTGCCACTTTTTGTATATGGAATCCCT
Organism: Mugilogobius chulae; assembly: GCA_038363315.1. Classification (NCBI taxonomy): domain Eukaryota; kingdom Metazoa; phylum Chordata; class Actinopteri; order Gobiiformes; family Gobiidae; genus Mugilogobius; species Mugilogobius chulae. The sequence goes on along the minus strand of CM076403.1, from coordinate 5,998,469 downwards.
ATTGGAGTCAGTGTTTTATCAGTGTCTGAGTTTCTGTGAACGACATGTAAAAGCATATATGTCTTTACCATCCAAATGCTTCTATTCACAGACACAGCTTTATTAATGCATAACTGAGAGTGAAAAATTGAAACTTGTCTTGAAACATTTTAGTGAACCTTAAAAATCTCCCACATCACATCGCTGCTGTGTGAGTGCTCAGAAACATAGACGACCACAAGAAGGTTTGCCCACACACTCTTCGCAAGCTCAAACTGTGGAGTATAAAATATTCAGGTCGTATGTGTTTCTCCTGCGTCTCACTGAGTCTGTGAGGTTCAAACGGTGAGGGCACAGTGACTTTCATGGATTATGAAACATGTATATAGTCAGGCACAATTGTTTTAGCTCAAACTACAATGGCAGTCTAGATGTGTTTCTCAACCGTCATGTTTTCTTATAAGTTTCAGTTACTTCAAAATTTCAGTCTCAATTTCTTTACATAATAATCATAATAATCATAATAAAAAGGGTAAATGGTGGAGATTTTAAACAGTTCTGAATCATTATATTAGTTATGGGTGTCAAAAAATTATTTAAAAATTTCAATTAAATGCTATTTTTTCCAGAAGCATGGGTAATGTCAGTCTAAATACATTAATTTATACTAGAATTGCTCGATTTGGGAAAAAATATATATTCAAATGTAAGTACTTATATTTAATTAATATTTTAATATCATAATTCTATTCAGAGTTCACATTTTAATTTCGTTTTGAAGAAAGGACAAAATTAAATATGATAATGAACTGATAAATTAATTAAACAATTGCTTTTAATATAATTTGAGAGATTTTACATTCTGGGTTAACAATTTTTTTTATGTGGAGAGTCATATACAATATTTTATTACTGTTTCGGGAAAGTCTTTGAAATTTGCCGTGTCCACTGTCATTACAATTGCGATTCAATTTTGCTAGATTGCGCAGTTATTTTTTATTGGGGTTCTTATGGTTACTTTTTAATACAACATCTGATCCCAAAGCTTTCTTATTATATTAAGTGCAGATATTCATGTTCTATGTCAGTGCTACAGCTCGTCACATTCATATTTCACTAATGAATCAATGAAATTATAATTTTACGGGTAAACATTAGCCCATAACATGATCAATAAACACGAAGTGAAATGAGGTGTGCTATGTTCTGACAACATTGGATGATTGGGGATTTGTGCTCCAGGGTATCATGCACTTCTGATCCGTGTTTGCCCCTCACTCACAGACAACACGGGCTTTTGTTGACAAACCCATTTACTGGGTCAGCTGATCTGCTCTCCATGATGTCGGACATTATCATAAAGACGCATGCAGCCATGAGATAAACCGTCGAATTTATGACCTACAAGTTCAGCCAGATTAGACCTGATTGGATCTCTAGTGCCATATGTGACCTACAATGTGGTGGGTACGGCAGGGTGGGAGGGTCACTGATCTTTCCGGGATGAGATTGCCATGGGAACGACCTCTGGATGCTCCCGGGTGCTCTCCGCTGCCCTCACGCATATCTTCAGGATTTCACTGTGTCAGACATGGCTTCTTCTGCTCTACTTCCTCATGAGCTGTGTCGATGCACTTTCACTGAAGCGCCATGACCTCGCTCACAGACACAACACACATTTAGGTTCACCTGTAAAACAACAACAGATAGCTTTTGGTTCACAGGTTGAATTTATCATTGTTGTGTGTAAACCCTGCTGCAAACAAGGGGCATCATTTATCAAGCGTTTGCTCACACGCAAGACAGCTAACAGTACGGTAAGTTGAGCAAAAACTTAATGCAACTGACATTTTTGAATCACAGACATTAAAAATCTAAATTTGAGCTGACTTCATGGAGAATGTTATGCGTGCATTTTACAATACTAAATTGGGTGTAATAAGCTTCCAAAAGCACACTCAGTTTATACCCACAATTTCGCACCTGTATTGATTATTAAAACAATCCTTTAGTGTACAGAATCTGTCTCAACAGATTAGCTTGTTCACATCAGAATTGTGCTTTAATGTCTTTTTACTGGAAAAGACAATTTACAATTTTGAAGCAAAAAAGTGGGTTTAAGAAATTATTGGATTTAATGTAAATCATTGTTTTGAATTTATTCAAGTCTAAAACCCTCTCCTAAATGCTCTGCAATTTAGTTCTACTATTAGCAAAACTAGACAATACATTGCAAACATTTCTGAAACTTGCCTTTTCAATTTTCTGCATGTGCTGTTTATTTAGCACTAATATAGATGAGCGTTGCCTTCAGGACGTCTCTGTTGTTAGACCTCCATTTTAGGCCCAAAACCAAAAAAATGAGTTAACGCTCCAAAGCCCTGGGCCAAACAACACTCTTCATTATCAGTGGAGCGTCTTTCAGCCTCTTGGTCACTGCATGGGGGCACATTTGTGCTACAACAATTGGAGCCTCAGGAGTTCAGCATTACGAACTTTAATGTCCTCATTGTAGTTCACAGCATTTTAGCACAAGTCTTGGTTCATTTTAGTTTGCAAACATGTTGTAAAACGTGGACTTGTCTTTCTGCTTTTTTGAGTCCTGCTACTTTTTCTCAAATGTAAACAGTATTTGCATAATGTGTACATTTTGCCTAAATTTCAGAAATGCAATAGTAAGTTTGAATAGGGCTGTTTTGCAGTCAGTATACTGGAACAGTATCAAAATACCTGTTAGTCAACAAACATTGCAAGTTCTTCAATAAGCTTCAGCGCATCCATCATGAAATCTATTTATAAAATCTAAATTGCAATATAATCACTCATTACAGATGCCAAGCTAGGAGTTAAAAGCTAGCAGTTATACTAAAGCAGGATATGGCAGCAAGACACTATTATGTCAATAATGATAAATCTTTAAAGGTCTGCCACCTGTTGCTTTGCAGTGTTCCACAATATGGGGCCAAATATGTTTATGTGGCATACAGAAAAGGAGGGGACACCATTAGGTCCAGCTACAAGTAAAATCTGATAATATAATAGATCCATGGTAAGATCTGTGGAGAGTCGCTCACAATAAGTAGCCAAGCCACCCATTAAGAGATTGGAATGGAGGCCAGGCAAAGTGGTATTGACTAAATAAAATATTATTTTAAGAAAGGATACATTTATTCTTGTGCATGTTAACATTCCAAACTAAGCATCTCGACAAGAAGGTAGCACACCATGTTAAATAAGTCAAAATAATCCATGTAAATGGTTTTCTTAGCAGCAACGTCATTATACCCTTCTACAGGTTTTTTGTTTAATTTACTCCAAGGGTTAAAGCAAAAATCTCATGTACTGCTACAATAAGGGACACAGCCACATTTACTGCCTCCATGTCGCTCCTGTGCTATTACCGCGTGGCTGAACTTTGTAGACTACCTTATCCCACCGTGTCTAAGAAAAACTGCAGTAAAACACCTTTGGTTACTTTAACTGGTTAAGGTAAATGTAGCACAAAGTAAGCATGAAGTTGTGAAAACCAGAAGCCTTTCAGGTATTTAAACCGGGACCTGAGTTGACTCTTAAAACTAAATATTTTGACTATAATCGGCTGGCAAAATACAGTCCACTTAAATTGACACTTGAGGTTTAAAAGTATTTGATGATATAGTGGACTGGATGCTTCTGAATGCTAAACAAAATAAACCACGCTAACATTTTACAGTAAGAGAAATGGATCCCCCGGAGTGGAGGGTAAAGTTAAACATAGCTGCTATGGGTCACTGGCCCAATGCTTTTGTCTGTCCTGAGGTAAGACTGCAAAAACGGGCTTTAGATTTAAAAATGTTTAGCCTTGACCAGACCAATGTTTTTTTCACTGCCTGCTATTGAGCTGTTTATGGTGGTTAAAAAATTCTCTGAAGGCATGTTCCAGTTCAAACCTCATTTTACACCGGACAAATTTTATGAATGTTTACTACTATTATATTTTTAAATACACAATTAGCTACACATACTATTAAACAAATACACAACTGAAATGTAGATACTATACTTTTTTTTATTTTTATTTATTTACTTTCATTATTTATTTGTAGATCTTATAATTGGTTCTGTACATTCTTCACATAGATGTTTTTCATATTTTTGTTTTGTATAATTTGTTTGAATCCAGTACGTAATGTAGCAGCTATTTATTATTATTATTATTATTTTTTAATCTAGTTCAAAATTGATTTGAAGAAAATTAAACAGAATGCTAAACACGCAGCTATAATCAGATGACAGAAACATACTTTTTGTGAACATTTGAATTTACAATGATCTCATACCAACCTTGCTTTATAGTCATGAGTGAAGAACAGGTGAGCTGGCGCGCACCTCTTTGTCTCAGCTAAAGGTCATTGCTTCCACCCGCACACTCACAAACTCAGCTAATCCAGCACTGTTGGACACGGTTCCCCATGAGCAGAGCCCGCTGTGGTGCCAAGCAGGTCAGCCTGGTCAGCGGAGGTTATCCAAAGGCTTAAGCCGAGTCTGGAGGCCAAGTCTCTCTGTTGAAAGTCCTGACGCTTGAGCTGGGCAAACATCAAGGAATCCAAAAAAAAAAAAAAAAAAAGTCCACTGTCCCGGGCAGAAAGGAATCTTCTTATAACACTCAGAGGTCCAGCACAGCCGCTCCATCTGCCATGTGCTACGTTTGGAGACACAAACAAGAAACAATGTACTAAATCAAGAACAAAAATCTGCAATATATGCTACATGCCAATAATGTTTTTTGAAAATAAAATAAATAAAACAATAACAACAATAATAATCTACTAAGATCAAAACGCTAAGACCAAAAAGCATGACAAAGTACTGTTAATTTCTATGCTGCTTTTACAACAATACATTTCTAAATGATTTAAATAGGAAAAAAAAAAGGGAATAAATTAATAATAAATACATGCATAGTACATTCAATTTATAATGTGATAAATGATTACTTTTTGGTAATAATAATATTTATCATGATCAGATAATGATACAATTTTATTATTTTCACTAATTGCGCTGTGTGTAAGGGAGGCTTGGAAATATATTTTTATTTTATTTTCAACTCTGCCCTTTTTATGCTTTTTCACATTTTCTATACGTTATTATGATATTATTATCTAGAAATAATTTTTTTCTGTGACTGATTTTCATAGTAATTTTCCATACAGAGAAAATAATAATGCCAAAAAAAAAAAAGAATAAGAATATTAATATTAATAATATATAGACTAGCATATATTCATGTTTAAGCTACTGTGTATTCAGACACACTTTTCACCATACTCACATGTTTTAAAATACACATTCTTTTTGATTCTACCACAGCGACAGCAGCAGTCATCTCCCTCTCACACAAATCTACAGATTTATGCTCAGTCTTATGGTCAGATCAATTAGTGCAGCAGCGGGACAGAGCTCGCATCCAAAAGCCAGGCCTGATTGATGACTGCCATTTCCCAAAGACATTCATTTGGTCATGACTGTCATCTCAATGGCTTTTTACAGGCCCTGTGTTTTACGGTTTAAATTTATTATAATGATAAGGCCCACTCTGCTCTGACTTTGCCATGCCGCTGCCACATACATTTCTCTTAAGTCGGCGACACCATAAACCACAAGAAGACACTGATTCTGACCCCATTTGTCAAAGAAAAACGCCTTAAGTGATTTGATTTAAAAGTAGTGAAAGGCGCGGATCTCTTTTCAGGTCCCTCTGGTCCACTGTAGTGTGAGTACTACAGTGTCTGCAAAGTTCACATCACAAGAAAGTCAATTAAATCGTGCCTGGGCTTTTGGGCTATTTAATTAAAGCTAAAGCAACTTAGCAGGATTGAATTAAATTTTTGGCAGCGGTAAACCAATACTGTGGGAAGGCCAAGGTGGTGGCCGCGAAGGGAGAGCTATTCGAGTAAAATAAGCTCACAGGACCATGTGTCAGTGCCCCTGAATACATTTTAGAAAACAACTGGTGGTTTGTGCCTCATGTCTAGCTAATTCTGTTTATGGTTAACAAACATTGTTAAGCTAGTTTTAAAGAGAATAAATAGTTACAGTGAAACAGCTACAGTGAAAGGGGAAAAAGTCTATCAATGTGAATTTTCAAGCTACGCTCTTTTAAATAAACAAGGTATATGTGTAAAAACGACCAAAATCACACTGATGTCAGCCAAATCTGAAAAATAGACAGCGCCATTTTGGTAATATGGTACATGTTTTTTGAATTTTAAAACCAAGCATTACATTTGTTTATACTTAAAACCTTTATAAAGACGGTTTCGAAATACAAAGTTAATAAAATGCTTCAGTACAAACTTTCAAAATCTTTCTCTGGCAAAGACTGTTATTATTTAGTGTTAGCAGGCACTAACGTTACTGTAAAAAAAAAAAAAAAAAAAAAAAGACTATATTTTTTCCCTACATTAAAGTGTGCATACGGAGAAAAAAAAAAATCATAATTTTAATCTTATAAGCATTGTTCTCAGTAGAGGTAATGTTTTACAGAAAAAATATGAATGCAGCATTCAACAGTAAAAATATTTTACAAAAGCTGCAGAAAGAGCTCATTAAAAAAACCTTAAATAATAAAAAAATAAATAATTATATATAACACACTTTTGACAATATTGTAAGTAAACAATAATAAATACAGTGACCAAACATGTTTAATCTGGTGGTCGCGTGCCGTGTGGGGTTAATCCTGTGCTAAAGGTCTCTGTAGATTAAACAGGTCTTTGGCATTTTCACAACACAGGGTCAAAGGTCACAATGAAACTTTTACACATCCTCTTCATCAGCATATTTGAGCCACCAAATAATCAAACGATTAACGATAATTTGATGGTATTCAAAAAGCAATTCATTTTCTAAATACATTACATTGTATTTTTAATCTCAGAAGCACAGTACTAATAGTGCATGATCAATATTCTTTTTTATGATTAGTGATACAAACGCACAACAAACTGTACCAAAAACTTAAAATTGCGTAAACTTACCGTCAAAACTAATAACACAGACATAGAAGAAAGGTTTTATTGGAGAATCAATCGAATTGGGTAAAACAAAAGATCTCTGTCAAAAAAGCAAAGTTCAATTAGTAAAAAATTACTCTTACCAATTACAAAAATAATAATGACAAGAAACTGTGTCTGAGGCTGTATTTTTCAATTAAACTTTTAATTGAATTATAAATGTCAGTTCAAAGCAAGCTAAAATTAATGTGATTATCAGGTATAATGAAATAAGCGCTGTCCTTGCGGCACAGGTTTTTAGTAAATAAATAAATAAATTAATTAATTAATATTTTTCAGTATTTGTGCTGGTGGTTTGATTGGAGTAGTAGATGTACCACTGTGAGGCTCTGGGGGGCGCTGTTGATGAGAGCAGACACTGAGAAATGCTCAATGCTTTGCGTTAACGCTCATTTCTCTCACATAGTTAAACATTTTATTTTTAAACATTGTTGTTGTTGTTGGAACTGTACCCAAAATATGACTCCAGCACATGCATTTCGACTACACTGTTCTCATTTTACATCAAGCTTTATCAAGACAAAAGCTTAGTAATATTACTATTGTGACCAAAAGAACTAAAATCAATGTGTGTAAATATCTAAAACTTAATTTAAACGTGATTAAGCAACACATCTTTAAAATATATAAATTTCACAAAAATTGTATTACAACAAAAATGAAATGTTTTTGATATATTTACAATATATAGAGATATTGACTATTTACAATATACTTTTTAATCAAGCTAGTTGCATCCATGGTGCAATTTGCTTCCAAAATTTAAAGAAATAATATTAAACACAAGAAACAAAAACAGAGCACTTTCTCACCATTAAAAAAAAAAAGTAAAATCAAGAATAATGTTTGTGAGCTCACACAATCTTATGAACTTATTGCTTTTTTATAACATTAAAAAATGGAAAAAATATAACGTGAAGAAATACTCTTTACCAAAATGAGTAATTAGTAAATAGCAATAAAGTAGTTTTTTGACCAGTATCTGTTTTTGTATTGTAACAAAAGTTTTCACTGTGAAGTTTTGGACCGTATATAGATATTTTTTTCATATTACCTAAAGCTCATACATGTTATTTAATTGAAAGTGACAATTGTTTTCAATGTGCAAAACTCCACTGACTCTGCTTTTCATAGCACAATTATTACCATTATGATACAGTATGTCTCAAGTACATCTCTAGGCTATATTTATACCTTTGCATCTCTCCAGTGGCTGTGTATGGAAGTCATTATAGCAAGGTTCTCTCTCTCTCTCTCTTTTTCTCTCTCTCAGTTTGCCGTCTTCTCTCCATCTGCGTCGTAGTCACCTGGTCTGAAGTCGGCCCAACAACTGACCTGGAATCAATGCAGTCAAACTCAGTAGAGGCAGATAAATCAGCCTTTAACCCCCGAGAGCCGACTCTGCATAGGCCTGCCGCTGCGCCACATAATAAGCTAGGTATGTTTGATGACAAATAATTTATGAGGAATTCTTCTATTAGTTTGATTTAGAAGCTCCGTGACCGTGGAGCATCAGAGCTTCCAGTGAACTATAAATCCAGACCAACACAGCTGTATGTTCGTCTGGAGTCCGGCCTGGTCCTGCTACAAGAGCAACCTGACTCCAGGACTCCAAAACAATTGCTTTAGGATCTGCTTTTTATTCAACTACAATTAAATGGACCATATTTTTATATATCGGATAAATGCAGTTGCAGTTTGTGCTTGAGTTGATACCTCAATATTATATTTCATTATATTATATTATATATAATTTTTATTGTGTTGTAATTTGACATAGTTTTTAGCATAGCTAATAAAAATAGTTGCATCTTGTCTCAAATAAAATAAAATGAAAGCAGAAACAATAGATTTTTTCTGCATAACATTATTCATTTTTTTATAATAATAATAATTATAATAATAATAATGATAATAATAATATTAATAATATGTTCCATTTTACTTATAAGCAAATGTCTTAATTTTATTATGGACAAATATCTGATAAAACAAGAATTTGAATTAGTTTTCAGATAGCCACTTAACAGTTTTTTTTTTTAGTTTTTTTTTTTTTTTCAGTTAATAAATGTATTAGCCTTCAATAAATAATGCATTAGCCTTCAATAAAATAAAAATAAATCTAGCCAAATTCAGATATCAGCCTAAAATTTTTTATTGTAAGTCAATAATGCCTATATTTTTGCCCTTGTGGAAAATAAATAAATAAAAAAAATCTGAAGATGTAATAGTAATTTGAAATGTTTTCTTTTAAATATCTACCGTACTCCCTGTTGGTGCCAACACAGTGTGGATGAGTCACTTGAGATGTTATGAGACCCAGTTGTTTCAGCCAACATTACATCAACTGATTATAGTTTTATGGTCATTAGAAAGTGCAGGAAAGAGAGTTCTGGACCTGGAGGAAGTCACATTTCACTTTAGCTTTGGCAATTTTGGCTTGTGCAGCTGGAAAATAACGTCTGTTCATGATGTGAGACACTTCTAATGTGATGTCAACCTCATGGTGCTGCTCTGCTTTTCAGAAATAGAATACAATATTTTAATAATCACATTGAAAACACAGTTTACTTACATAAATACAAAACAATAGAGTACAGTCTTACGTATAAATCTATGCTTTTTTTTTTTGAAGCCTATTCAAGTTAACCATTCACTTGCTTTGACAAGATCTGAAATCACAAATTTCAGATCTTGAATTTTGAAACCTGAATTTTACAAATCAGGTAATTTCAAAGAAATAGCAACATATTTATTAAGTCAAACTTGCCATTGTGATAGACCATGTATTAAAATAATAATGATAAAAAAATACATAAATACAAATACAAATTTTTACTTACTAATTTTATTAGTGGGCTACATCTTGCAGGACGTCATCCCAAAAATTTAGTTACCACTAAAAAGGCAATTTGTGGAGTGGCACAAAAGTGTGCATAAGCCAGAACTGTCAAATCCACCAGAAACAATGTCACTGTCGCCTTCTTACACAGTAGCCTAATTGTGCAGAGTGGAAACGAAATAATGCATTTCATTACCCTTTAAAGAAGCAATACGGTATAAATCGTGTAAGCTAACACATCAATATGAGTTTTACTTACTTTTAATTGTTCTTCAGTCTGCACGAGCTGCGCCTCATGTTGCACCGTTCACCCAGTAAAATACAAATACTTAGCCTAGTTGTTCCAACAACAGCAGTGCAGCCTTGAGACTCCATCTTTCATAAATGCCCCACAGGTTCCAAACATTTAATTGCCGTTTGGTGAAGGCAGAGAGGACTGTCCTTCTTCTCGCGGTGATTGACAGCAGGGGGAATTGAGCTTGTGTCTGAAGGGATGAACTATTCAAGAACAGATTGGTACATGTTTAACTATAGCTTAGCGAAGTGATTTTTTATAGACACAAATCTAAAATAACGTGTTTAAATATCCTTTAGTTATAAACGTTTTAGTCGTGTGCCTGCGCTACAGCAGATCTGCGTAGCTCAAAGCTCCCCTCTGTCTCCTTTTGTTTGGTTTCGTCCAAACTTGGTACAGATTTGAGTTGCTTTGCCTGCTATCGTGGATCGCTGTGTTGGGTGACGGAGCGCCTGTCCCTTCTCTGCTTTTTCCTGTCAATGGCTTTCGGGACATATTTTATTTGAATGTCTGGACCTTTGAAGTGACCGATGATGGATATTCTATGGATATTATGGACCATACCGGCCGTAATAGCTGTTGAAGGTAAGCTAATGTTTTCATCCATCACAGCGTAACGCCGCATCCTCAAGCCGGCGGAGTTTGTAACAACAAAGCGCACGAGTGGACGCTTTCTGAATGTAATGAGGAGACTCACTGAAAATTCTACTCTTTCATATTTTCTTGTCTTTTATTCAAACGCCAGAGCTTTTACACACTGGAAGAGTCGCGTTACGAACGGCAAGCGGTGATGATGGGGAAACAAAACACTTTGCAGGTTCTCAGTCTTTACTGCCTATTAGTAATTACGCCTAAATAACAAGTACTATAGGCTACAATAACATGTACATGAAAATGTACGTAAATGTCCCGTATGCGCTCAAAGGTGCCGGGTTAGTTGTCAAACAGCCGGTGACAAAATAAGAGATTAAAATCATAATCTATGGCGACATGATTGTACTATTCCGAAATATTTATTGTACCATTCTTGACCTGCTACAAGAGACCTCTTCCAGAGGCTTATAGACTTGGAGACGCAGTGCGTGTCCACTGCCCAGTGCCCGACCACTGATGTGTGGCAGACTGGCGCAGGCAGCGTGGCTCCGTGCACAAAGGAACAGGTTGGCTGAATATCTGTGTTAGGTGAAAACACATTGAAAACCCGTGGACACAGGAGCAAGACCTCTCTCTCAAACTGACTTTATCTTTCTGAGACCCATTTTAGTGGTCTACAAGTGCGTAAAGACTAGCCTACTTCTTGTACTGCACTATTGGCTAAACAACAATATAGGCTTACTTGTGTCTAATTTGAAAATGTTTTAAGCAATGTAATTCAGTTGGACTTTATTATGTTTTTTTTTCCCCTTAAAAGTAGTATTTACATATTTTTGCCTGTAAAAGTAAAACGTAATTAAATCATTTAATTTAATTTTATTTTATTTATTATAAACAATCACAGGCTATATAATGTTTTTTTTCACTCGTATTCTATGTGCATGTAGCATAAAAAAATAATCTATTTCATGACATGAAAATTTGTAGATGGACATTAATGCAATTACCTATAAGTAAAAAAAACTTAAATTTAAATAGGGATTTCTGGTTACTATATTTATAATTGTCAATTTTAACCTAATACAATGCTATTCTTTCAGATTTTTCAGTTTTTATGTCATTGCAAGTGTAAAGTTAATAATGAGAACATAGTAAAAATGCAACATTGTAGCAATATGAATAGCACGCATTAACAAGCGACATTTGTGTTTTTATGGTTTATAGAAAATGCACCTAATCCATTGTGTGACCTGTTTCGTAGAGATCAAAACTGTTTGAATATGAACTGCGTGCACTGCTGCTGAACTTAAGCTTTACTTACTGCAAAAATGTCTTCTGCTTTGGTAATGTAATGTAACATCCTATTGCCACGACTGCTTTTTTATTGTTTGATCTAAGGACAAATATTTCCTTCTATGTTACGCTGTTTATTACGCATGCTTCGTTGATTATGGCTGTGTCTCAGTTGCTTGCGGATAAGTTTTCCTCAACTCAAGACATGTTTTTTATTTGCAAAATAGCTTGTCTGTTGGCCAATCCGACAAAGCCCCCTCCATTTTACCCTATGAATCACCCTACACGACTATCCAATGGGGACGCAAAGATTGCCTACGTGTGAGAAATATAGAGAGTTGAGAAAGAGGTCACCAAAGCCTTAATCCGAAAAAAGAAGAAACATCCCAGCATGCATCAGGGCCGATCTCACCAGCGAATCATTTTGACACATTTGACGACTGCGTTTTTGGTGTAATTCAAGTTGACATTCCTTCATATTGCACTAACGTTTGATGACAAAGATCAAACGCTCGGCGAATTGGTATTCATCGGACCATGCTTTAAGATGAAAGTTCAACTGAAAGATATGAATTAATATTTTCACAATCACATATTACTGTGCATAGCTGGATTTTGATGCCTCGCTGGAAACACTCTTGTAAAATGTGAAAACTACAAAATTCCATTCTCAGGCAGATTTGAGTTGATCATATAGATTCTGCTTTTAAAGAATGCTTGACCTTTGACATTTATCGTTGTTCTCACTGTCCTACAGTAACCGGCATCCATCATTCAGACATTTTCATTGACTGGCAAAGAATGGGCATTGTTGATTAGCGTTAAATTGGCCTTATTGCACAAGGTTAACCATAAGACAGATTGTTGCTCATGTTAGGGCGTCACAATTTTTCTGACTAGTATTTCAGTTGTGTTTTTAGATTAGCGATGTATGTTTTGATACTGGAATTCAGCTCATATTTTAGAACCTTCCAGGAGAATTGACAGAACGATCTAAATTTCGATACAGAATAAACAGTTTTTATGCAGAAATGACAGGATTTTATGTATTTTGTGAAGAAAAAAAATCTAAATATACAACTTTTGCAATTTACTGATTGCATTCACTAAAATTATGATTTCAATTCGATTGTGATGAATTGTGCAGTCCTAGCTTATGTAAAAATTAAGATTTTTTTTAGTTCCCACAGCGCTCTGTTGTTGACATATGCTGTAGGCAATAGGTCAGGTTAAGGACTATGCTGGCTCTAATTTTCTAACTTGACATCCAAAACACTTTTGTCACTCCTCTGATTCGCACTCCTTCTTATGTTATGGCATTGCAAACATTTATGGGCAGCTTGTTGTTGCTATGATGCAGCGAGTCCTTCTCCAGACATGTGTGCAAGTTGTTGTGGCTTCAGCCGGATGATGGATCACTTTGATACCAGACTCTTTCCCTTTTTATTTGAGCGGACACAATGAGACACACAGCCTACCACAGAGGACAGCGAAGCGGGTTAGAATGAGCTCACAGCAGGGCGTCTTTAAAAAAATGTCTCTCCGATTTTGATTGCATTTCAGCATGTGCGCCGCATTCCTTCAAGCACTGTATCCCACTCGGTAGAAAATTATGTTGGCAAATATTGCTCGACATGTTATTTCATTTCTGATTTGTCACTTGAATTAAAACACTGCTCATTGTATAGGAAGTTTTGGAAACTATGCCAAGTTTAGTAAAATGCAATTCAAATGTAAATGTGTTGGCAATTGTTTTGTACGGTATAGATTGTAACATGAAGGCATTATGCCGAAGAGCAACAAAAGATAGACAATGGGATTTAAAGGTAAAATGAGTGGCCTTCACAATTCAGTGTTTTTGCAGTTCCCCCAATGAACAGGGAGCCGGCCATGCACGCCAACCGCCCAGCAGGCTTTCACAAAGAATCTGTCTCTATTCAGGCCTAATCCATGCTGCCGAGGGCTCGAGCATTGTCACTTTGCATGCAAAATTTCAATTAGTGCTGGTACCAGTTGTTTGACTTGGACAGGGAATGTCACATATCAGTGTAATACTACCTTTAATACATGGAAGCCAAAACAGTCCTAGCTGCTAGTGTTCATGTTTTAGAAAGCATTGATTTGCTGTATTAAATGTCCTCTGGGAGATGGTGTGATTGTAGCCGCCTTATGATGGTGACCCCAGAAGAAGGTCAATAAAAGGTGTTTTTGCAGTGGCTGCACCGGGTTATCCACATAAGCAGAAAAATAATTACGTGAACCTAGCCAGTTTCTCAAATAGAGATGTGCTAATCGATCGCTGTGGAATCGGCTGGTTTAAGCCTGGCCGACCACATAAACACAATACAGCACTCACAAATATTTGATTGTCTGTTAAACAACATGCACAATAGGCGCCAAAGCCTTGCATGTACATCGACATGTAAGCATGGAAATTAGTCACTGTGAACAATGAAGACACAATATAATTAGAGGTGACTAACCAAGTGTAATGCACGTCATGCGTCGAAGTAACAGACGGCAGAATGAAGTTAAATGTACGCTCCTTGCAACTGTAGTGCCCTCCATTAATATGGACGGTCAATTTGTTTAAATAATATTCCAAGTTCTTTTTATTGTTTGGGCCAATCTGGATGCCAATGACAAAATTAGATACTAGGACCAACCTGAAATTATAAGTTCAACTAAACTAGGTGATGTTTCTGCATGATATAGGAGAAAAAAATCTTTAATTGCAATTTTTAGTTTTATCCCATGAGTCAGTTTTCAGTGCTTTTTAAAACAGATCTAACCCATCTTAATGAATAAAAAAAAAAACAAAAAAACAACAACATGCATTTCATGGGTATTATGTATCCTTTTTCATGTGACAGACTGAAGGATAGAAGGATCATTAGAGATAAAAAACAAAACATAAAAAAACAATCTAGATCTACATATTGCATTAGGTGGAAAAAAGTCTTTACCTCTTTGTAACCTCTGTACTATTTCACACCGGAATCTAGATCAAGGATGTTCCCATATTCTGCTGTCTTAATTAGCACATGTTAATTGGTAATGCCTATTCTCTTGGTAAGTCATATTTATTAGCAGGAGCCTGATTCATCTTGACCCACTGGGAATAGAAATCATTTGGGGACTGTCAAATGTATTTCCAGACTTTGTTCATAACAAGTCTTCAATCTGCCCTGCAACAACCAGCCTGAATTTCACTTTCACTCTACTTTATGTGACGAGCAACTAGGCTTGCATTAATGTGAGATCAATCGATCGACTCTATTTTTTATGGTGTTTTGTCAAACAACTGTGGTATGAGCCTTAGAACATAATATATAAAGTCTTAAATGGACAATAGTTTTAGTTTTTTATGTTTTTTTTTTTTTTTTAAGTTATATCGAATCGGATCGATTGACATGAGAAAAAATCGTGTTATATTTTTTCCAGCTCGCCACCTACGCATAGTTTATTTTATTTTAATGTTTTTGATCGACTATAATGTCAGCATTTTTTTTTTTTTGTGCTGCATAGATGGATTCTTTTGTTGGTATAACCACATCTTTTACGCTAGTCCTTATTTCTTACTTAATTGACTGCTTTTAGTCTCTAAACTTGCTTTAGGGGGGTTTTTGGAAGGCCAAATATTTTCTTGTACCACTCTGTTCGTTGTGTTGTAGTATAATGTACAAGTTTTGCACTGAAACTAAGAGCTCCTGACACAAGTTACATGAGAAATTAATTTAATATTTATTATTTTACGTTTTGTGCAGCGTAAACATTGTTGTTCATGTAAATGGGTTTACTGAAATAATAAATATGGAATAGTTTTACAGTAATTCTTGTGACAGAAAAGAATAATCATTTTGCAAACATTTTTTTTTTTCAGTTTTATTTATATATGTCACATCAAGTGGATATTAATTCTTTGGATTACGTAAGTTAAAAACGCGCCTTTCCCCATCAGCACAGATGACCTGCTCAACTTGACCCTTCTGGGCCTGTCACATCCTTCATGTGAATGTTGAGTCATCCGCAGTCACAATATGGCCCATGAAACAGTCCGCTCATCACTGCAGCTCCTTATGCAGATGCAGAGGAGCTAACAGGAGTGAGAACACGATGCAGTGAAGTCAGATCTGTGCAATATAGACCACAGTCTCTCAGGTAATCTGACACCACCTGTAGACACAAGCCTTCGGATTATATCTGACCACTGGAGACAGAGACATTCTGATTGTCATCAACATAACAAAGAGCATTTTTTTCTACCTGAGCTGCGGCTTGTGCAGTGCGCTCACCTCACCATCTATCACCATGTGACTCTATTCTCTCTACAGCCCATACCGTCTGTCCATCGTTGGTCATATCGACAGCATGCCCTCCCCTTTTTGTGAGCAAAGTCACTCTGCACATGCATTGCATACACATGCGTTTAACAATCAGGGCATTTCTTTGCTTTTTGATTTGATTTGGTATATTCTCAGGTCACACAATGTGAGCCTAGAGTCAGGTTCTAACAGGCCTATGTCTCTCAGACTCATAAGCCGACATGTTTTATCTGATTAGAGCAGCGGGCAGACAAGCTCTGCTCCTTTATAACCGACGAGGGTCGCCCTGGGTTAGCGACCCAACAAGCTTTAGCAGACATAACAAATAGATCAAGCTTCCTCTGCAGATTATCTTCTCCAGCATATGTACACACGTACACAAGCCCAGGGACTTCATTATTCTCCTTTCTTTTAATCTTGATTTTAGCAGTTTTTAAACTGACATGCATTATTTAAATCAAATAAAATATCTTTCTGGGTTTCAGCATTATACACTTTAATTTTTCTAAATCTGTTAAGTTAACTTTGGTTTGCACTGAGAAGCACATCTTGTATTGTTTTAGAATAATCAAATATTATATACGCAAAGACAAAAATGCACTGGCATGAAAAATAGAAAATATGTTAGGTGTCCTGCTAATTTTGAACTGCAGGAACTGCAAAGTGAATAAAAGGTGGAGAGGTGAGACTATCAGAGACAAGGGTCATTGTTGCCTTAAGCTGAACACACTGCTACTGCTACTACTGCTAAGACTTGCATTATAGCATCAGGAATATGGAACTCAATAGTTCTGCCCTCCCCATTCAGTCCATTATCATTTTCGATTTAGACACAAATGCTCAAATAAACCTTTTGCCCAAGCACTATTAAACAGTTCTCACAACAGCATTGACTGGATTCATATGTGACAAGCCTCAAAGTCAATTCTTTAACCCCAGTTGTATTTGAATTCTCATCAATTGTCCCTCTAGGGTCGAATAAATCAGTGAAATCAATGCCAACGCAATATTTAGATGAGAAAGATTAGCTGGAGTAGCACAATTGTCTGAAAGTTAATCTGTGTTGGGGGCGATCAGTGACATATGCTACACACAGTGAACTCTGCTAATGCCATAAGACTGTATCCTCCCATATGTCCTGACTCCTGCACCTTTACTTCATTGTCCTGTACTAATTTGAACCTGGCAAACCTGAGAGAGAAAACACGGTCTGTAGAACACATGCTAGAACTGCAATATATGTCTTTAGGGATCAATAAATAATGCCTGGAATCACAACATAGCTCTGAAGTAATGCGAGTTAAAACAGAAGCAGGTATATAGGGTGCTGATATGGCTGTTTTCCATATTCTCTTCTGGCAGGACCTCTTGGTAGTGAAATTACAATAGATCATTGGAGAGGGCAGCTGGAAAATCCATAGAGCAGCCCCAGAGACCTGCTGCATGTGAAATCAATCCAACCATCCAGCTGAGGCCAATAACGGCGGATGATTGTCACATGATAGGGTTAAACACACACAATATTATTATTCATACTGTCCAAATAGGGTTTCATCTACACTTACTCAAGGAGGCATTTCATCAATAAAGAGGTTGATTGTTTTTATAAAGCAGTCCTTGACCTACACATTAGTTAGAGAAGAAAATTGATAAGGTAAAGTATTGCTTGAAAGTCGACCTGTCACAATAAAGAGCCCAATGTGAAGAATCATGAATCATTATTAAATCATAGCAACATAGTATAATACACAAAAAGACCAAATAATAAAAACATTATATACATAATACTAAGAACAAGAACAACAACTATTTATACAAAAATAAATTATTAAAAAAAAATCTTGAAACAATATGTTTTTTTTTTTAGTTAGACAGATATATTAATTAACATAACATATTTAAACTTTATTTTCTACTTCATGTGTGTATAAGCATTAAAAATAAATAAAATAGGATTTCACGTCCCGCGTCAAAATAATAATTTTGAACTATTTTCTTACTCTCACTCATTTTATGTACTTAAATGATGAGTCCCTCCTCTGTATTAAAGGAGACCTATTGTGATTTGTCTTTATATTTAGGTAGAAACTATGGCATATGTTGATCAATAATTCACATTTTGTTCATTGTAAAACACAAAAATGATCTTAAATGGTTTAGAACTAAAAGCAGGTCTACTTCCTGTTCAAAACTGCAGAACTGTTATTCATTGTAAAAATATAACTTTCGTAAGCAGCAGACTTTAAATTATGTTTTTTGTTGTTGTTGTTGGCTATTGAACCCTACATGTTTTATTCAGAATATAAATTTGTGAGTAATCGCAAAAAATACAGACAAGTGGGTGGGGATAGGTGGTAGGTGAAGACAGCGGTTTATTGAGCACTGGATTACTCAAACATGCAGTAATCAATCCAAATACAACTTTGGGTAAACTAATGTTGAGAAAACACGACTGCAACAGTGTTAAAAGTGAATTTTATGTAATAGTTCCCCTTTAAGGTCGTTTGTGGGGTGCTGTGGTCATGGGTGGTCTGGGCCTGGGGAGGACAGCAGTCCAAAAGCAGGTTCTTGTTACTCGCATGCTGCTCACCGACCATGTCTGATTTCACCTCTGTCCGTCTGTTTAGTTTGGTTTGACACCTTGTGATTGTTGTGGAACCACACAAGAGGAGTTCAGACAAAGTTGACAAGAGTAGTGTCAAGAGACTGACTTGTTCTGATTAGAAAAATATGTTTTGGATTAGTTATCTGTCGTCAGACGTGTGATAGTTGTAGAGTCTTAAGAAGTTAACACAGTGGTATTACAATCTGTGCCCATGTTTTCAGACAATTTTTGACACTTTTAACATTTTATTTTTCTGGTAGTAAATGTATATATACGTTTTTCGACTCATCTTATTTAGTTTCTCAGTTTTCAAATTTAAACTTAGTACCAGGTCAAATAGAATTATCTTCTATACAACTTCAATTTTCAGTTTCAGCTAACTGTTTGCCACATTTAAATACAAGACACTAGAGTTGTTATTCAGAACAAGTAAAGCATGCCTTTTATATATTGTCATTATATGAGGTCTTAAAGGACAAATATTTTGCATGAATTGTAAAGTGCTTTAAACACAATCTTTCACACTTTTACTTTGGCTTTGAAGATTTATAATTTATCTACTTTGCATGCCTAAACCAATGTGTAATGTGAGTCTGGTGGTGGAATATGAACTTAAAAACAGCACAGGAGATTTTAGAGCCTGACCTGTGACGTCATACATCTGGGAAATTCTACTGGAAACTGGTTTGAATGAAGCTGAAATTGATGAAACTTCTATTCCAGGTTTGTTTGTTTGTTTGGTGAGTGTGCAATGTTAAAGCTTAGTAAAGTTTTTCATAATATATTCTTTATGGGCAGCTGTAGTCCACCAGGATATTGCATCACAAAGTTGCTGACATTATATTTATTTCATCGAACCACAGCAAGGCACCAAAGCTACTTAAACCTCCCCTGAAAACTAAAAGCTGGGATTACATTTTGCAAGTTTATTTGTCATTACGCAGCACATTTACTTATTTCCCTTTGATCCTAGTTCAGAACGTAATGCCTTTGTCCTAGTTCTGAAAAATGGAAATTGAGAAGCACTATTCTGCCCAGATTTTCACACGAGCTTGCACTAATCACTATTTTTTTCTTCGCTAACCTGCAGCATTGGTCCAGGGGCTGATGGGCTGTTTTAGCACTAATATAAAAGCCAAGGCGTGAAGCTGGATTAGTCAGTCGAAGTGTGAGGGTCAACTCCAAGACCCTCTTTTATTTCGCTCTATTCTTTTTCTCTTATGTTCTATCAGTGCATTAAGAGGTCAGAAAGCCAATTCATACTGTTAGCCCTCTCGATCTGAGGATCTCTTTTTAGTGTCCATTTGTTGTTTTATATGGGCTGGTGCTGCTGTTTTGAAGTGTATTAAGTCTATAGAGCTGCTGCATCTGTGTGACTGCTATTATGGCAGTAAAGGAAAATTGGTTTCTAATGGTAACAAGCATGAAATTTAACCGTTTGGAGTTTATCTTTGTCATTTAATGAAGCTGAAGAGAGCAATACACCTTAAAATGAAATCAAATTAATCATAGACAACCAATTATTTTTCAATTTTAACGTATTGTATCAAAGGATATTGGACGCCTTGTTTTAACAACCTTGGAGCTTCACAATTGCAGTTATTATTTTCATATTCTCTGGGTTGTCGTGCATGGTATTGTGTCAGTGTCAAGGATTTTGAAATTGAATTTTTCAGTTAAGAAAAAAAAAGTTTTTTCAAGGTTGAAGTTGAATAAAACTGCCTGTAAAAAGTGACAAAGGTTTTTTTTTTCTAACTATTTTATTGACATTGACACCTAACGCAAGACAATTACGTAACCTTAGAAAATTGACTCTAAAAAGAAGAGATAATACACTTAATAACTATAGAATAATCACAAACACATTAAAATTACGAACTAACTTTAAGTAGTTGCAAAAATTGGCTAAAATTTTATCTGAAATTGCTTCGTGAGTCGCACCAATGGCGGGAGGCTTTGTAGACCAGGGCTGGGCAACTATTTTTACTCAAGGGCCATATTCAAACCCAGAGCAGTGGTGGAGGGCCGGACTGTCAACTTGGTATAAAAAAATCCCCTTTATTATAAATGCATTTCTTCGACAGAAGACCAGAACAAATAAACAGTGTCCAACAAAATCTTAAGTTTTATTGTAAATTATGAGTTTAATCTCATAAAACTATAAGTTTAATATATAAAAAGCTTCTTTTTATGACGTCAACTTTATTCTCAGAAAAAAATGACTTTTTTTTTATCCTATAAATTAGTTTTTTTTCTAGTAAAATCATTGCTTTCTTCAAGCTTAAACTTTATTTTCATAATAATTATTATCTTAACCTCAAAAGGTTACAAGTTTATTATGGTATTTTTACGAGAAAAACAAAAACAAAAAAACTAAATATGATCAGCACTCTAACTTGGTTGAGTAAAATGTTTGCATAAAACATACGATAGATTTTTAAACGTTTCATGATCCAAATTACTATTTAAATCTTGTGAAAGTTTAACATTGGAAAAATAGCTTTTTTGGCTTTGATTTTATTCTAATAACATTGTGAATTTAATCCCAAAATGTTACAGGTTTCTTGTCGTAGCCCAAGTTTTGTCTCTTGCATTTCTTTTTCTCAAAAAGATGTCAAGGGCCTGATTGAAACAGGTCGCAGGCCGCATTTGGCCCCCGAGCAGCAATTTGCCCAGGTCTGGTTTAGACTTTCTGATATCTGAGAACAAGCTCTGAAGAAAAACAGAATTTAATTTCCGTCTGAATTTTCTTTGGCAAATAGGCAGAGCAGTAAAGTTGGTCTTAGCAGTTCTGACAATTCTGGTTGGGACTTTGGACAGTGTCTATAGTAATAAAAAAAAACCTGAAACACCAAAAACAAACTCATAAACAGAACATAAGAAATAATAAACTGTTATTTGAATGAAATGTAAGTAGAGTAGTGAAGTGGAGCAGAATAAGTCACAAACCCCACTGTGGGTGTCGTCATGGTTATTATCAGGTTGCAAACGTGACAGGTGTGACTGCATACGCTTCATCAACACTTACAGACTGTGAAGAATATTGAAGAGGACAAAAGCACACCTTTTTGCTCCGTTCAGTTCATCGTAGTGCAGCTATAACCACTTTTAGAACGATTATTTATCATCATATGTAAACCACTAGTTCTTAATCTTTTCCTTTTTGCATATTCAGTTTGAGCGATTAACCAGCGCTAATCCTTTGGCCGACAAAAGAAGTGTGTAAAACTCAAGCGTGTTGTGAAGCATGCTCTTGTGCTGCGTGGCTCAAGGGCCCTTGTAAAATGCTCGCTCTCGTCCTCCCATTTAAAAACATTTGCTGCTGTGGTTACCTCCTTTGTCTCGCTGCCGGCGCTCTCCCACAAAAAAAGAGAACTTCACCTGCCTCTCTTCTTGTGTTGGACCAACCACCACCTGTCAGTCCCACGCTAATGTGAAATATTAACAGCTGAAGGCCCTGAGTATAAAAGCCACTTCTCATATAAATACATTAGCTGTCAGTCCATGTCGGGATTAGGACTGCCTCATGATTTAACTCTTTTTTGCTGGGCTGTCAGGGCAGACATGATTGTGCCTGTGGCCATAAAGAAACATATGTGGTTCTGTTTGAAGGTGGCAGCAGCACCAGATGTGTTCAGTGAATGGAGCAGGGTTTTTTTTTTTTCACTTTCACACATGTCAGACACTTTGGAGGGGCTAAGACTGTTTCACAGAGGTGAGAAGCAGCAGGTCTAATTGAAGCAGTTAATGGTTTGTCTGATGCTTTTGTTCTGTACAGAAAACACAAAAGTCAGCCCATATCAATTTTTTAAATTTTTTTTTTTTTTTTAGAAATCATGCTACAACTCAAGGATGGGTAAAAAAAATCATATGAGGTCCCATTCTAAGCTTTGATTGTTTCAGTACTTACAAGAAAAAAAAAAAAAAACATTGCAAAAGATGACTCAAAGGGAGGTAAAACTTTAATTTTCTTTGTGTCTAAATAAAACAAACAGTTGAGATGTGTAGATGCTTTTATATATTACCAGAGGCACTTCATCAATATGACAGTTTACCACTTTTTTTTTTAAACAAAGTAATAAAGCTCACACTTACACAAATGCCTCCTATTTATTTGTCAACCTCTCTATGTGCTGAGTTAGAGCAAACAGCTGCAATAAAGAAATGCTCAGTTATAATAATGATCATTTCCCATTTTTAATTTGAGTCAAATGTTAGCAGGATTTATTTTACTGGTTTATAAAATAATAAAATAACAAAATTGTATGAAGTACTTTTAACCTAATTGCTATTCTAATCGAATTGTGTGTTCAAAAAGACATAGTATGTCACACAAGAGCACATCGACTCTGAGATTTGTTCTTATTAGATGGTATATAAAAAATAACATTATCAGAATTTTTTTTTTTATTAAAAAAAAAAAATGTTGAAACTACTGTACAAGTGTGATGTGGCTACAGTTAGGACTGGTGATATTGCCAAAAATGAATGAAAACAATATATTTTTTGGTTGTGATTTTTAGTCAATACTGAAACATATTTTTAAATTTAGATTTTTAATAATTAATGAAATATTTGTAAATTTAGTCACAAAAGTGAAGAAATATCACACATATATAGGCGTACAACTTAACTTTTTTCATGTAGGTATTTAATACACTCTTTTTTAGAGCTATTTGTTGTGTGTCAGATTATAAAATGACTTTTGTGAAAAAGAATTCTACAAAAATAGTACTATGACGGGTGCAAATTAAAACAGAATCATTGGTTCGCTGATAAAAAAAAACAAACTACTTTTGCAATTTGACACTTTCTATTCACGTAATAATCTTTCAGCTCTAATATCCACCTAGAACAATGACATAGTGTACACCTCTGAAAAGCCTCTCTCTGTAGTAGTAGGTTAATTATTTATCATGTTGTATTCATAACATGGCATCATTTTCTGGTTTCAGTTTAAATTAGCATCACAGTTCCCACACCCACGGCTGCCCCAGAGCAATCACTTTGAGGTTAGTCTCTCCTGTACTCAGAGCCACCTTCCCTGTGGACTCTGCTGCCGCTGCCTTCACTGCTGCTGGGAAATGTGTGATGCAGCTGGAGAGCATCCTCATAATAAATGTCTGTTTTAAAGCCAACCACGCTTTACTGTGACACAACCTTCTCCAGATATCGTCCCTCAAGAGCGATTCACAATGTCAGCGGTGCTATCCCCAGTGCTGCTGCCACTCCTCGTCTTACCTCACCCAAAACTCAACTGGTCGCTCTGACAATTATCAATGCACTGAGCTAAAACCAGAACAATGAATCCATGTTTGCCATTTGAAAGATTGGACTGAATGAATCCCTAATGGTAATGGATACAAGTGTATGTAGTGGCTTTTCTCTTCACAGAGTTGTTGAAGGTTGCAGGGGATGGGCTGACTTTAGACTAAAGCTGGGGTTTCAAAGGAAAGCATTCATTAATATTGAGTTTGTTTTCTTCACATTTAAAGGACACATATACAGTATAAGCCTGGGTGATATGGCATACAATTGATAGCACACTTTTTTGGAGCCAGATTACGATTTGATTTTATCACATTCTAGTCTGTTTTCTGCTT
The DNA here is from genome assembly GCA_038363315.1 of Mugilogobius chulae. Classification (NCBI taxonomy): domain Eukaryota; kingdom Metazoa; phylum Chordata; class Actinopteri; order Gobiiformes; family Gobiidae; genus Mugilogobius; species Mugilogobius chulae. Next base: position 5,973,875 of record CM076403.1, on the reverse strand, counting down.
TAGAGATAAATCAAATCATGCTTTTTGAGAAAGTTCCTTCTTTACTGTCAGTGGCCAAATCAGCTGTCAAAGGCTGAGCTGACCAACAACAACCAACCAACAACCAACAACCAACCAAGCCTTTGAAAAATAAATCCCAAAAGAAGTGACAACAGTTTTCAAATAATTGGAACATTAAGTGTTGCTGCAAAACAAGAATGATTTTGACATATTTTAATAGCGATTTCAATAGACTTGAAAGTGGAGTCCAAAAAAAACACGTGACCTTCAAAATTCACAAGAGACATAAAAAAAAAGCCAAAAGTAGCAATAACATTGAAAATATTGTATTTAAACAGATGCATCAAATGGAGAAATGAAAATCACGATATGACGGTTTCATTAAAAAAGCAGATTGTCAGAGGATGAGCTCACAGTTTGATTTTTATCACGATATTGCCCAGCCCTCATACATATATATTTTACATACTTATAATAAATATAATAAAATATGTCCTAAGCAAATCTCAAACATGCACAAATCAATCTAAATTCAACTACGCTGATATGAAGCTCTGTTTTAAGAGCCAAGCTGTGATCTCACCCCTGCTGTTATGTCAAATTGCCATGTTGTGTTTTGATATATTTCTATTTAATTCAACTGTGTGCTCAATTTGTGATCTGGCTCCAATAAAATGGTTCTATTATTAGTAGTGAAAACCGTGTGTAACATGGAAACCTTTCACAGAGCAAGCCAAAAAATGTAGAAATATGAATAGAAAAAGCATGGATTCAGTAACTCGCTTGTTTCAAATTTGAGACTTTTCTTGTATGCATTAAATCATAAGTCTTTCATGTGTCTGTTATGGAGAACCAAAACAATGCTGCATTTATAATAGCAATAAAAAAACAATAATATATTGTATATTTTCTCTCCACAAGAAGCAAATAGTAATAACTCCAATTATCACATTCTTAAAGTATGCATAATGTCCTGCTTTCAATTGCAACTTCAGAAGATTTCCAGGAACACTTGAACATAACAAGTCTTTTTCCTTGCACTTTTCTCCATAATCAGTTTGAAATGAGAGCTAAGACTTTGGCACACTTGCCTGGTGCCAGCACGATGGAGCCAAAAACCCTTTTACAAACTAGATGAATAGTGAGCCAGAGTTCATTCATAACGCCATGAAAGCAAGATCCTTGACCAGATTTTACGAATAGTTTGTTTTTGTTGTTTGCGTTATTTTGTAAAGTCTGATGCAAATAAGATTCAGAAAACAGTGGCAATATTTCTTTTCTTTTCAAGCTCATCCTTCTTCACTTTGGATTTTCAAATGTGACTCTGAATTGAAAGTATGTCACAGCTCCTTTTTCCCCAGTGAAAAATCCATATTAAAAATGTAGAAATATCCTGGACTTTGATGTATTTCCTGGCTGTTTGAATTCTTTGATGTCTTCCATTTGTTTTATGTAGTAGCGTGATATTGTTGTTGCCCGTTCCTTGCGTGGCTTTACAGCCCGTCGGCTTCTGCCAACTGGAATTTACATGGCTCACTTGGAGTTGTGTGTGAATTTCAATGACAACCATCTGCACTGTGGAGCTCTCACACGTGCAACATCATATGCCCTTTTATGTAGGTTGGTAACCCGTTCTCTGAGTGAGTTAACCTACCACGACATGCACCCATTGCCCCCCGTGTCATTAGCTCAGGAAATGTTACAGTAAATGTATTGCAATGGTAAATCTTCTTTAATATTATAAACACACTTGAATCTGAACAAATTCCATACTTTGGAACATTTCAAACAGCAAATCATCAAAATAAAGAAGAATACCTGTCAAGATCTTTCATTTTTATCCACAACAATGATTATGTAAATTGAGTTTTTTCACATTGTATCATCTTCACATGCTTTTTTCATGCTGCATAAGGTGGCACAGAGAGCGTTTACATATGCTTCACTATCCCCAGTTTCCCGGTTATGACAGTATGATGTTGTACCCAGAGAAACCAGAGCCCTCATGTTCCTGTTTACATGCACACTGTGTGTTTTTATAACTATGACAACCGTGACACAGATATGGCTTTGAGTTAAAGCTTATTAAGCTTATTAAACTGACCAGATACATAATAGGAAAATTAAAATGTATAACACAGTCAGAGCAATAAGTAAAGCTTTATTAACAGTAAAAAACTACGGCCCTACTAAGGCCCAAAGTCACTGGGATAGGCTCCAGTCACCTGTGATCCCAAACACGAACAAACTGTAGAAGGAATGAATGAATGTTACACATTGAATACAGCTGATGTGTACCAGTTGTATGTAAGTTTTGTAGGATCTGATCTGGACCTATTCAAAAGCTGAAGGCCTGAACTTGCATTTAATGTGTCACTTTAAGTTTTGAACCTAATCAGGCGCCAACATTCAAAAGCTATAAGTCTGGACTTGCTGAAGGACAAACAATAATCTAGTCTTTTCATTAGACTGTGGACGGTAGTGGCCTTTCGCTGTCCACAGCAGTATGTAATGTGCTGATTGCTCAGGACGTGCTTGGCAGAATAAAGTCTCTGCAATAAATTACAGCGAGCCATGAAGATGATGATTGGATGAGAGGAAAATCATACCTAATCTCCTTATTACGGAAGCACAAGTCAGCGTGTAATTTTCTCCCTGTGTGTGTGCTTCTCGGTCTTTGTAGGAAATGAGAGAGAAGCCGGAGTATAGTTCTGTGCTGAAGCATGTGTTGTCCTCAGGCATAGTTTGGTCACTGGCCCATGTAGTCATGTGACCTCATTGTTAACCTACCTGCGCTCATATGGGATGTTTTCTGCTTCCGTCTCTTACGCTTTTAATACCCAACATCTAAATGAGGTCAAATGTCTGCTTTTATTATATTTTGTGCGTGGCTGCTTCATAAAATGGTGTTCATTCCACCGTTCAGAATACTACAGACAGACCTTGTTTAAGACAGCCTTTTCTCAATGTGATGGCAGGTTATTATTTCACTGTTTTGTTATGAAGATGTATGGTGTGACTGAATATATGTTCAATTTTAGTATAGGTTTAGAAAGGAGGAAAGAAAAAAAATCAATCTGTAAGTTGTTGAACAAAATTAAACTTGACTTACTCTTTCATTTGGATGTTTGCATTGCACTGAAACATGCAGTAAAACCCAAGTTCTTACTTAAATTTTAATCTCCTGTTGATATGTATCGAATGAAGCCCTCCACCTGCTTGTTTACATTGATATTTTTCTAGTTATATCACCCGTCAGGAATGACCTTTATACTTTACTGAAAATGTAATAGTTGCAACACATTTTCCATGATCAGCACACATTTCTCATTGATACTTTTAGATAGGTTAGCAGCTTATGGAATGTACATGCAGGGCACAGCTGAGCTCTGTTAAATATTCACCACCTTAGTGGGATTTATCGGAGCGGCAAAAGATCTAACAAATCTAATTTGCTGTAGGGAATCACATGTATGAAGAAACTTTTTGAAACTTGTGGTAATGGGAAGAGCATACTTTTGAAAGTTGATGGTAAAAAAAGCAGTCATAATGGCTTCAGTGTTACCAGTAAAGCAGCAGATACAGAGCAACAGTGAGTACGCTTGTATGCAAATCATTATTTATGTTGACTACTTCGGCAGATTTTTATGTGCTAAGTTCTGGGTGGCTTCTCCCACATCTGGATACAGAAGCTAAATACAGAAACACATTAAAATGGTAGCTCTGTCCCTGAGCGATAACACAGCAGCCACAGGGGAAGACATTGCCCTATAATTTCTCCTCGACATGTTTTTATATCCTCTTTGTTTCTTGTTTTTAATCGAGTTAGTGGCATGTCGGCTCGGGTTAATGTAGAAAGTAGCGCTGGCCTTGTTTTACAGTAGAATGTTTCTCCTTACAATCACTTCTGCTGGGATGAAGGAATGTTTAGGTAATGTTGATACAAACATGACATAAATGACAATTTTAAGTTTGTAATAAAATAGTAAAGCGCAGAAGACAGATCCTGAAGAAGAGATTTCAATCAAACATAGTTATGCACAGGTATCAATGTTTTGTGTTGTGTGTGCTAAAGGCATTTGACTGTTGACCCATCTCAAAAAAGATTGTGTCAACAATCTGGCATGCTAGAAGGCAGATGATTTCATTTGAGCTTTGCCAAAAGAGAAGTTGTAGAAAATCAGTGCATTTCAAACATATGCAGTTTCCTTGTTCTCTCTTATAAATAATTTATTCCTGTGCATTTGACTTTGCATGAGTTGTCGACTGTGAGATGAGTTACTTAGCATTTTCCAAACAATAATGTAGTTATAATCAAGGTCAGGATGAACTAATGTCCATCCAGAGCTATCTTTCATGATAAAACTCTGTTGGAACGCTACAATAAGTACTATCTATAAATAGCTCCGAGTGGTCTCTCCAACATGCGCAATTCACTCCAACGAGTATCTCTGTTATTGAGTGGCTGGCTTTGTTTTAGTATTGGAGGGACTTAAATGCTTGGCAAAATGGTGCACAGCAGAATGACAATCCTTTGCCTAACATAGGTCTAGGTGCATTTGGGAGACACAACAAGCTGGGCGATGAAACACAAAATCCAAATCAAATCGTGAGCATGATTTGTCTGCCTGTTTGGTGAAATTTTGATTTTCTATTTTTCTGTTTAAAACCTAATGTTTTTGTCTGACTTAGAATAATTTACATTTTTGCAATCACACTGTGAAAAGCATCACACATCAATCTTCAAGAGAAACACGCCTCATAGCAAGAAGGTTCTGGGTTCAACTCTGACATCCCTTATCACTAAAAACATGTACAACTTTTGGTTTCTTCCTCTTCTTCACCAGAATAAAAAAAACAATATCAGATGGACTCTTCTGATTAAATTAACATCAATAAGTGAACATCAGATTCTGTGCAGAAAAGTGATTATATCTGTTAGCAAAACGTATAGTGTTTTTACATTCATAGAAATTACTTATTGGAAGAAATAAGGACAAATAAGGTCTTGTTCACAGTGGAGCTCTTCTGCTTTTACCTATACAAAATTTCTAAAATACAGAAGTCTAAGTCACAGTGAGATCTCCCACCTATGATTCAGAGCTGCGTCTAAAGATTTTTCCACTATCATAAATCTTTCATCACACATGCAGTGGACACCTGACTAACACCCTCTCACACTCCTAATGGTTGTGACTTTAGAAAGCGATACAAAGTCATCATTTCAAGAAAACCATGAAAACCACTTTTTTCCCAATAAAATTGAGGTAGCTAGTTTTTTAGTAGTAAATCAGTAAACTTTGTGTTTTCCACCAAAAAGTCTATGATAAATGCAGCACTTTGTGAAAAAATAAGATGACTAAGTGCTCTCTGAATCGAGAGAATAAAGGATTTTAGTTCTCATCAGGAGCAGAATGCAGCGTTCTGATTGGCTGAGCTTAGGTGGTCCCCTCCAGTTTCACTTTAAAAGAGAAAAAAATAGGGTTTAAAGTAAAAATTGCAACTAAAACATAATACATATTGATATTAACAATGTGTTGAAGGATTTATGAGAGAAAGTTGTCAGATTTAAAACCTAACCCTAACCCTAAATTGTGTTTGCAGAAAATCACCTACCTCACCTTTAAAGGCCTGCCCCTAACCCACAAATCTATCTGTGTCTTTTTATTGGTAGTATTGTTTTATATATATATATATATTTTTTGCATGCTCATACAATTTAATTTTGAACCCTGTAACACTCAAAGCCTAATACTGACTTTACACTCTGCTTGCTGTAATCACCCGTTTTCTCAAAATGAATTTACCTCCAATCAATGGGATTCATGGCTCCTTTAAAAGCCAAGGGTGTCTTTTCTCTTTTCAAAGTGCTGTTTTGGCTGCAGCCCAGTGTACATCCCACCAATAGCCAATTGTGATAAATTGTTACTACCTTGGCTTCCCGCCTTAGATTCACACCTCTTGTTAAAGTTTGAAAGAGCAGCGTTGGCTTCATGCATTAAACAGCAGTGATGTTGGACTCAGGCGCTTCATTTATCTACATGTTGTTAATTCTTTTTTTTTCTGTGTTTTTCTGTTTTGTGGATTCTATTCTAGATTTTAACCTTGGTGGTTAAGGAGCACACAAGTACATTTCTGGAAAATAAATGTTGTGTTTATTTAAAAGTGCTAGACATGGTTGTAATACAGTGATGAAATGATAAATCAACTTTTCTTGAGAAAGCATGTTATCTACAGGTCACAAAATCAAACACCACAATGTCAAGCAAAGTGTATGTCGGCTGACAAGAATCCAAGTTTGTTTCTTGTTCATACATTCTTTTAGCCTGTCAGTAGTTTTTTTGACTAAAACTCCCCAAACTTTGTCACTGACGATTCCAAAGATTATGTCTAAATACTATCAAGAGCATACTGTTTTCTGCAGAGCAATGACAGAAAACCAGAACAACTTCTGTGAGTCGTCTTTTCAGTACTTACACTTCTTCCATTTGTATTTTTTCTCCTGTTGTAACTGTGTGTAGACCTTGAGAACTAGCACATGTAAAGACAAAGACTTTTACACTCCAGTTAAATGTTTACTGCTTCTCAAGGTTTTTATAAAGAACCTCAGCAGTTGTTTCATTTACAGAAGAGCTCACTTGGTCTGTAAAACAGAGACCAAATGTCAAATAGTGACTTTGGGGTTTTGTCTTAAAGGATTCAGTGACAGCCAGAAACATTGCAATAACATTTAGATTTTTAGAAAGATATCACTTTTTTTATTTTATTATTATTATTTTTTTTTTACAATATATATGGAAATTTAATGCATGCTCCAGTCTAATAAACTATAACGCAGCTTCTATTGAACTGAAAAGACTTCTTTTTTTTTTTAGAAGTTTGACGACCTTGAGTCTACAGAAGATTTGGAACATAATCAGCTTCATATCACATTGAAGCTTAACATGATTCTGTGGCTGCTGTTACGGTGTTGTGTTGGAAAAGAAGATTTCATTATCTGATAGGAAACAACTGGGCTTCTCCAGGAAATGTATTTATTGTGCACCAGAATAGAACTGAACAAGTCCAATAATCAAGCAACAAGCTAATCTGAAATGAAGAAAGTTCAATCAGGAACTGTAATAGTGGGACTCACTATTTATCTTATAAGCATGACTTCTTTTTGGGAAAACATATTTATGGCTTAGATCGACTTGTAATAATGTAAGTGCTTTTCCGATTAAACTCTTCATCTTTACTAAGCATCACATTTAAAGCATTTGCCATAATATACATTCAGTTGTTTGTGTTCAGTGGGTAAATAAATATAGCTTTTCAAGTACAGCCTTATTGATATTCACTCACTTTATCGACTACAGCTTAATGCTTTACTATTAAATGACGACTGGGCAGTTTATTTTCACATAATGAAGTTAATGGCTTCACAAGCATTTTCTGAAGATGGATGGAGCCTAGCCCTGACTGTCCAGACCCACATGTTCTACTTAGAGAAGGGAAAGCATAAGCACTTCTGTGATTAAACATAATTAAACCATGTGAACTGCAACAAACTGAACTAGAAATGGGTGGTATTTCGATTATTAGTGTTAGTGTTAGTGTTTTGGTACTCAAAGCACTTTACATCAAGGAACTACACACATGTTTTGCTCAAGGACACAACAAGTCACTCTAACCGTCCCATCAGTGGTCTCCCATTCGAGTCATTAGTTTCTGCAAGTTTCATCAAATCTGCAAATCACTGTTTTCATAACAAAGGTGGCTACATTATGAAAACAAAATGTCAAAAAACACTCTATTACTGATCTGTCTGTATAAATAATAATACATTTTATTAGGAGGCCTTCAGCTATGCTTTCTGTCACCACATTTCAAGCTTTATATAATGTATTAGTCATGGTCTTGCAGAGACTTATTTCAGAAAACAGCTTTCTAGAAAATAGTGTTGTAGATGTCAGTAGATTTTAATACGGACACCACAAAAAGTACAAACTCCGAACCGCATTTAACCCGCCCTGTTTTACAAATGCCAGCCTTCCAATTACACATGATTGCATTTTAACACTCACTTAAAGCAGACAATCTAATCTAATTCCCATCAGATCGTACTGAACTAAATTTATCCTGGTTAGAAGCTGTTAAAGCCTTTCCTTCCCTACCATGTCCAATTGCAAACATGTAATTTAGACAAGAAGGCCTAATTACCCGCAGTTAAAAGTAACGACTGGTCCTGGAGCTTTGTGCCGGAGTTTCCAGGCTAACGTTAGTTCTTATTGAGTGTCATGCGTCTGAAAAAGGGGAGAGGGGTCTATGCTGCTGTCTATAGACCCTGCGTAGAAGCTCATTTGCCTAATCTTGGGAACTAGAGTGGAAGCCATGTATAATGAGCAGTCTTGTCTGTTGTCTGCAATGGAGATGCGGGGAGGGGGCAGACTCAAAGACATGAAGGTATTAGTGGAACAATGGGGCAGGCGAGGAGTTTCTGCAAAAGCCAGTGCAAAATGGTCAAGCATTTTTAGCATTTCAACCACTTTTGTGCAAAACGACAGAGAAGAATCGACAGAATGTGGTGATGGTTTGAAGTTTTCCGGTTGCTTTTTGTGCAAAGGTTGTGAAGTGGATTTTATTCACAAGGAGTAAAAAAAAAAATCCCACGCACACTTTAAATTCAGCAGTTTGAAATTCTCATATTTGACAGACAATTTGTAAACTTCATAACAACCAACTGTAACATAATAGATCAAAATCAAACCAGTCTTGACAAGCTAGAAAACATTCATTGTTCTGAATGCTTATTTCCACATACTTGTGCAGTTACGTAGCTTGAGTTGCCTCTCCTATTTCACATAAACTTTGAAATATTATTTACAAATAGAATTATGTGCTTTTGTGACAGCCCAATACATTATTCACTGAGAGTTCCAAAGATCTTTCAATACTTTACTCATAATCTGTGGGAATCCAAAATTAGTTCAAATGTTGTATGTTCACTCGTCAAGCTTACAAAAAACAAGAAAGTAAGAAAGAAGAAAGTAACTCAGTCTAATACTATTTGTAGTGGCTGTAACTCTCTTTTCAAGTAACTACAAAAAAAAGTTGTGGTGCCTGATTTCAAAATGGTAAAACTAGTTGCTCTCACAAATTTCTCGACAGTTAATACGTATCTATGCTGTTAGTTCTGCAGGCCTTCAGTCGCTTAGTCAGTTAATTGGTTAATAGAACCTTATTTGACCTTATTTGTTTTGTTGACAAATCTTTCATTTACATGATAAAGAATATAGATTATAAAGATTAATTTTGAAATCAAAAGAAGTTTGTTGTGAGCAAAATTTTAGCTTCAGATCACTTGATTATCCTCCTTTTTAGTTAACTAAACGGTTGATGTGACATGTCTTTAGTTGACCAAAAATGTCTTTAGTCCACATCTAATGTTTTCGTTTCTGGCTGCAATTATGTGAAAGGCCTTCTAGGGACGGATATTACAATATAGCCTCAGTTTGAAATGTTGTAGTGTGTTACATATTTAATGTACATTGTTGTTAAAATAAATGAATAAGTTCTTAAGAACAACTTTTTAGATATAGCAAAGTGGACCACCCAAGCACAGCCAATGAGAGAGATGCATTCAGCTCTGGAGGCACTTGAACAAAAATATTAACACAATAATAATTTAGACAATGCACCGTGGTCTGATTTTGTTGGCCATTGTCCAGGGTGTTCCTCCGCCTAAGGCCCAAAGTCACCTAACAGGAACAAGTGGTAGAAAATGAATGAATGAATGCTTATGCCACTTCTAACTGCAAAAGCAGAGGTGCAATGCAAGTTTAATAGGCCTACAAGGTGTAAATAAACTATTGCAATACATTTCAACAGCATAATGCCCCAGCTCTAATGTAAGCTTCATAACATAAAGTTGCTGGCTGCAGGCTGTTGCGATTGTTGCTACACACCTTCTTAAATTAAACAGTATACACACGCTGCTGTTTTGACACTTGCTTGGTGTTACCTTCGTCAAGATCACTGTCAAACTAATTTAGTAACGACACGGGCATTATCTTGTGTAATCTTGCAGTAAATTAATTACACCTCAGAAGCCCCATTCCTCTCTTTACCCCCAGGACACCACCACAGTGCAGTTTTGCACCCGCAGGAAAAGCTTGAATCAAATGTAAGGCATTGCACCACATTAATGAAAAATTAAAACTTCTGCTTCAATATTCAAGAGCAACCACATATGAGATTAAAACAACAACAACTCATTAAAATAGAGAAATTGGTCCATATGTTTTAAGATTATGAATCAGTTCATATAGTTCTTGATCTATTAATAGCATAGTTACAGCCCCTATTGTACAGAAAGAAAGACAATCTCTAAACATCATTTGCAGTGTTGCAGATAAAATTGTGTCTTATAGCGTTAAATAAAAGAGTCATGGAGGAGTCTGTGGCTCTAACCTTGGCCAAGGAAGCCTGATCAAATATTCAGTTTGCCACTCGTTTGCATAAAATCAGCCAAAGGTGTGAATGCATTACTGTGAGCTCAAAGTGAAGGTCGGGCTATATTTCAAAGTTGCTCTGTGAAAAAATGCACCCTCATAAATAACAATTAATGCCAAGCAAGTTTGACTTTGCTGTAATTGCTTCTAAACGACGGCCTTAGAAATAAAAGTGCTGTTGTTTAAACTTGACTTTCTCAGGCTGGAGGGAAATGGGGCCTAATTGATGTAAAATATAATCACTGTCAGTGGTTGTGTATGTTTGACAAGACAAGTGGAATTGTTATTAACAATTTAAACCATTTCCTGAAATGGGTTCAGTGTAGAATTTGGAAAGCAAACTTATAATCTATGTCTCTTTGTTTATTAAAAAAAGTAATTAAAAAACAACAACAAAAAAGTATATAGTTAGAAAAAAGTTTGAATTGACCCTGCAGTAGTCACTTAATATGTCATATGTATGTTTCTTTTGATTAGTTTATAGGGATGGGACGAGACAGAATTTTCACGAGACGAGACGAGCCACGAGATTGGGTCCACGAGATCGAGACGAGACAAGATTTTTAAATAATTTGCATTAATTGTTTCAATTTAGAATTTAAACAAGGCAAATTACAAAATTTGATTTGTATTATTTATTATTGTTAGTTTATATTCTTTTAGTTTAGCTTTACCTTTTATTATGTGTATCACCTTGGATTTTTATTATTTGAACGATCTGTGTTTTGACTGAAATTGATCCACTCCTCCGTGTGTAGCTCAGACTCCGCCCCCTTCCCCTTCCTTCACAGCGCTGCCGCTGCTGCTGCAGGGACCAGACGCACAGATGAGGAGACTTTCCTACTTTTTACATGACAGAGGCCAAAATATCTCTTTGTGGATCTATTTTAAACTATGTTTAAGTGTGAAAAACACCACGCTGTTCCCGTGATGTCCGCGCGTATATTTGACGATTATATATTTTTGGCGCTAACTTTTACAATGTTTAGGACTAATTATCTCTGTCAATATTGGTCCTATCTTTACGAAATAAAAACTGAGACAGAGTTTAGACAATTTTCTGTCAGAATAAGTCCGCTACAAGTCTGTGTGTGGAGGAGAATATTTGCTACAGCTGCTCAAGATACGAAACTTAATGTCATGACCATAGAAAAATCTCACGAGACAGATCAGTACGTGTGCGCACAGTATCGTGACAGTTTGATCTCGCGAGATCTCGCGGCACGAGATCTCGTCCATCCCTATTAGTTTACATTGCAAAAGACCCAGTAAAGGTTCATCAAAGTGAGCAGCAAGATGCTAAATGATTCCTGCTTGAGAACATATGTTTAAAGATATTTTCTGTTTTGTCTGAGCTTTAAGGGACTATACCTGATTTTTGCATCATTAGAAATGTAAGCTAACAGAAATAATTGGTTTTAAACTTCTTACTTGCTAACTTAGCTAATGCATTCTGAGCTTCAGAATTGTTCATCGTAATGTGTTATAATGTTTTTTTCACAGCTGTTAGCTGCGAGGTGAGTCTGTATACTAACAACAGTTAGCAACCATGTTAAAAACAAAAACAGAAAAAGTTGGACACAAATGGGATTTTATTAGACATAGACAGGACTTCCACCTGAATAGATACACTTCCACCTGAATAGATACACTAACAAGATATTAGTGCATGGAGGAAATTGTTTTAAGTTATTTTGTTGCAAAAAAAAAAAAAAAGTCACTTTAAAGTCTCTTCTTTTGGCTCATGACAGCTTTTAGTCTAAAGCAGTCGGATAACAACAACAACGATAATAACCACATGAATGAAATATACACTTGTTTGGAAGACCACCTGACATTTTTGTTTATTTCTGCTGACGATTTTATGAGAATAAATTCATACTGCAGTGCATTCTAATTGTATTCATCTCCAAAACAAGATTTAAAATTCTCTTTTTTCTCTCTTGCCCCTCTATACCTCATTATCAGTAAAGTACTGGAGCAGCGACCAGACCTCACAGCGTCACACAAAGACAGACAAGGTCACAGGACTGACTGGTACAATGGGCTCGGCGTATGCAGCTCCACACTCAGCACAGATCGTCCACAGGCAAATGAATGCACCGACACACTCCAGCAGAGATAAGCTGTGGCCACACGGCGCTCGGGGAATCTGGTCATCCATATCATAGGGAAAAGGCTCTATTAAATTGTACACCCCCAACAGCACAGGCTTAAACACTATCAATATTGTAAGTAGGTGCTCACTTGTGGAGATTTTCTACAACAAACCAGAATATCAGTCATTTCAAATGTGAGATGATTTCCCATCTCTATATTGAACGCATTCAACATCATTTCTGTCGTTTTTGTTTTTCTAACAATTTAATCATTGCAACACATTTTTTGCAATGATAGTATTGCATGGGTCTGTAATTACCTTAACAGATAAATAAAATCAGGTGCCTCAGTTTTAAATTTGTGAACAAAGAAATTAATAATATTAAGCAGCCTTATATTGTCAGTTGCTGTTATTATATTTTGATAAAATATTAGAGCATTTTTAACCTGCTCTAGGCAAACCATATCCTGAAAAGTTTAAAGAGTAAAATGCCACTTTTTTTCAGCTAACTAATGTTTTGGTCACCAACAACCCTAAATCATAGTAAGAAATAATTTAAGAGGGAGAAAGAATAGACTTGAGTTCAAAGGCTAGAAAAACAAACACATTTAGCCTGAATGTGACATGGTAAGTCTGATCCTCGCTCATAAAGGACACTGTGATTTCTTTTCTTGTCAAAGTTTTGCCTGACACACCAGTCTCAGGAGTCGTTTTCTATGAAGATCTGAGTGAGGTACTTTTAGCAGCAGGGTGTTGTTCTCTGAAGTTCTCCTCAAAAAGAAACTGGGTAGGATGTTCAATAAGATGAAGCTGCTGTCAACTTTCAGAGAAAAAGGGTTTGTTCAGGAAGGAAAGTCATGAGACAGAGAAGTAGTATTTGGGATTTTATTTTCACTATTTTGTGACTTAAGTTGTCTTTTCCAATTTGAATATATGCTAGCATTTCTTCATATTCTAGCAGTTGGGCAGGGTGATGTGGACACAATATAATTTCAATATTTTAAGGCGTGTCTCAATCACAACATTCAAACAATCTTAAGTCAGTCCAACAGGAATGTGTTAAACTCTGTCTTTAAAAGCAAAGTTAAGGCTTATTTTTCGAACAAATGTGAAATTTCTGTCAAATTCTTCACAAAACTGCAAAAATATTACCAGTAAATACTTTTAGCTTTATTCATTTATATTGTATAAAACAATACATTCACAACATTATGTACAATTTGACTTACAGTATATTGATAATCATTACCAGTAAACTCTCCTTGTAAAATATGTTTTTGTGTCTTATAACATGCTTAGTTAGATGAAGGGCATTAGAGTGACTGAAAAAACTGCAGTTTGGGAAAAAATAAAACTAGAATCAGTGTTGCTCTTTCACTGCAGCTCCAGACACGTTTTGTACAGATGTGGTTAATTACGTAAATCTTTGGACAATTAGTAAATGAGTGTGACAGTAACCTCGTAGCATTAATCACAGTAAATTACACCGAGGAAGGCACAGCACTGAGGTTCAATTAACCTTTTAGCCTTATTCCAAACGCTCCGGCTTTAACACTCTCAGGTCACCGGGGAGACGGGAATCTGCTAAGTCCTCAAGCACGGACCAATCCAACCTTCACGAATGACTCCGGTGTCGGCAAATCAAGGCCACCTTTGTGTTCTCGTGTTTGCCTCTAAACACTCTAAACACGCCATTTATGTAGTTTTAATTGAGCTGTTTTGAAGCTGACTTAATGATAACCAGCGCGGGGCTGTATGAAAAATTTAGATCACAGTGTAAAGAAGAAAATTAGCAGTAAAGATATAATAAATGGGATACTTAAGGCTTCTAGAGACATAGTTTGTTTCAGACTTGTTTCTATTATTATAGTTGTTTTAGCTTCTACAGAGAGTCCACTGTCTGTGCTAAGACTTTAGACCTATAGGGTAGGGCAATCTGGGAAGTTATAGTCACGATTTTGTTTCTCATATTGATCGATCTTGATTTTTGATTTGATTTTGTTTAACTTTTTCAAAAACAAATGAAAAATGCATCATGAATAAAATTTTTTTTAAATTATTATTATGTCTCATTTATTAGACATTTATTAACTATATATCAATGTTCTGCCTCAAAGTTTGACTTTTTTTTCTTCAAATGCACATTTTTACTGACAAAGGAATGGTTTTCCATCTTTCCATTTGAAACCCACCATGATTTATTTCGATTCAATCTCTCAATTTTTCCATTAATGGCCCAGCCCTACTTTGACCAAACAGAAATTGTAGAAATTAGTTATAATCTCTCACATTGCAACTGAGAGGAAATTCAGCTGCATGTAGAATTATACTTTGATTTTCCAAATAGGATCCTATGCACATGAATCAGAATATAGCCTACTGTATTATAAGCCAACCCTAATGAAAACCACAACTTACACACACAACAATATAAACCCTCTCAATACATTTAGTTGACTGTGCTGACAAATTTTCTCAAAGTCTTTTGGAGATGGCTTTTAGAGACTTGAATGTGCAATGCTTGGGCAACAGCTCTGGTGGACATTTCATGCGGGGTGGCTGATTCAGTGTGTCTCTTTATTATGGCCCACCTATGTAATACATGTGCTTCATGATATGAGATGAGGTGGAATTGACTCTCTCAGCAAAATTAGTCCTTTGTTATTTTTCAAAACTGTCATTAAAAATAAGAAAAGTGTTATAAATTTGTTTTGTGTACAAAGTCGTCTATTGCCAGACTGCAATAAAAGAGTTGTCATTGTGACATTTCAGAGCCAAGAATAGCCAGCATAACAATCTGCCGTCCAAAAATAATGGGGTTTTACAGGACTATCGGTGTTATCTATAGCATGTTGGGTTTGAAAAAATGAAAGACTTTGGTGTCCTTGGTTTTGGCTGGTTGAGTGCTTCTCAGAGCAAAGGTTTAAATTATTCTGTGGCTTCTGAAACGCAGTGGAAGCCTCAGCGTACATGCGTCATTCAGTAAGCCAATTCGGTTTTAGATATAGCTTTACTTTTGGAATATCTTTGGCCGGGATCCATGCAGACTGCGGTTTGAAAGTGGTTGAGTGACTTTATATCTTTACTGCTCTCACCTCATTAGCCTTTAGCACGAGGCACTGATCCTCTGATTCCTGTGGACTGGCTGGCTCTCAGTACATAAAGACACTTCCTCCGCCACACTACCGAGCTGGCAGAGTGCTCTCACATCACTGTTGTTCCTCTTCTGTTTGCTTTGGTAACAATCACCAGCCTTCAGAAACCCCTCAGTCACAATCACATACTTATTTGTAGCGATGTTTCCATATCACTCAAATTATGACCTAGAAAGACAAGGAGATATTGAAAAACAGCTTCAACTTGTTTTATCAAAATTAATATTTATATTTTGTAATGTTTGGATGCAAATACAGCCTTTAAAGCTGGTGTGCCCAATTTTCAGAAAGTGAATAAGGATGTAGAGATTGATACTCTTCTAACTCATCCCTCAATCTAGCATAACAAAAACAAATATTTTTTTTGTTATGCTTGTCTGCCTAATTTATTTCTATAAGTTAGCACAGAAGTAAATTATGCAATGTCATTGACATTGTTGCATTTATTGATTTCACTGTTGGTCATATTCATTCATATTCAGAGTAATGCTGATTGTCATGATTCTTCTTTTTCAATACTAATATTTACACAACCGTTTTTTGTCTGCAACCTTATATAACTTCTGTGTTAAGCCCGAGATGCTAACAATGAGCAGTGGCCTTTTCCTTTTGTCTGGGTGAGTGAACTCTTTGTGGCGACGAGCTAACAGCTCACAGTGTCTGTGCTTAGATGTTAACTTTATGACTGTTTGTTTAACATGGAGGGTTAACTGCTCTTAAAAGACTGCTCAGACTGAAGATGTGGGTCACTGTGACACAACACAAGGAAGCCTCTTCAGCTCACCCTTTTTATTTACATAGTTTGTCACTTTTGTAATGGTTAACTATAATTTAGTTCTTTTGCTATTCTTGAACTTTCTCAAAAGTCATGGGATATAATATTATACACTTCCTGTTCTCCATCTGTTTCAACAACACAATGACGTGACAGTGGAACACAGCGGATTACAAACCCACTTTTTATGTAGCGCTGTTCTTTAGTGGTTTTACATCCTGCCATGAGCAAATAGTGAATAGTTGAAAGAGAGAAGCTTGGTTGTCTTGTGCGTAGGTCATGAGAAACAGACAACAGAGAAAGACAAATGTAGTGGTGGGGACAGAGGAGGCATACAGACAGATAAATGAAGGAGGAAATACTCTTCACTGCTGTTGACTCAGTTCCAGAGCTGGCGCCGACACAGTGCGGCCTCTGTCCCACTGCATTTCGCCTCACTTTGGGCTTGTGGCCTGATGCTGATGTCCCAGGATTGATTCGTCTGCTTTCAGAGCTGAGGCACCCACACAAATAATTAAAACAGGTATGTGGCTCTAACATGATGCCCTCTTCTTTGCCACTGGCCATAGGCTCTGGTCACATGAACCTTAACACGGGAGGTTCTCTTCCATTGCAAAGAGACAACAAGTCTCCGGAGAAAAGGAACATCCAACAAAATGGCTATACATGTTATGTTAGTCAGTTAAATACTCATGATTTTGGTTGAAGCCCTTGGGTTTAACGAGTAAGTTTAGGCGTCAAGTTACTAAAATGGTACGTTTAGGGCTGCATGGGCTTGGAGTAGGTTTAGATTTACCCGTTAAACCCAAAGAAAATGTCGCCACATGGCTTCAACCAAAATTCATGATTATTTTACGTTTTGGCTTACGTAATATATTGCCGCTTATTGTTTGTTTTTGTCATTTTGTTGTCTATATGTTTTCTACATAGACTGCTGCACAGAACCTTTCCCAGATCCACACACACAAGTGTTCACTTGTGCTCAACTACTTTGCACTAAGCATCACAGTTGTGCCAACACACACAAATGCCATACTTAGTATGAGTGCATGATAACAGACCATTTACACCAGCAGCGGTCTCAAGTGGAGATGCACTATTTTGCCTAGAAAGTGAAGATCAGTACATTTCTGTTTTCCAAATGTGTTTTTCCTTGATATTCTGAGAATTACTGTCGAGTGTGTAGCACAGACCACAGCAGAAGCAATTATTTACTGTGACAACTTTATAAGCTACCAATTTTGAACCAAATGTTTCAGATTGTTATATACTCAGTTCCCTCACTCGGATTTTCTATATTGAGAGAGAAACTAAAGTAATCTAAATTAATAAAACACTGGTACTTGTTTAAGCATTGATCTAACGCAACATGTCTGGTAAGATACAATTATCTATGGCACTTTATAACTTTCATCCAAAATACCATGCAATATGGATGTCTCATGTTTTTCTTTTTTTTTCATAGGAGCTGCTTAGTGTTTAACTCCAAAGTTTTAAACGTTTTGATGTAAAAACGTGGTCCCTTTTTTAAAAGAAAAAAATGTAACTACCTTAGAATTTAGTTTTAAAAAAAAATCATATCATGGTAGTTTTAGTTGTGTGAATTCATAAAACATTTTTACCGTCTTGGCCTCTTCAGCAGTAAAGCCCTGACAGTTGCTTCTCTTGGCCCTCATAGTCTTCTACTGCACACAAACAGATGCTAAATCACTTGACAGAAATCCCTACAATTGTGCCAACACTCCGATTGTCAGGTCCTCACAGACACATATATCATCTTTTCTTCACTCCAAAGCCAGTCCTTCACAGACACTCACTCATGCTTTTTCCTGTATACTCAACACCATATCTCCATTCACACTTGACCACCCAGGATCTACAGCGCACCCAATAAACCACAGGCCTGGACCCACACATGCCTAATAACATGACCCTTTGTGATCTACACCAGACCTTTCTCACTTTGGGAGGAGCACTATTCAAAGCAGAGACATGATTTTAGCCTTAAACCTTCATTCAGACAGGAAAGCTCTAACACAGACACTTAACACCGATGCACATTAAGTCCTACTTCCCCTTCTTTATCCTGACCTGTGCCTCTCCCCCGGCCGCAAAGCGAAAAGACCATGAGCCAGTAGTAACACAATACATTAGCTGTGTTTTTCACACGCAACAGTTGTTTACCTTGAGCTTTCACTTGAGCTTTTAAACTATCTTGGAAAAATTGCCTGTAATATCTTGCAAGGTTTAAAGCTGGATGCCTGTATTAACACTGCAAAACAAGAAGTATTTAATTGAACGTTTAGCAATCTCTCACAAGTCCTTTGGCATTTGCTTAACATCTACACACATTTAATTTGGCTGCAATATGAGAAATAAAATTTTTAAAATTTGCTTCAGACATTGCACAGCAGTTTGATTTTCTTACTGGAGATATTTCACAGAACGTGAATGGACCATAAAATGTACTAAAAAGGTACAAAAATATCACAAACTTTTATCACTGCTTGAAAATTAGGTACATCATCTTCTGTTCTAATTCAACATATCTCCAAAACGATAACAACATTATTTTTATAGTATGCCATTACAGTCATTCACAATTGGTTATTTTAGTTCAAGTCTGTTATTCATAACTTGTCTCTAGATTATTTCATTTCTCACCATCCACCATTTCTGGGCATCGTCAGTCGCCCCCCTGTTGCTCCATGTTGCCGCTCGACTGGAATTCCTCGCGGATCACTGCTTCTGAACTCTTTATTCCCATTCTGCGGCTCCTCCGACACCTGGCCGCTGCTCTGCCCCCTCCCCTCTGCATGTGGACCCTTTTGGCCCCTCATTAATCGCCTCTGATATTGATGGGAGCTGAATGGTGGCAAATGACTGTCCCGCTATAGTCCCCCTCATGCTAGCCCACTTGGTTCTCACCCTGCCTCTGACCACATTCAGGCCTGATTAGCATGCCGGGCCATCACCAAAACTGTGAATCACCTCCTGTGTCTCTGCTGCCTCTCATTTTTTTCACTTTTGTTTGTTGTTTATGTGAATTTTCTGTCCTGATTCACATAAACACAGGTGGTGATCAAACACCATTCTCTGCAAATTGGTCTGCATATCTTAATGTTCAGAACGGCAATTGCACAACAAGACACAAAGAGAAGTTATACAATACAATTTTCTGGGAGGCATACACGGGTCGCACAGTCGCTGGAAATCCTTGACACTTTGGAAAAAGTTCTTGGACATGTTTGAAATAGTAAAGAACCCTGAAGGGCTTCAATTTGTTCATTTTTACTAACATATTGTACTTTGTTTGAACGTTTGAAATTTTATGTAAAAGTTCATTTTTAAATTTTTTATTCCTACATAGAAAAACCTTTAGAAGTGAACTTTGAAGGTTGCCTAAGTCATGTTTAACTCCAAATTCAGTGGATGAATGACAGATAAATTAGCCTATCGGAATGTACAGTTTTTTCTTAAACAACATACATTCATATGCTGAATCCCAGTCAACATTGAAGATTGATGTCGGCACTCTGCTAAATAATTCTAAATACCCACAATAAAAAAGTGCAGTTGGTCATATTGTAGTCGTGAATAATTTATTGCACACCTCAGATAGTTTCGGCAACATATCTGGCACGCTTTGCGGTTTCTTTATTCCCTGAGGGCGTGTTTGATTATTCAAGAATGTGTCCCTAAACATAAATCATCTTTAATTAAAAGCAGGAAAAGTGATTTACATTAAAACAAACCAGTTCTTGTGTAAACTGTAATGCTGTGCATGCTAACAAAAGTTTTGTTCACCTGCATAGTTCATGTAAAAAGGTACGGTACTTCAATACTGTTTCAACTAAGACACCTACCTAATTCATTCCAGAAATTGTAATTGATCACTACAATTAATGTATACATACTTATCACAACATTCATTTGGCAATAAACAATAAACAGGAGACACAAGTTTTTCGATGGTAATTAGATTTGCAATTTATTTTATTCAAAGTGCATTAAGAAAAAGTGACAAAATGACTGAGAAATGACCTATGAACTGACAAAGAATCACAATTTGTACAGTTCAAAGCTAAGAGTATTATGCAGAAAATCACAAGATATTTGCTTTTGCAATATACTTCTGAAAATAGATTTTATTTTTAACCTTAAAAATTGCATGGCCCCTTTAAGCATCATAAGACAAGTCAAACAATCTGAACACAACACAGTAGAGATACAATTGTGCCAAACTGGATCTAATTACCGCAGACAAGAAGATCACGTTAGGTTGTTCTACATTAAAGGTCAGACTGTTGTGCAAATAGAAATAAACATGTGGGTGTTTTGTCTGGAAGTCTTGGCTGTTTGACTGAGGATAACTGTCTCCGGGAACATCTCGCTCAACAGGTTTTGTGTCCCGTCTGATTACCAGCTTCCATTACACGTCCCCTTACCTCAACTTTATCGACACCAATAGAGACAGGGCCATCCTCTACTTTAATGACCCGCTACTCATTACCCTTCAACACCTTTTGGCCCGTAACTATAGCAACACCAAATCCTGTCTGGTTCATTGTCATCGCTTCCGATTTGATGGGCTTGTCCGTGCCAGGGGAATTGTTCAAACATGACAATATCATCTCTCACTCTAGCTAATGGACGCCGCTATCTGGCATTAAAACACAGTGGGGTCTCTTCAATGCGTTCTTCCGAAGTTCACCTGTCAGACCCGGGTCCTGGTGCTGAAAAATTCCCTTTGTGTTTTTCTCTCTCGGAATGAAACCGTAAAACCCAAAGTATTCTTTTTTTTTTTTACGGCTCACTCAAAAGCAATTTGTCTTTGATGCTTGTCATGAGTAAACAGGGAGATAGGAGCTAGAGCCAAGGCTGTGCAGACGTTCTGATCACTTGTGTATGTTTTTAGCCACGCAGGAGATAAGGGGAACAAAGTGCTCTGTCAGGCTAAGTGGCTGTAATGGCCACAGTGCAAACACATGGAGCGCTGGCAGCTTCAGACTGAGGAAGACTTTGCATTCTTTAGAGCAGAACAAACCACAAAGACTCTTACTTGACTTAACATAAGCCAGACATCTGTGTGTTTGCCTTGCAGATTGTTATGCAAACATTCATTTGATTTATGCAAAAGGTGAAGTCTGGAATATATACTCCTCTTCAACCACGCGCACTCGGTCTGCTGGAGCCGGATGTCCCTGTTAACACTCAGAGCGACATCCATATGCCCTTTGCAGATCGGCAAACTGACTTATTCAGAAGGTGGGCTGTAAAATATGTTCTCATAAGTATCAAAGTGTGAAAAGTAAGAATCCAAAGAAAAACAGACAAACTCTGAACTCCAATAAAACTCTTACAATAAACGTCACGTATTGCATCATTTTAGTAAAAATAACAGACGCAAAACGATAGTGACAGTGCATTTGAAAACACTTCCTTTTTCGTGCTCACATAACAAAGCCTGTTCTATATATTATATAAAGGCAAAGCAGTTACAGTATGCAAATATTCTGAAAACACTGCAGCTCATACATGGCAGAATCTATCAGTCAACATTTATTTATAGAGCTTTTTACAACACTCGGTGTGACAAAAGTGCTTTTCAATAAAACTAAGGAAATACAAAAACATAAAACACATTAACAGTGTATGAAAACGAAAGTACATTACAGGATTAAGAAGTGTTAAAAGTCAGCCTGAAGCAGCATGTTTGAAAAATAAGTCATTGGATCAGGGACAGCTTGTTCCACAGTCTGGGGCCAGAAACAGAGAAGGCTCCATCATCCTAGAGTGTTTGGGGATGTCCAGCAGAAATTGGTTTGTTGACCTTAATGACCGGCTCGAGATTCAAACTGAAAAAGACTCAGATCGATATGGATGTGTGCAAAGCCATTAAATCTACACCCATGTAAATAAAAAGATCTAGTTTTAATATGTTTGCTCTGAAAAAAAAACCCCAAAAAGTAAGCTTATAGTATATTAATTTGTTTGCTTGGCTTTTTGATGAATTGTCCTCTGTTAGTTGAGGAAACGACCACAGCAATTTCCTCTCCAAAGTTGAACCTGTATAATTTTCTGTTTTTCTTGCATTAGCACAATCATTTCTTAGTTGGTTCTTGTTTCGTTCACAGCTAAACGTCGTGAAACCATTAGCTGTGTGTTTTGTGCTCCAGCGGTGTCCGATGTCTCCCAGTGTATGTTAGTTTGACAAACAGACAGTCCTAAAAGTGCCCTAATGGCCGGCCAACAGCACTTCCACTGTGCCGTGCAGCCAGTGATTAAGAGGATGTTGATTGCAAAGGCTCGAGGGCTGTTGTACTGTAAGTCATATTTGGGTTATTTTAAGGCCTCTTGTTGCGATGATTGGAGGCAGTAATGGTCCCAGTAGTGCACCAGCAGGCGTACAGGCAGGGATATGGCCCCAGCACTGACTTTGCTTTATGGATCTCCAAAGGTCACGACCCCATCATAACTTTTCGAAACCTCAAAAATCTAATCTCCCCTTTTCTATATATGTGTGGTCCCAACAAAAAGTGGATTGAGGAGGTGCGCATGCGGACTCTTTGATCAAAGAGGACATTGGGTACCTCTAAACATAAGCTCTAATACTTTTTCACAACTCACTATTTTTGTTACTTTAATTTTTCTTATTTGTATATTTAATTTATAACCATCTTATGCAAAACGTTCTTTTTCAGTTTGCAATCCTGTTTTTTTTTTTTCAGTTTTTAATCCTAACATTGCGTTCTCATCAAAAATTTAGTTGGATTTTTTCTCTATTCTCTCCTTCCTGAGCCTCAGAAAGCACTTTTCTGAATTACCCTGATCTGTGATGTCTAATGCATGTTGATCTTTCAGTCGCATGATTTATACACTGCTTACTGGCAGTTTTTGGTGTAAGTATTTGTAACTGTCAAGGTCTTGTCTGAACACTTTTAGTACTGAATAGTGATATTTGGGTCCTTTTAGTTAAATTAAAGGTTTTCTAGACAAATTTAATAAGCATCATGCAAATCTCTTTCATTTTAGAATTGTTAATAAACTGGTGCCTCATGATTTTTTTTTAAACTGATAGGTAGGTAATTTTATACTTGTGCGATTTAATACTGACAGCACTAAAGCTATTTCTGCCTAGTATCAGTCATATAAAAAGACTTTTTTATACCACTTAGATTTGGAGTACCTCATAATGTGTGTGGCGCTGAGAAAAAAAAGATAAATCATTTTTATTGTTCATTGAAACTACACTCACACCCACGACTATTACATTATCTCTCCCACATTTCAGAGAATACAGTAAGAACACACTGATAATCTGTTGTGGTGTTGCCTAAAGGTCCCTCAATCCTCATTCCATTCACCTCATTGATTTTTAATGCCGGACGCCTTGTCTTTAGTTTCACATAACTTAGCTCAGCTGCTTTGTAATTGATTGACCACAGACAGGTCAAGTGCTGGGTTAGAGTCCTGTGTGAGTGCGGTGTGAGGAGAGTTCAGGCCTGCCACAGTCTAAATGAAATCGCCTCTGATGTGATGACTTTGTTGGCAGACAGACAGCATCGACTGGTGGAAGATCAAGTCTCACAGTTTGACCCTTACACATCAATAGTACTCTTTTTCCCTTTTGGACATGGAGCTTTAACCAGGGCAGCATGCAGGCTGAATTCGTTTACATTTATTATGAATAGTGATTGCATCTGAGTAGGTAATTGAATTTCTCACATTTGTTGCAATTGCTTTAGCCAGGCTGGCGCCACCTTTAGACACTTGTTTTGAAGATTGCACAGAGGTCATTTTTGATGTGTTTTTGAATTGTTTTGATGGCTCCTTTGCTATATGTTCAGCTTGACTCTAAAATTTTAATTTCAGTTTTATGCATTAAAATCCATCTAAAAGGTCCTTGAAAAAAAAAGATGTAGCAATAGGTGTGAAAAGAGAATTTCAATTGAACCCGAGTGGAATGAGGGAGGTCATTTTCATAAACTAGCTTTCTGAACACTTGCAGTCTTGTTGATTTCTATTTAAGTACGGCTGTGAAACCTTGTTGTGAATGTGAAATCTTTCCTCTACAGTCCAAAAATATCCATTTGAATTAAAGATTAACCCTGTAACTACTTGTTCAGCATGTTGTGGTAAATTCCTGGATCATTGATTACCCACCGGAGACTACTGACATAATAAGACTTCAAGACTTTATTATATAATGTAATCATTATTTTCACTTTTAAGATGACTAATTTACGGGTCAACAGTTCAATTGCTACACTTCAAATGATAAGGACCACCTCGCCTTAGGAGAAGAATTTACTACCAACTTTATAAAGGCTGTCTCTGAGGATGAAAGACTCTTATAAAGGATGTAGAATTGACAATAAACTAGGATTGTTTGTCAGACTTTAATGGCTGGACTTCGACTGCATTATGTAGTCAGGGTAGAGCACAAACTTGAGGGAGGACTATTTTATCAGCCAAACAAGGACAGGTCATCACAATAAAACTAGGTGCTTGTCTTGTAATTTACATGCACACGGTCCATCTATGCTATTGTCTGTCCAACCTGTTCTGAGGATCATGATACTTCACTTAATTAATTTTCCACATCATATCTCACTGTCATTGGCCGGCATTGTTTATCACACATCGGTAATAGTCTATGCTGCCAGTCATTAGAGTGCATAGAGGTTAGTCTCCCAGAGGACTGCATTATCTAATGAAGGGAAATTAAAAGAGGAAATGGTCCCTTTCACCACACTTGGTGATAAGTATCTACTAACTCTGAGGTCAGAGACAAAGGAATAATATCTTTTTTATACCAAATGTGAGATTGGTGCTGTATAAAAACCCTCTGTATAATCAGGTGCCGTGCATGATCAGAACTTTAGTTCAACAAATGTCTCTCTCATCGATCGAGTGCACAGTTGTCCAATGCTGGCACAATGATTCCCAATTTTCTTATTTTGTCACGCAGAGACATGAAAACATTGTGTCTATTTTCATTCAATCCTGAAGAAGCCATTATTGCTTCAATTTAAAGATTTACAAAGGTAAAGACTAAGAGACCTAAAGACTACCACAGAAATCCTTGCTTCATGTTTTGTGGTACTTTTAATCATCCATGTTTAAGAAAAGCCTTGTGGGCAGTGCGTGGGATTCTTTATTATGATCTCCATCAAGTTGATTAGCGGTCGTATCTGAAACGTCATTTTGATGGAAAGTGATTTGTACTTGGCGCACTAACTTTGCTGCAGGTATTTCCTCTTGCACGGTAAGATGAACATTGTATTGCTCGTTTTCATTTTACATGATTGCTTTGCTAGATGAATGTCACTTGTACCGTGCGACCTTTACTTCAGATATGCGCGTATTCCCTTCAGCTGCCGCTTATAAAAGTGTGGGGCCCCAATATTTTTATTGAATTTTTCCACAGTAGAATTCCGAAAAGAACTGATGTGTTAAACAGGTCTCAGTGGGTTGTCCGGGATTTGGGAAAATATGGAAAGGGTACTTGTAAATCCTTTCGGCGAAGTTATTAGGCAGCTTTTGCTCACATAATCCCTGATTGGCTAGGTGACAGTTTTCCTTTTCTTCAAATTTACAGCTCACATTGAAGTCTCTGTTCTGTGAAATATGGTGTCATTCAGGACTGGCTATAATTTAACGGCGGAACCAAGCTAATGACACTTTTACAGGTGCCGCTAATTGCCAGCACACATCACACGACGGAAGAAGGAGCGACTGATTATGATGCATTGCCCATGATTACAATGCTATCAGAAAGTATGCATTGAGGCTGTTACCAGCTGAAATATTTGACATTTAGCGTGTATATGTCAAGTAGCAGTTTTTTTTGCATCATTTCCATTTGTTTTTTCCCGCTGCCTTGTGGCTCTGCTGCCAACTGATCGTACGCTGAGTGATAGCACTGCACAGCGGAGGTTGTCGAGATTATTGTGGTACATTGTACCTTAGAGGCCCCTGGGAGCACCATGCTGGATCTCTCTGTCAACAGTTTGTGAGAGCTGCGCTTCATGTGATTTAAGATTTGTCTTTGTGCTAACGTACTTCTCACGTCGTCATGCACTGCCAAAACTAACCTCCCGGCTTCCTCTCTTCTCTTTCTTTGCCTTGGAAATGTCCTGATTGTGTAAAAAGCGCAATTAACTTGTCAATATGTCATGTAACTGCTGATTTGATTGGGGTTAAAATAACGTGCACTCATATAGATTTAACACAAGTTGTATAGATTGACTTTGCACTGTTCTGAAGGCCCAGATTTAAAACCACAGACTAACCATCAAATGGAATTACCATTATTGATGTGATAAGCATTCACAGTTTATGCCAAGGTAAATCTATATGCAATCAGTGCCTGTGTTGGTTTAATACATCAAGCACTAAATGTGTGATGTTCTGACGACTCACTGTCTGGTCAATTAGACTCAGAGAATAGAGCTTTAATTACCTTAATTAAAATTTTAAGGTTTAATTTGTTAGCTGTATTAGTTTTTTAATATATTGAATTTTTTTTAGCTGTTTTAAGATCTAAAACAGCATTGGTTTAAACTGCTACATTCAACGAAGCCATTGTAATCCCTCATTCATCCAGCAGTGATCCTTAATACAAAGTTGTCATCTGGACGGCGTTTTTGAAGCTTAGGAAACATACATTTTTGTTATCATGGAAGGGCTGTTGACAAATTTAGCTAAAAAGGGACTTGCCAAAAGTTATCACAATTCCCTGTCCCACTTTTGTTCAAAAGGGCAAACGTGTATAATCCACAGCATGAGGAAATCTTGTTTGCTTGACCAGTCAGCCCCTCCTAAATTCTGTTACATTCTGTTTGAATGCAGAAGGGTCTGAAACTGGAGGTGTTAAGACGATTCAATCAAGCACGGCGATTCTGACACGTGACACTAAAAAGTCGAAAGATGCTTTCAAGCCCCATTTCAAAACATTCAAGATTGTGAACGTAGCTGATTCGGTTCTTGCTTTGGTTTTGAACAATGAACGTATCAATTCCTTAAATCATGAGCAACAAACCGTGTTGAGAGGCTTCAGACTGAAAAAATCCTTACGCTACATGTTTACGAAAACAACCGACTTGGCGCGTTACTGTTTTGGTGGAATTTCCGGGTTTTCTGTGATTGGTTGACTCAGCAATCGGAAAGGCCACCCTCGAAATTGAAACCCGGTGCTCTGATCCCAGACCCTCACAGTTTGTAAAGTGTCTGTCAAAGCGTGTAGGGACTGACTGATCAGGCAAGTTTCCACCCATAGTGACATCGTCATCATGAGATGCATAATTCGGCTGTGGACATGGATACTTTTTTTTAGTGAACTCAAAACTATTAAACCAAGTTAGATGTACCAGACGTGTTAATTGGGGCAGTTTTGAACAATCTGTGTTAGCTTCACAAATTCCCACTGCTGTTTTCTATTAATTCATTGTATCCTTGTCCTGATGGTCAAGTACCTTGATTGTTGTGATATTTAATTTTAACTGGTCTGCATTTTAATTCCAAATTTACATAATTTGGAAGAACAGAAGCTTGACTAAGAATATCTCAGCCTTGACAGAAACTTAGTCTATTATCATTTATAGAATGAACCACTGGGATTAAGGACACGACTACTGCTCCATCTTTCCTCCCATGACACTTCTTCAGTTTCTTGCATCTGCCACAGTTTAGCATTACACTAGCACTCTCTTTGGTCATCATCGCTTGCGTGCCAGTTTGCCATTAACTCTTTCTGAAACAGAAAGAAACCTGGAGGATGTGGACCACTTGCTCCACAGAAGGATTAGGACTTGGGGGATCGTGTTGTAATGTGACAGTGGTGGGAGCTTTGCGTTAATGGCCCAGCGTGCGTTGACAGATAAGTTGAGTTTCTCTGGACTGGTGCCTCTCCACCTCTTCCCTAAACGCAGATTGTTATTCTTTTCAGTGAGCCGTACAGTAGCTCTGTCCATCATTATGGTCATGAATCATGTCTGGGACTCCCCATGGGCCGTATCATCGCTTCAGTCCTTCATCTGGTTAGATATTTCTGCTGAGGACACTATTGATTTCTGTTTGTTGAGCAATTAACAGCTTACTCGTGTTACTTTGTGTCATGCAACAGACACATTTGCCACTGAGTACACTGATTTCAGCTAAAGTGTTGAAATGTTTTAGCGAGAGACCATAGCTTATGTGCTAATATGTTGATTAGTATGGCAATGGTGATCTGGGCAAATAGTGATCAATATCAAATGGTGAGCTCATCCCTTTGACAATCTGTTATAGCTCAAAATGGAACTTACACTCAAATTAGGATACATACTACTTATTTCAGTCGTGCTTATTTAAGAATGTATATTTTTGCTGTATAATTCTATATTTAGATTGAATGAGCTGTATCGAGGTGTTGCAATAACTATACTCTAGCCTCATAACAAGAAGGTTCTGGGTTTGATCTCCTAAGGCAGATTGGGGCCTTTTTATGGGGTTTGCATGTTCTTCCCTTAGTTTCCTCTGAGTGCTCTGGTTTCCCCTACAACTAAAAACATGCACAATAGCTCCACATCTCTCCTCACCCCTAGGACTTACCTGAAAAAGAGCAAGACTTTGCTAATTAAGATCAATAAATTAGTCAATTGAAAAGAAATCTTTGTTCCTGAAACTCATGAATTTGAAAAGACAATACCACAACAAAAGATTTGGCTTTAAGAATGTATACATACATACATACATACATACATACATACATACATACATACATACATACTTGTTTTTCTATCTTAGTGAGGACCTTCATAGGAATAATGTATTACCCAGCCCCTTACCCTAACCCTAACCATCAAAACTAACCCCCTAGCCCTAACCCTAGCCCTAATCCTAACCTTAACCCAATTCTAACCCTAACCTTAAAACCACATCTTGACCCTCAAACAGGCCAAAACAGGCCCTTCAGAAAGTGAGGACCGGCCAAAATGTCATCACTTCCCAAAAATGTCCTCACTCTGTTGGTTAAAAACTCAAAACGGTCCTCACTAAGATAGAAAAACAAGTACATACATACATACATACATACATAGGGTTGCACAATATATCGAAAAAATATCGATATCGCAATATTGACACGTGCAATATCCATATCGCAAGGATGTGCAATAATTTATGAAATTTTATGCATTATTCATCCGTTTTTAGCGCCGAGTGGTTTGACTCCGTTCTCGTCTTCTCTTCTTAAGAACAACTCTTGTGATTTGTGTTGGTTTAAAACAAGATTGAAAAGGCACAAAAACTAGTTGTGATAAAGCTGTGACCTGTCAGGCATAACGTGTGTTGGGGTACCGACTGCGATTGCCAGATTTTCAGAGCAACCAGCAACTAAGCCGTGTAAAAATCGTCCTAAAATATGACCGGCGCCTCAATAAAAATAAGTTAATAAAATGATTAAGCAATTACTAAGACACAGAACGTGTGCGGTTTATACGCACATCGTTTTAATAGTGTAATAATGACTTTAAATAAATGTACAGAGAAATTCTTAATTGAAAAATAAATATCGCAAAAATATCGAATATCGCAATCTCAGAGCCATATCGCATATCGCAGAAATTTTCATATCGTGCAGCCCTAATACATACATACATACATACATACATTTTTGGCTATAGCATCCAGGCTGGTCTGGTCTGTAATATTTCTATGTTTGCTTTTTACAATTGCAGTATTTTAGTGTATTTCTATCATGAATCTAAGGAGCTGAGAGTGAACAGTAACACATAGTCTCACATTATTCACAAAATTACTATTTGCAAACTGCTGAGTAACGGCATTTCTTGTTTTTCTTGCCCTGGTCTCATAAGGGATTCATTTTTGGCATGTATTTGTTGTATTATTTTCTTATGACTACCGAGAGACTTTATGAGACTGCTTTATCTGGATTGTTTAGTAAGACAACATTATTTGATTGTCTAATGATGGCAGTTTAATACAAATAAGTAACAAGCAGCTTAAATATTGATGATTGATGATAGAAGCCTCTGCATCAGGACATTACCAGTTTTTTAGGAGTGCTCATTGGCCTTATATGGTCGAAATGGTCAAACGGTTTTATTGATTTCACTGTGAAGTATCTGTGTATTATCCTTTTTCTCTTGTTATGATGCTTTAACAGTTCAGCAGATTTGTTCAATCCATTTATATTGCAACAGTGAATAAATTGATATAATCTTCCATTCATGTATAATAAATATTGCTATATTGTCATAAATTATTAATGCTTAATGTGTGACTGTTTTTTTTTTTTCTCAGTTAATTCCATCAACATCCTCCAGACCTTTATGAGTTAACCAGACTTTTGTATGAAGATTGAGCACTAAAACCTGAACATGGTTGGGGTTAGGACCTGGAAGTGTAGGTTAAACTGTGAGATCCGTGAGGGCAGTCAGATGTCCTCCTCTGTCACTCACACGATGCTGCTCTGTTTTCTGTCTGCTCTTGTGAACTAATTGGCCGTTCGTCTGTCAGAGCCTTTGGACAGAGCCTGGCCTCAGCTGCTCAAACTCAGTCTGCACAGTCTAAAAACACAATAAGAAACATTACACATATACTTATTTAGGAATTTCTTTTGACATATCTTTGATTTTGAACCACAACAATCCTTTTATAGTCTGTTGGACTGAAATGTTTATTTTCGTCCTTATTCCTCACACTCTGATCTGCTCTCTTTGAGCATCTCATTGGAAATGCTGTTGCTTTCTTGAGTGCACAGAGATGGTACTGACCCTCTCTCTCTCTCTCTGCTGTCACTTCAGACAGCCCCTCATGGAGAGCTTCCACATCACACTTAAGTCTCTCCTCAGTCTCAGGAAGTGTCGGAGGAAGCACTCTCCACCAGACTCACAGCTCATTGCATATTTATGGCCTTTCTACCCACAGTTTATACAAAGAAATGCATATTTTAGACATTGGGACTGGACACCTTTTTGTGAAGAACTACAGTATGTCTAGCTATAATGAAATAGATTCTGGAAAAAAAAATACAATTTTCATTTTATAGTTATGAAAACTAAAGAAACAATTTGGCATATTCCAACCATACAATGATTGTTTTTTTATAATTTTTTTTTAGTTGTAAAGAGCAAGTTAAGTCAATGAAAGGTGTTCCATACTTACAGTGTGAGTGGACATCTTCAGCTGCCTCTGTAGTAGAAGAACCCATGCACTGCACATCTCCAAACACAAGTAAGTGTCTCCTTCAGTGTGCTGTGGAGAGCTCAGCTGCCCGGCCTGCTTCAGATTAATCAGCCTCAGGTCCAGCAGAGAGACGACCGGCCCAGCGGGGGGGCGGAGCAGGCACAGGCAGAGGCTGTGAGCTATGTACTCCTCTGCTCTGCAGGAGGAAATGGATGTCTGTGGCTGCTCTAACAGAGCTGTAGACAGCACCAGCACAAGTCATCAGTCAATGTGTGAGGGAGACCAGTGAGTGGGCAGCACAAGACAGAGACAAGACATAGACAGCTGTAGGCTTACAGGATGTACCTGTGTATGTTGATAAACAAGTGTTTGTGGGAGTGAACATGAAGCATAGCCTTCTTTGGTGTGAAGTTTTTCAGTGCATAGTTTGATCATTATTTTGGTTGTGATGATTGTTTATTTTACCCTTTTACCCGGCACAACATTGGTCAGATGAAGAACATAAACAGACCAGGTTATGTGCCAAAATCTGGGGCATTTCTTTGCCTTTGTTTCAGGGTAAATTTGTTCCTGTTCCCCCACAGTTTTTACCCCACCCGGCCACAGAGGGGGTTCATTATTCTCATTTTACTCCTTCACTAATTATCATTATCATTACGCTGGATAATTACCATTTCTCAGCCGAACAGCCGCTCGGGCTGCAGCTCATCTCAGAGCCACTCACACAAGGTTATCAATAGCTGCTCAATTGCGGTTTCATCTGACTAATTATATGATTTGAGCTTTGTGATAAGTGAATAGGAAGGAAACTCTAGTATTATGGCATGGGGCGAGGCAGAATGTAAGCAGAAGGCCCAGGAAGAAATGAATGCGTGCAAAGGATGTTAATTAAAAAGTAGTCGGATGCAGAATGTAAATCAGGAGAAGCAGCAGTGTGGAACCACTGGAAGGCTAAGGAAGGCAAGGTTGAAAGAAACATATATAATAATGTGCTTATATTTTGGAAAGTACATTTTACTTTGCTCTTAGAATTAAACAATGACAACAAAACTGAAAATCTGTTGTCAAGTCATAGGACACTGATGGGTTAAACTCCTAACACTAAAGTGCACAATTAATATGGCCAAATGAATGCAGCAGCAGTGAACAATTGCTCAAAAGTGTTATATTTCAACACTGGCTCAGACTTATGGAGAGCTTAGAAACTGTGTTCGTCAGGGACTTTGTAAATCCCTGTGTGGCATTTCAGAGCTGCAGCTGCCGCCTCAGACCTGATGAATGTCCTCTCCATCTGCTGCCGGCGAGCACTGCCCTATGCTTACGCTCATGTCCAAGGCCCGTTGGCACCTAACTCAACGACTCCAAAAAATCAGACAGATCTAATACAATAATTATAGATTTCTTAGCATGCATATTGACAATATGCCAAGTAGTAGGTATGTTAAAACACTACTAATAATAAAATAACAGCAATAACCCAGTTGTAGTTTTTCTTGCCGTCTAGGTTGAGTACATGGTTAAATTTTATTGAGTAGAAATATAGAGAATATTGAATTGTTTTGTCACACCTGCTTTTAGGTCAGAATTAATGTTAGTTTGACTGACTCGTTCAATAATTTACAAGTTTTTTGTGGCAACTTTGCAAGTCACGTTAGCTTGTTGTTTGCAAAGGGAATCATAAGAATAATGCTTTTTACTTATTGCGATTTAATTGTGAATACAACCCCCTTTTAATTGTTTGTATTTATATATTTGTATTGGCAGTTATATAATTTATTCGCAATACTAGCAAACATTAACCCACAACTGGTCTAAGAGTACGTAGGGAGAGAAAGTGGTTGGTCATGGTCTGGTGATCCTTTGATAGACAAATGGATCACATCAGTGGAATGTTGTCTACAGCGAACCTCATGACAGACAAGAGGCACATTCTTTTTGACCCCAATTACCAGAGGTGTTCCTTTACTGGGATAATCCACTGCTATAGGGCTGCCCCCCCCTCTCCACGGACTTACACAGACTTTTACTTCAGACGGATGGAGGATACCAGTGCGGTGAAAACTGTCATTTTCTGACTTGTTAAAACACTGCTGGTTCTCAACTCTTGCTCACAAAATAATAAACATTCATTGTTCTGAGGAAGTTGACGGAAACCATCAACAATTGTCGATGCAAAAGTGTTGTTAATAGAGTTTCTGACAATAGGTAAAATGTGATGTTAAAAAGTATCTAATCTCTTACCTAATTCTTTGATAAGACGAAACAACAAAACTAATTTTTGCAATTCAACAAGACAGATATTTTTACCTTAAAGGTTATCAATATTTACAATAACTAATCTGTGCTTTTTCTTTGTCTAGAAACACTTATGGACTCCACCACAGCGACGGCAGAGCTGGGATGGACAGTCTATCCAGTGTCAGGGTCCAGCGACAACAGTGTAAGTACCAACATGAGAAAATCTATCTTTGGATACATATTTTTAAGAATTAGCACAAAGTAACCCTAGTGTTTCTGCTTTACTAAAACTTCTTTTTGATTTCAACACTAAGGAATGCACTAGATAACATGTTCTTTTTGGGTCAAGTTTTTAGACAGCAGGCAGACGAGTAACGTTTTAGATCATTTGAACACAAGTCAGATTTTGTCCTGTTTAAAGTGATTTTTGTTGTATCCACACTTTCGTTACTTTTGATAATAATATTTGATGTCCAATACAACCCCACACACAATAATGATCCAAAATGTACACAATGCATGATCTTCCAAGAATTAGCCTTCTTTTCTTAATTCTTGCAAAAAATTTCAAGCATTCAGAACGAGTGGGGACGCAGTGAATCAGAAAAACTGTAGCACTTCCAGCCAAAACTTGACATATTGCCAATTCAAAAATGACTAGTGCAACATAACAGCTCATCTATTGAGATTGTCGTGGTGTCTCTATGTTCTGGTGTAGGAATAAATGGAGTTACTGGATAGATACTTTAAAGGTCTATGTATGACTGGTTCAATTCATTTTCAATGTCATGGCAAAAAGGAAAGAGGACAACAAAAATACATTTTCAATAAATAAATAATTTACTAAACAAAATAATTAAATAATAAAGTAAAAAACAAACAAACAAACAAACAAAACTAACTTGGACTACAGATCCATTTGAAATCCACTGAACCCTATGCACAATTTATTGTCTTTGTCAGTGAACAAAATTCAGACAACTAGGAGCTTGCTTTGGGTCAAGGTGCAATATGAAACACGTAATGATAATAATCGAATCAGTTAAAAACTATAAAATAATACTTTAACAAATTGCATTCATTCTGCGTCTGTTAAGCTCAACACTTTCAAATTGAACGATCCATAGCACCAGTCACTAGAATCCTTACTTCTGTAGAAAAAGCGGAGCAGCAGAGTCAGGCCTCTTGGTGGTGGGTTTCTTTCTGACCGTGCAGACGGCTGAGTAAATTGGCTCAGTCCCCAGTGATCAATTTAATCCTGACATGTTTTGCTATCTCACCTTTAGGTCAAAGCTCAATTAATGAGCTGTCCGCGTCCCTGGAGTTAAAGCTCTGCTCGAACTTAAACAGCGAAATCAGTCGAACTCTCCAATGCCAACTATGGGACACATTATGTTAATATTTTAAATGCTCTTTGCTTCTCAAAACATTCCTTGAGCTTGTGTTGCAACATTGGTAAAATATGCTTTTCGCACTGAGAATAAGCAGTCCAAAGCCACACTGTTAAGCCCAGAATTCCTAAGCCAGACAAATAGCTCCAGTATGTGGTGCAGTGCTTTGGTGCTGTTTGATGCACTGTGTTTCCACATGGTTAGCCAAGGCTTGGGTTCCTGTGAGCCACATTGAAGTCAGGCCTACGCAAATCCAGCCAAAACCAGAGTCTCGTTCCCCTTCACTTTTTTCTCACCACAGGATTTAGACTTCTTAAACCAAAAGTCGAAAAGAAAGAGAAAAATGTTGTACACGTATTTGCTGGGGCATTAAAAAGAACTCACTACCAATTTACACAATTATTCATGCTTCTGAGGTTTTCTTATTGTATGGTTTCAATTTGAACCTATCTAATCAGGAAGGGCCACATTGAAGGAGTTCAACATTTTTGGGGAATCACTTGGGACAGCTTTATCACTAACCCTGAAGTTTTGTGAAGCTCAATCCAATCTTTTTTTTTTTTTTTTTTTAATCTGCCAAATATAGCTTGTCTAATACAACTGTTCTTTTTGCCTTAGCACAATCACCACAAATTGTTAGTTTCTTTTCCAAAATACCAATGTAGCCTATTGACCAAATATCAGTGGTATTACTAGGGCTGAAGTCGACCAAAGAAGTTCTTGGTCGACTAAAAACATGTCCCATCGACCAATTAATTGACTTAAAAGGGGGCGTGTCAAAGGCTCTGAAGCTAAAAGTAGAGTTGTCAAAAATATTGCAAATCATCACTAAGGTTGATGTCGAAATTAGTTACTCAATTGAACAAATACAGATAACATTAACAGGACAAACATTTGAACAAAATCTAATATTTTCTGCAAAATAATCCTACAATAATTTAGAGTTTCATCAAAACTGGTTTGAAGCTAAAATGTTTGATCATAAACTTGGATTTTGGGTTAAAATGACAGTCCATTGTATAAAAATCTGACTTTCTTGGAAGGACATTCTAGTTCTCATTGTGGTGTCGAGATTAAGTTTATCCATAGTATCAAAATTGGGTTGGACATTGAGCATCGTTACAACTCTGCAAGAAACCTTGCTCAAAACACAAAAAATATAATGT
This sequence comes from Mugilogobius chulae, assembly GCA_038363315.1. Lineage (NCBI taxonomy): Eukaryota > Metazoa > Chordata > Actinopteri > Gobiiformes > Gobiidae > Mugilogobius > Mugilogobius chulae. The sequence goes on along the minus strand of CM076403.1, from coordinate 5,937,361 downwards.
AGTTCATGCAAAAACTATAGCTTATGCAGAAATTGAAGAGGAAACAGTGTGTTTATATAAAAAGCAGTTCAGACCAAAGATTCTGTTACTGTTGAATACAAATTCCTTATAATCTAAAAAAAAAATTAGTTGACTAATAACATTTTGGTCGACCAAGACTCCATCGACTGATTAATCGACTAAATGACTAAAGAACTACAGCCCTAGTTATTACACCAAAGCTGTATTATTTCTGCTGAAGAAAGCTCACATGCACGCATTTTTTGTATTAACATTAGGCCTGCACATGTTCATGCCAGCCAAATCTGAAATGATTATTACTAGCTACATTTCAATTAATTTTATCGTGGTGCATGTGCTTTGACAAATTTTCTATTGCTTTTGAGGTAAAACAATATCATTTGTTTCTTTGGACAATCCAGACTTCACTGATTGGTTAAATCCAGCTGTCATTCACTGAGAGCATAAGCAATAGGAGAAGATGGTAAGGAAAGTAATAGAGATGAATCATATACGTAGATGTTTTGAGCCGATACAAATATCCGATATTTGTCCTCCTGCTGATAC
>CM076403.1:5896569-5931616 GCA_038363315.1 Mugilogobius chulae | reverse complement strand
TCATGTCCATTGCCTTTTAATTAAGAATAACTCTTAGTTAACTGCAATCTAAGAAATAAAACTGAGGTTGTTCAAATTAGATTACACTTTTACATTGTATTCATGTATAATTATTATTTCTCATATTTAGGTAAGAATGTTTAGTTTTATATGTAAAAGTGTAAAGTTTTAAACCAGATAACACTATCATGTGCATGCAATTAACAGTTTTGGCTTAATCCAAAAAAATAAAAAATCTGACGCACTGCACGCACAGTCTTTGCGCATGCGCATCTCCGTACGTCAACGTCACGTGCGACGTCACTCAGCCGTTTGAATCAAGGATCTAGGTTTGAATTCTGCCTGGTCGTCTCTGTGTTTGCGGATAATTCTGGTCTAATCTACACAACTATTGGTAAGTATGCTGTTCAATTACTATTATGTTGTAAAGTTCTAACGTAGAAGGCTGTTTTGTGATATTTGTATGAGCTGGACATGTTTTAGCATCGCGGGACCTTGCTTCAGCCGTGTTTTTGTTCGGCTTTTCTTTTCACGTTAGCTATACCAGCGCTGCGGTGGTTATGAAGCTCCCTCGCGATGGTTCTCACTTAAATACAAAACGTGTGTATTCCCATATACGTAAATTCAGCAGCAGTCGTATGTGCTTTACTTGAGAATGGGTTCGCTAACTAACCTTACTGGTTTGAAAGTTTTGTTTAGTTTTCCCCCGCTCCTTTTCGAAGCCTGCGCGTGGCCGTGCCGCCTCGTGCACCCGCCGTATTTACCCAGCGTAGCTTAATTTCACTGTCACATATAAACTTGCACCGCGCAGAGTCACAGACGGGTCCATGGGGGAGAAACGTAAGTCTATCGGACCCATCACCGCGACAGAGACGTGAAGGGAAGGGGAGAAGCGAGCGAGGCACCGAGGTCAGCGAGGGGGAGACGTGCGCGTGCACGCGGGGACGCTGTTGCTCTGACTCAAACAGATAACGTGTTTCACATCGATGCTTTGGCTAGATACTAGATAGTTACTAAAACTACATCTTCAGTTATGAAAATGTCCGTAGTTTGCAGTATTAATACTGTTATTTCCTTTGTCACCATTCTTATATTAGATCGTTATAACTTGATCAGGTTTTTGCTTTGATCACAAAGGTGAAGTTTGCATAACTAGCTCAGTGTTAATAAGAATATATCTCTTTAGTTAATAATTTTAAAACTCTAATATCATAGAAGTTTCCAAAACGATTTTCATATTTCCATTTGTTTAACTCAATTTTGAATTAACATTGTTTACAAAAGTTGAGCTTATTGTAATTATTTCATCACACTGCCTGCAATTAAATGGATACATTTTTAGAATCTGTCCATTAACTTCCTCTCCTTTGTTATTTGTTTTCAACTGTAACTTTTTGATTATCACTTGAGTTTCAGCTGCAGATTCACTTTTTAGAAAACGATTGTACTTATACATCCTTGAGTAATGAAATTAATTTGTGTTTTTCAGTTCTGTCTATATTAGTGATTTAACAGTGGAAATATTGAACGTGTAAATGATTGTTTTGCAGGTTTAACTTGGGTGTTTGCAGTTTTTGGTAATATTTGTTTTCTTTTTTTCAGCTTTTGTGAGTGTGGAGGTGCCAGCTCTGCTCAGAGACTTATCTACAAGGTAACTACATTCTTAAACATTATAGATCAAAGCACGATCCTTTTGGTCACACTTCCAAGCATTTACAATAATTGTCTTTGCAACTTCAAAACGTGATATTAACAACAATATAGAGTCATTCCAAAGGAAATGTGTTCATTTTGTTTGTGCACTTTATGCTTGAGGTGAAACTTTTGTCAAATGAATCACAAAATAATAGAAATATCAAACTTTATACCAGGGCTGGACAATATTGTGACAAAAATCAAATTGTGAATTCAGCTCTGTGACAGTCTGCTTTTATCATCATAATGTCCTACTTCTGTTTAATACATCTGTCTGTTCAAATACAGACTATTATATCATACCTACTTCTGTTGTCAGCTGTTGTCCTGCTCTGAGTGGGAACTGAATTTAGACAATCACAGTGAAGAACTTTCTGAAAAAGCAGCCTCTACAATCAATCTACAAGAATCCAGATCAAATTGAAATCGTACTATTATTTTTTTTTTATCAAATTGTCTACCCCAATGTATAAAGAATATTAATATCACCTTCAGGCCAGAATTAATGGCAGCTTGTAAACTAGATTGTTCCAGATTTCTGAACTAGAATCAGGTTCAAAATGATTTAACATGCATGTTTTTGTGTCTTCACCCTCTCTCCAGTGCCTCTCGACCCAACCAGTCGTCCTGTGTAGATGTGAAGAGAGAGTTCATTCCACTGATGCTTGACTTCAATGAAAACTGCAGAGATCTTGGTAAGTTGAATTGCATTAGGCATACGTTTGTTAATATGTTTTCTTTAACAGTGTTCTCAAAACAATGTATCAATGTTGCACCTGCACATTTTTTGATGCACTGCATTTTATTTTTTGTAAAACCATAATCAGAATGTCAAGTAATAAAACCTTCAAGTATATCATGTTATGAGTCTATAGTATGAACTTCACTTTTTATGTGACCAAAAATATTCCCCCAATATAACATTATTTATGAGTTGTCTTCCTTTTACCATTACAGATGACAAGTTTTAGTTTGTAATTTGTGTTCCATGAATGACAACAACTAACCTTTCTTACCAAAGAATGTTTAAAAGTTTAAAGCTAAAATGCACCATAATTGGCATATTCCTTTTTTGAGTTATTTTGTATCCAGTTTTGTCCGTGGAGTTTGTCCACAGTTAGTTCTACTGTGCAATGTTGAGGTTTTTTTATAGACAAAGTTTTAAGTTTACTTAAACTGCAACTCAGATCAAGAAGTGTTTTTGGTGGTGCATGCTGTGAAAACCATTGACTTTTCTTAAACTTGCAAACTATGAAAAGTGGCTTAAGAATAAAGATGTCTTGATATTGATCTTTAGTAACTTCTCATTTGCTTTACTTGCAGGAGGAGAATGTGATGGAAGCAGGAGACCTGGAGCAGATTGAAATGGAAGTCGACAATCAGCCATGAGAAGGAAAGGCCAGATGACAACAGCATCTTCATGGCATCATCAGTGACTGTTGGACTGTTCTCCTGGACCTGGGACATGTGCTTTTTGTTTGGACTCCTTTCCTGTTTGACTCTGAGCTACACAAAGAAACTCTGCCACACCTTTAGTTGATCTAAGTGTCTTGATTGGTTTGGATGGACAATAAGGTACAAGTTCTGAAATCAAGTTGTAAGTATCGTTTACTTCTGCATCTCACACTGTTGGTGACACTTCATGTTTACTCTGTAACATTCACCTGTCACTACATTTGCTCATAGACACTTTAAACGTTTTGGTTTGTTTGAGAATGTGTTTGTCAGTGACAGAGGTTTGTGATGATGAGATATTTTTTTAAATACATTTTGTAAAGCTCAAGATATCTGAAAACTAACTGCACATTTATTTCAAGCTCAATTTAATGTTAAATAGTATGAACAAATGTTCATTGAACTGCTACAAGTGTTAAATATGTTTAGAATAAAGTTTTCATGTCAACACTTTTTATCTCCATTTGTCTTTTTAAAAAGTTCAATGTTTGTTAGAAATTAGTTGGGGTTTATAAGTTATCCAAATTTGAAGAATCTTAGTTAAAGGTGTGAAATATGATAAGTTATCAGAACTTGAAGAATCTTAGTTAAAGGTGTCAAGTATCATAAGTTATCAGAACTTGAAGAATCTTAGTTAAAGGTAGGGCCCGACCGATATATCGGTTGGCCGATATTTTTGGCCGATATGAACACTTTCAGGTCGATCGGTTATCGGACAAAATACCGCCGATATTACCGCCGATATTAGGACTTGTTGTACCTCATTTTAAAGCTTAGATCTTCAAGAATACAACTATGCTATTCATCAGTAATCAGATCAATATTTAACGCGGTTATTACATTTATTTGTGGAGTTGTTTTATTGTTGAACTGCACCTGAACGCAGCACCAGGCTGACGCTCTGCAGCAGCAGTCTAGTGCTAGTGCGCTCTGAGGCAGCGCTGGATTTAAACGCTCTCAACTCTCCGCTACTAACGCAAGAAAAGGAAATAACTTCATCACAGATGACGCCCGCAACAACAGAAAGGACTTTTATTTCATCAAAGTGTCCGTGTGGAGAAGAGGGATGATCCTCATCAGAAAGGACACACAGCTAACAACTGTCAACAACATGAAGTTGTCTTTCTCACTACTTTCTCGTTTGGAGTTTGGATTAAAGGAATTATTTTTGTGAAGAAGAGGATCTGAGAAGAGGTTATCTGACCGGTGAGTCTTTAAAACGTGTTCGCTTTAACTTTCAATGTACAGTAATATAATGCTACCTGTGTAGTTAGCGATTAGCTCATGCTACAACAATAACACTGCCTCAGCTCGTTCTTCTCGTGACTGTAAAGTGTTGTGTTTGTGTTGATGATTACTGGACACACATTGACATGTAAATTAGCCATGAAAAGAGGTGTTAATGGTCGTATTTGCGCATTTTAATTGCCGCGACGTCGTGCATATTAATGAGGCTAACCGCACCTTGAATTCACTTCAGTATTAGTAGTATAGTGAATTCAAGGTGCTGTTTTTGTTTGTATAAAAAAATAATGTGATACAAACAAGTTTCAAGCCTTTAAAGTCACTCTTAAGAGGCGAAATAACTCTAAATGTGACCTAAATAAACCCAAATTAAAATCACTACAGCCAGACAGTTTTTTTAACACCTGCTCTTAATAAAAAAGTATTTTTCTATTTCTGCTTATATCGGCTGTCTTATCGGCTATCGGCACCCCAGCAACCTCTATATCGGAATCGGTATCGGTTCCCAAAAAGCCATATCGGTCGGGCCCTAGTTAAAGGTGTCAAGTATCATAAGTTATCAGAACTTGAAGAATCTTAGTTAAAGGTGTGAAATATCATAAGTTATCAGAACTTGTAAAATCATTGTTACAATAACAAAGCAAAACCTATTTATAGTAAATTGGCCATAACAAGTTAACAGTACTGAAAGTTTAGTTAATATAAAGAAGTTAAGTATTTACTTGATTTATGTTAGTGAAGTTGATGTGCATTTTGTTTCCTGGTTTTTTCTAAGTAAACTTTACTTGTCAGGGTTTACAGTGTAGAATTGCTATTGTAAACAAATGTTTTTTCTCTCCCACAAGACTTTTCTTCAATAATTCCATTATTTCTCACCTGTTTCTCTGTAAAAACAAATCTATTGTTGCTATTTTCCACCAGCGGTAATGATTTCAACAGTGTATTCAAATCAATAACAATAAACCATTAAATATCTTGTTGTTTTTCCACAGACTACATTCAGCCTATACTAGAGATACAAACACTGATACAATTATGAATATTTCTTGGTTCCAGGCACAGGCAGTTTCGAGATCCCGGTTTTGTGCCTCCTGGTTCACGGAGAGCCCAGGATTCTAAAGGTCAGTGAGTCTATTAAACCTGATTATTAAAGATGTCATTTTAACATCGTTCACACATGGAAATGATCTAACGCCTACAGCAGTGTGAACTCACACTTATGAGGTCTAATTATACCCTGTGAAAAAGACTGGAGCTGGAGCGTGCAACATACAAGTCTTCTTTTGCTTCAAAAGTAATCTTTTTATGCAAACTTATACTGTCCTTATGCCCCGGGGCAGAGGAGTTTTTAAGACATATAGGGCTATGGTTGTGCTTTACTAATTCCTTCCAATGAAACTTGATTCTCTCTGTACTCTCTATATCTCTCTCTGTGACACATTATTCTATATACTGGACCACTGAGGCAGCCTGTCAAAGCCTGTCATACAGCGCTCAAGAACCCATCTCCTGATACTGAGCTCAGCTTGGTCAGGTCCCTATGATGCATGTTTGGGATTTTGGGGGGTTCAGTGATACTCTTTAAGAAACCTCCTCAGGCACAGTGAGAAACATGTAAAACCCATAGAACGGCCGGGCAGCTCGGGAGTTGAACCTGTGCTCTCCCTGCTGTGAGTGGAGAGAGTTTGTTAGCCAGTGTACTGAAAACTGTATTCTGGAATTCATTTCCATTACATTATGTGTATCATTTGGATCAAAATTAAAAGGAGGGTGCAAAAGACAACATTTTCTTGGCCCAAAGTGTTCCTGGTAAACAAGCCCACAATATCCTCGGAAAGTTTTACTGGAAGTTTAAAATCTTTTGCCTTTATAAATTTTGATGTGAAACAAACTATATAGTATATCAAGAGAGACTGACACTGAATTAGGATGTGGAGCATGGAATCCTGTGACAAAAGTCACTTTCCTGAATGATTCACATTTTTGCCCAGCTATCTGAAGCTGGGCGTTATGCTCACATTGTGGTCCAGGTCCCCAGTGAACAATAGGGCTGGGTATTGCCATAAGCCTTCTAATAGGATATGTATCCTGATATAGAGTTCATGATACGATACGATACATATCTCAGTACATGTATATCTCGATACCTTTCCCTCAATATGATACATATCAATATATACTATTAAAAAAAATTGTAAAAATCTGGCAAATTGGTATTTTAAAAAAATCATTCATTTTGAATTGTATTCTTTATTTCCAATACCTTTATCAGTGCTCAACTGATTTATGTATAATATAAAATTTCAACTTAATAACATATAGTCTTGCAATACAAAACATTGTTTACTGACCAAAATGAAAAATGTAAAAGCAATTACAGAAAAGTGTTGCATATTACCTGCAAAAATGTTTTCAGAAAATCCAAAAGAATTGTATTTTCACACTCCTTTTATGTTACATACAAGCGTCTTCTGAATAACAGAATAGTTAGAATAGTCTTAAAGCAGCAGTCTACGTTCATACGTGTAAAATGTATGAGTTTTAGTATCAAGATACGCCTTTGCAATACCATGATTACAATATTCAAATAACATTGATTCAATCCCTAAGAAGTTCTTCAGAAAGTCTTTAACTTATTGTTTGAGATTGTGTCAGACAAAGGTGAAATATGTCAAATTAGTCAGAAAAAAAGAACAAAAACACAACTCATTTTTCTTGTCGCATTTTGAATAGACTCAATATTCCATTTTAACAGAACTTCAAAGCACCATTCAACATACAGTACATTTTCCATCCCAGTCTGAATCCAAAAGATGTTCCGTCTACGATAAACCCAAAGTAAGACCATAAGCGGCGTAGGATTGACAGAGCATCGGCAGTCGGCCTCATTGTAAAGCCATGCACGTACCTGGAAACCCATGAATATGAACTGTGTGCCAAAGGGTTTGTGAGAGGTAGGAACTAGTTAGATCCATTTAAATACATACTTCCTCCTTTCATGTTTTGCGTGAACCTAAGGAGCCACCGTTTGTTGTAAAAGTCTATAAAATGTTACGAAAGACCTAATATTGCGACGCCGCCATTTTGCAAACACTGTTACTTTATCATTCGGAAACACACGTAAACACAATTTTCCTTGACATTTCACATTCTGCATTGCTCGTCCTTGTCTCGTTCTGATAATGGAACTTGTGATTGCTGTTTTTTGCATCGCTCCACAAAGGCAGACTGAACTGGCGAAGTTAGACTTTTTTTTTTTCTTCCTCTCTCAGTGAAGTAAACGGTTTGGCTTGAGTTTCTCTTCTTGTTTATTTGCATTCTCAGAAGAAGCTGCAGACGAAGAGATTAGGGAAAATAGCAAACACTCAAAAGTCAAAGAAAGTAGGAAATGCGCAAATGTTCAACCCGATCATTGTTTGTGCGCTGTGTTTCCACAAAGCTCTGTGTACTGTTTACAAGAAGAAGGCTTTGATTGCGATGGCACACTTAAAGCCTATATGACAAGCTCTCCAGTTTTTCTCAATCTAACGTGGCTTGGTGTGACTGTGCTTGGGGTAAATGTTTATCAGATTACAGCTTCTGAAATAAAATGAAAAGAGGGAAATAGGAGGAAGTAAAGCTGAATTCTAAAAGAGAATTCCTAACCCTAACTTTTAAGTGTCAAGTGTTGTACAGCAATGTTTTCAAAAGCCAAAAGTATTTTACTCAATCCAAGTATTGGTAGTTTGTGCACAGGAGCAGAGTAGTTAGAGCTCTGGCTTCCCAATAAGGAGATCATGGGCTCAGACTCTCGTGATCTCTCTGGGTGGATTTTGCATGTTCTCCCTGTGTCACCGTGGGTACTAGCTCAAATGGGTGAAGTAATGAGAGTGTGAGTAGATGTTTGTCTCTAACACTGCGACGATAATGAACAAACGTTAACAATCATTTACTTCCAGATCCTATTATGAGCTGCCCTAAAGCGACCCGTTCCGCCGCGCTCGCTGGGTCCAAAGCGAGCCGCTTTTAGCCCTACTTTACCCTTGCAGCGGTCCCCCCTTTAGGCTCGATGATTGGACAAGAGAAAACACAGGCTCAGGCCAAAACCATGCGGACAAGAGCAGATAGAAATATGAAAACATTTTCTCACCAAATGCCGACTTGATCCTGTGACAAACTGACGCATTTCCAGTGATGAAAACTTTATTTGTCGCTCTGATAGACTTAACAAAGCAAAGTTTCCTGTTTGCCAAGGCAAAACACTGTAAAAAACTGTGTATCCTAGTATCAGAAACGCCTTGCTATGGTCATTTCCAACTAGGAAGTATAAATCTAAACAAAAATGACTAAGCTGGAGAAACTCACTTTTTTTTTTCCTTCAAAGTGTAGTTTAATGTGTAATTTGCATTTGATTAATCAGTTTTTGTATTATGTTGAATTTATATGTACAACAAGTTTTGATCTTTCAACAACATACAACTAATACTGTATGTTACATGTTAAGTATTCTTAAGAATATTTTTACACTTTGTATTCTCGTGTGTGACTGTATGCAGAGGATGTACACAGGCATTGAAAACTCCACCCCTTGGCTGATCCTGGCGGGCTCTGGGGGCGTGGCTGACATCCTGGTCTCGCTGATGAACCGGGGCAGCTGGGATGCAGACAGTGTGCACGAGCTGCTGCTGGACACCTTTCCTCAGGCCCACCACAGCGCCGACGTCAGCAACTGGATCAAACTGGTGAGCCTCATTTTTGGTGCAATGAAACTCACTTTTAATCTCAATAATTATTTGAAAACTTTTAAGTTCTTCAATTATTAAATTTAATGTATTAATTGGGTGCACGGTAGTAGAGTGGTTAGAGCTCTGGCTTCTCAATAAGGAGGTCGTGGGTTCGACTCCCGGGTCGAACCATATCAACTTCTTACGATCTCTCTGGGTGGAGTTTGCATGTTCTCCCTGTGTCACTGTGGGTTTTCTACTTCAATTTCCTCCCACCTCCTAAAACATGCATGTTTAGGTTAACTGGGCATCACTGTAAGTTTCCCTTGGTGAGTGAATGAGAGAGTGAATGGTTGTCTGTCTAACCCTGCGATAAGTTTTCCACTGTCCAGGGTGTTCCCCACCTAATGCCCAAAGTTACTGGGATAGGCTCCGGTCACCCGAGACCCCTAACAGGATAAAGCGGTAGAAAATGAATGAATGAATTTATGAATTAAATCTGGGCTATAAGCCGCTACTTTTTTCATGAGCTTTGAAATATGCGGCTTATAAGCCAATGCAGCAACATTATAGATTCTCATAGACTTACTATTAACAAGTGCGGCCTATATATGTACTTTATCATTTTTCTTACTTAAATCTAGTGGGTGAGGCTTATATTCAGGTGTGCTCAATAGGGCAGAAATTACAGTAATTTATTTAATATAATTTAGTTTAATTAATTTAAATCCATTATTTATACATTTAAATTTCTTACATTTTTATTAGATTGAGGAATTTTATTTAAAGTAATTTTGTTATTTAATTGTAAGCAATTTAATTATTTTAAGAGATTTTTTAAAATTTTACATTTTCAATATATATTATTTTTATTTTTTATATGCATTTTTTTAAATTACACATTTAAATCTGCTTCTTGTTGCAATAAAATATTGTAACGAAGAGGCAGGACTTATCAGTTCTGCAGTTTTGGATGGGAAGTCATTCACATTGTTATAGTTTATTCCTAAGTAAATACACAAAAAAACCACAACAGGCTCCCTTGAAGATTTTGGTGGTACTTGGAGAGCCAAATCTTTCCATTGATGGTATAACCACTGAACTATGGTATAAATCAATCATAATTTAACATTTTTTCAAAATACATTTAATGATTACTGATGATTGTTCGTGCCATCCGCCCATAAGACTGTGTAAGAACTGAACTGAACTAAACTTTCTAATACAATGATCCATTTTATGTAATTTGATGTGACATTTCTACAGAACAACTCAAACTAATTACATGGAAACGTTGTTGTAATAAGGTGAAAAACTCATTTGATTTGTGTACTATGCCTCCTTTAACTAACACACTTCAATTATTTAGTACAAGTGGCTTATAAAAAAGTATTTAGCAAGTATCACTCATAAAGAGTTCTATAAATTGTCCGCACAATCACTACAAAAAAAGTAACCAAATTCTCTCAAAATCGTAACTGAGGAAGCTTTTGGCGCATAATAAAACAAAATTAGTTGTGGAATGAACAGTGTTGATGAGCTCCACGGCTTTAGAGCGCTGGAGTCAGAGAGAGGGGGACGAGGGGGAGACCAGGGGAAGGGGAGATGTGGGGAAAGGCAGCTGGGGTTTCAGCTGCGGAGGACCAGATTGCATGTGATGACCCAAATTAGGGCTGAGAAACAGGAGGAAAGATTGGAGTCATTCTGAAGATGAGACGAGGACACTCTTTTACAGTTCATTTAAGTCTCACTTTAAAGTCATTCACAAGTAATAAAAAGCTCCATGTCTTTGATCAGAGCAGATTCTTTCAATAAGAAACATCTTCCGAATGTTGTACTTCTGATACAAGTTTCTCAATAGAAAGTGACCCTTTCATCACATGTATAACAGGGCGTTTCAACTTATTTTTCTCGATTTAGTAGTAGTGACCTCTGGGCCGAAGATACGCTACTAGCCATCATTTTAGGACTGTAACAATCTTAGTCGAGTGATTGTCAACAATAAAAATGATCATCATTGTTATTTGATCATCTTAATCAATAACAGGACTAGTAGACAGATTTATACATTTATGTAATAACACGTTTTTATTTATAGCAAAGACCAAAGAATTACAAAAACTAAGCATAAAAAGCTACCCATTTTTAGCAATAAAAACATTATAGATATTCTTCAACTTTAAGGCTTGTGTCACTATATTTCTAACTTTATTTAGCTAAAAATAAATTTGAAAGAATTAATACACAATAGAAATTATTGTTTTTTTTAATGCAATATTCAACCCTAAACTGGATAACAAGACTAAAACCATACAAAACTAACACTAACACTAAAGGTTTGAGGGCCTGATGTTGAACAGCCCTGATGTATAATGTTGTTTTACTCTATGTGAATGCTGCATTAGATGTAAGTCTCCTTCTGTTCTTGAACTGTGCATTGTAGCATTGGAATTTCCCCATTGTGTGACAAATATAGGCTTTTATATCTTATTTTATTGTGTTTACTCAGATACGTAAAATCCTGGACCACGGGCATCTCCTCACAGTTCATGACCCTGAGCAGGAGAGTTCAGAGCTGGACACAGTCATCCTGAAGGCCCTGGTCAAAGGCAAGCATCATCTCTTTTTCCTACACAGCAGAGCTCCACACTCACTTTTGTATCGTCATGACAGCCTGTAAGAGCCAGAGCCAGGAGGCCCAGGACTTTCTGGACGAGCTGAAGCTGGCTGTGGCCTGGAACAGATGGATATTGCCAAGAGCGACATCTTCAACGGAGATGTGGAGTGGAAGGTGAGGTCATCCTTATGTGTGCACACTCACGACATTTATTATTAATACTGAAAACAATACAGCAGAAGTTTATTGCACTGCAGAAACTCAACATTAACTTGAGTTACAATCATTTCTGTTCTGAATTTTCATTTGAGCTGTTCAGATATTTATTTTTTATCCAAACCAAATTATGTTTATTCTTTCAACAAATACTGAATAGGGAATGTAATAAGATGTATTTTTCTCGTTCAACATTTAGAGAAAACATTTAGACAACTGCAAAACATTTAATTTGTTTGCTACTTAACTGTGTGCATAGTATTTATTAGCATAATTTAGCCATCTTAGCGCTAAGTGCATCCACTTTCAAGTTAAAACATTGAAGCATTGTGTGCACAAATACCTTCTAGTTATACCTTATATTAACTAGTGAACATGACTTCTCTGGCTCTACAAAAAAGATCCACACATGATCAAGTGTTTAAAAAAGTCCCTATGCGAAGTGGTCAACAAATCTTATTATTTTGTGTCATTTTCTTTAATGCTAATATACTTGCCTGCAGAACTTTAAAAACTAAATAACATGCATGTGCAGGCGTGTGACCTGGAGGAGGTAATGATGGACGCTCTGATCAATGACAAGCCTGACTTTGTGCGTCTCTTTGTGGATAACGGTGTAAACCTGGGGGAGTTCCTGACGTACGGGCGGCTGCAGGAGCTGTACTGGTCCATCCCTGAGAAGAGCCTGCTGCACAACCTTCTGCTGAAGAAGTACGAGGAGAAACAGATTCTACTGAGAACCGCCCGCAGCAAAGGCCCCCCTGGAACGCAGCACCAGCTCGACCAGCCCAAGCCCCGCTTCACCCTGCTGGAGGTGGCCAAGGTGCTCAAGGACTTCCTCCACGACTCCTGCAAAGGCTTCTACCAGAAGGTCCCGACTGTGAGTGTCACTCCTCTCACACAGGGTACTTCATGCCCTTGCTTGCTTTCATTAGGCATGTTTGAATGGTTCACTTTGAAGTGTATTGGAATGGTCCAAAAGCGCCTCCATGAGTTCATTTAAAAGATGAAAGAAGCACTTCATCCAAAGCAATTTGGCTTGAGGCACTTTTAAAAAAAATGACTGTATAAGAACAGCTGATATAAACAGAAAATAATCATTTCTCACCAAATGCTATTTTGATCATGTTATAAATTGTTGTGCAAGTGACAATAACTGTAACTGCAAAAGTTGTACCAGGTGACAAAGCAAAACCAAGCAAGCACATTCTAGCATCAGTGGTCTCATTTTTTTTTTTTTAATGCACAACATTCAAGTCAAGGCCAAAATGATTTCCAGTACATATAGATCTGACATGCACAGCACCACAAACTTGGAGTCACTAAGCATCTTTTTGTGAATTGGAATAGAATTACTTTCTATCAATGTTGATGTCTATAGAAACATAAACTCATAATATGCTCTGGACCAGGTTAAGTTTCTGAATAAGTGAAGAAGACGAGTGACTGACCAATCTGAGACAAGAATTCAGTCGTTTGTGAGAGAGCAGTGGAGAAAAAAAGGAAATGGGAAAGTCACGGCGTATTCTTTTAGCCTGTTTTGTAGAACAGCTTATCCAGACACATTCACCGATAACAGAACTGATTCAGAACCCTCTGAAGTAAACAAGGTGGTCTGGGGGCCCGGGCCAGTCGAAACTCGACTATTGCCTTTAGCTTATCTCCAATTGCATCACTCTGCAGTGCATCAGCAGTACTTTCCCCTGCTGGCAGGACAAACATGTCAGCACCGTCACTGTAAAACTATACACCAGGGCTACTCAACTTAATGTTACAAAGGGTCAGATTTTACAGAGGGCCATGGCTTCTGGCCGGATAGTTGCACAATGCCTTGTTGTTTCTCGATGCACCAAACATTCACAGGACTAGATTTATTTCTATAGTGAGACCAGCTAATGTTGCAATCTATTTTTATTGGTTTACAAAATGTCCAAATCAACTTTAAACCACATTACCAAATCTGAACTGGAAGTACCCCAGCATTAAACTGAATCTAAATCAGGTCCAAAGTGGAAATAAATCAGCACTGAAAAATACATTGTCAAAGTTTTACAAACTAAACTGGATAATGCTTAAAATAAGAGATATTTATTTAAGCACATTTTTAATTGTCTTTGCCAATAGAACAAAAGTAAAGTGGATTGTTTGGCTAAAAATTTGAAAAATACAGCTTTTTCTTACTGGAAATTAGTCAAAAAATGCAACTGGAATTGAAACAAGAAGAAGACAATACATTCAAATCTTGTTTTCAGACACTTATCGACACATTAAGAACTATTGTTTGAGTAATAACCCAAATAATAACCCAGAAATCTACAAACAAGAGAAAAAAATAGTTTTGTAACATTTGGAAAGTGAGTTGAGGGCCGAATCATATCTTGAAGGGCCAATTTGGCACCCGGGCCTCAAGTTGAATAGGTCTGCTACAGTGTTGGGAGTAACTAGTTACTTTTGTAACTGGTTACTGTAATATATTCCACTTTCAGTAACTAAGTAGTGTAACTCATTACTTATAAAAATGTTGATAATATATTACAGTTACAATCTGAGTAACTCAAGTTACTTTTATATAAATTAATTGCTTTTATATTCTGTTGAAAATGACACTTCAGGACCACAACACCACTAAAATACTGTCTGTTGCTAAAGGTAAATCAAATATTATTAGGAAAACGTGTGTGACATCACATTTCCACAAATTAACCAGTAAACAAGTGTAAATGTAACAGGATTAGTGTTGTACAATGTCTTAACAATGTGTGAATACCTCAAAGTAACTCACAGTAGTGTAACTCAGTTACATTTTTGAGACAGTAATATTGTAATACAAATGTATTACATTTTTCTCCCTGTAACTAGTAATATATAATGTATTATAGTTTTAGAGTAACTTACCCAACACTGGCCTGCTATACGCTGATTCTTTGTATACTGTATATTTTATGCAAACACTTAAAACAACCGAAGTCTAAAAAGTGATTTACATTTTACTTATGAATCATTTCCTGTTTTATTATTTCGTCTATGTTTTCCCACGCTCCCGCTGTGTCCAGGAGAAGCCGGCGAAGGGCAGGCTGTTCCACACACAGAAGAATCTGGCCTTGGAGCTGGAGGTGACCTCGGAGCATCCCTGGAGAGACCTGTTCCTCTGGGCCGTGCTGCAGAACCGACAGGAGATGGCCAACTACTTCTGGACCATGGTCAGTACAGCCGTCTGCACACATCAGAAGGGCAGACATTCATTGAGCATCCACGTTTTTTTATTTTATTTATATGAAAGTTTTTGCTTTGTCTGAAATTCTATGGGCTTACAATAGGACTATGCAAAATCAGATTGGAACTTTTACCAATAGTTCGTCATTTTAAATTCTTAAGGTTGTACTTAGGGTGATTAGTGTATAACTGAGTAATCTTTTGATAAAGTTCGCAACAATTTTTTAGTGAACTCTCGATACCATAGACAGTCCGACGCTGATGCTATCGAACACTTAGCATCTGAGCTAGTCCGATAAGATTTAAGCTAGTCCGGAGCATTCTACTGTTTATTTTCCTATAGCCGTTAGCATTAGCCCGCAAAAACGCAAATTATTGAAAGATCCAGAGAGTGTCAGCTGGTACAAACCTACCAACCACATTTACAAAGGTCAGAGCCTTGTTACAAGTTACTGTTGAGTTTACAAACCTTTTAGTATTTTACTTAGGCATCTTTTACGACTCTAATGACCACCAAACATTCGCTTTTACATGTTACTAGTAAGAAAAGCAGACAAATGACATAAATAACACCAAACAAAGTTACAGCTTCACTTCTCTGTGGAGGAGCGTCTGTTGCATCGGTGAGTGATGGAGCATTTCCAGCCTAAGAATATACTGTAGTAGTTGAGAAATACAATCTCACATTGCTAAAGTTGTAAAAGCTTCATAAGACACAAATCAGTCTGTTTTGTTCATGGTTTTGCTGGAATTGCTTGTTTAACCTCGATTTATCCATAAAAGTGCAACTTCTGTCATTGTGTTCAATGGATTTGTGTCATCACATATGGTGTCAAACTGTTCGAGTTGTAGCAACAGAGCAGAGATGCTGATTGTGCATCTACTAATTTAATGTCTATGCTTGATACAACCCAAACGATGCACACTACTCTTTCTTTACTTCCTTATGTATTTTTTTTTCCCCCATAAACATTGCTATCATCTCTAAGCAGTTTTGGCACAATAGGGAAAAACAAAATCTATTGTAAATTGCTGCTCTTCTAAACAGGTAGGTGGGACATTACTTAGTGTTAAATCCCAAGTAATTTCAGATCAATTTTGCAATTTCAAAGAATAATAATGACCCACGGATGTCCCTTCTTTAAAGCTTTAAATTTTGGACCTATCACACTTTGATGAGATTGTTCTTGTGGACAATTTTTATTCTACTTTTAAATCAGTTTCTGTCATTTTCAGACTATAAGCTGTAAGGATGTGACAATATTGATGATATAGTGACAAATCACGATACTAAAATTGTCATTATATTGTTGTCATCGCCTGACAATATAACTCTTTTCACTGCCAGCCTTTTTCTCGCTTTGACACTCCTTCCCTGCCAGGCCTTTTGCTCATTTTAAACTGTGAACTTGTACTCAAGAAAAGGAATCACTGTGGTATCATAACTCAGCTTCGTCAAGAATGCAGCTAAATGAAAAATGTTCATTCATTTAATATAAACAACTGTAAGGCTTGTGAGTGTACTTTTTTCTTTTTTAAATCTAGTTGATACTGCCTTTATTCAGGTGCACTCAATTGTGCCGAAATTATAGTAAGTTGCAATTTGTGAGTTATATTTGTTAAATTGTATTTATAGAAAGCAAAGCTGCATTGTAAAACAGTATCCCTCACAAAATGAAGTCTTATCAGAATCAGAATCATCAATCAACAATCAAGCTCCCATCTTTTGTATCTGTTACAGACAGACCAACAAACAAGGCAACAAACACACAGGTACATCATACGTTACATTAAGGATTGATTTAAAGTCCGGATGGCTGTGGGAAAAAAAATGTTTTTGAATCTGACTGATTTGGACGTGATGGACCTATAGCGTAGCGCCTCTCTGAGGGCATGAGTGTGAACAGATAGTTAGCAGGATGTGTGAGGTCAGAGGTAATTCTTCTTGTTCGTTGTGTAGTGCGTCTGTGGTAAAGTGTGTCTATTGACGGAACAGTGTGACCAATAATCTTAGATGATTTGTCTACTATGCGCTGAAGTTTTTTTACGGGAATGAGAGTCCAAATTACCATACCAGACAATTATTGATGAGGCGAGGATGCTTTCAATTATTGCGGTGTAGAACTGTAGAAGAATATTATGTCGGACCCTTAATTTTTTAAGCTGTCTCTGGAAGAACAGTCTTTTATTAGCTTTTTGTAGGTTTCATTTGAATGCTGTTTCCATTTTAGTGAGATATTGATGTTAGTGCCGAGAAAATTTTAAGGATTCTGTAATTGTGATCTGTGTCTTTCTTGTATGTTGAGATGTTTTGGCCAGCGTGAAAAGTCAATGATGAGTTCCTTTGTTTTAGTAATAATAATAGAAATCAACTACTATCATTACTATCAGCTCATCGAAGTTTACTGAAGGTGCTTTTCAATATACTTGCAAGAAATCAGATGTCGAATTACCTTTATGTCACATCTGCTGCTCATGTCGAAGTCCATTATAAGCATCCCCCAAATTGTTAAACAAAAGCAAAAGATAAAAACATAGACATATACACTTTATCATTTATGACTACACACGTGACTTTCCACCAGAGAAAAACAAAAAAAAGAGTCTTGTTTTGTGTAAATGATGTCACTGTTTTATTTACAGTGCTCTCATTCTGTCTGCGTGCGCTCTCCTTACACCACTGCTACAATGTGGGATTGACTGAGTTCTAATAAAAAAACACCACTGATGTGCATCTCCAGGCTATTTTCACACTGTAAATAAACATGTTAGCACTTAGATCAAGAAAGAAAATTCACTCTTCTTGCTTGTCATGGTTGGTCTAGGGTTTAATTGGCAGCACAAGGCCCACGCTTCTTGATGTTGAACGCGGTTGCATCATACAAATTATTCTGATTGTAAGGCAGTTATTTCGGGGTTGTATTGCCTTTAATGAGAATGCATTTCAATGTTCAGTCTGGACAACAAATCATTCTGAACTTCATTAACCTTTGTATGAACCGATTACGTTACATCCTTTTGTTGTCAATTAGCAAGACAAGCAAGAAGTCTTTCAGTTGATGGTAGGCCTACATCCTGCAGCAGTTTTAAGTGCTGTGTTGGAATCTACTGTACAGAATTGCTATTTGAGAGAATGAACAACCAGAACCAGGGTTTCAAAGTTTTTAGTGTGGATTGATCTGGAATAAAGACAGGCTAATAGTTTATTGGATTTAGAACATATTTTTGAGTTCCAGACAGAGCCGGACCTTCCTATACGCAGACTACGCAAGTTGCATAGGGCCCCGCATCTGTGTAGGGCCCTGCCTTCTGAATTGAGACATGGCAGCTTTCCCTGTGCTGAGTTTAAGATTGACAAAAGCAGAAACAGGTGTCTGATCATTCTCAGCAGAGAGAAAAATCAAAGCCTCTGTGAACAATTTGGACAACAAATACATGTTCTGTACATCATAAGCTGTAAGCCAATCTTTATTTTGCGCCAATAATACAAGGCGAATTTCTGCACATTTGTGTTGAATTATTTCAAAAGACACTTAAAACACGAGGCTGTTTGTCCCGAAATTTGTCCCGAAATGTCAGATGTTAGTATTTCTGTCCAAAAAGTCCAGCGCGATGATGCAGCACATCAGCTGTTACAGTGTGAGCACATGAAGAGGGAACAGAGGCGGAGCTCACAGGGAGAGGGCAGGGCTGGGGCCCCACTTGGAAACACTGACACCAAGTAAAACTTGAAGAGGTGCAATAATATAATAATTATAAAATGATGCATAAAATGTAAGATTTGTTAGTCTAAAACAGCTCACTCCAAATTGAGGGAAAATGCATTTGTTTTATTCAAAGGTTTCCGGAGCAGGATCTTACATTATCTCTTTATTGTGAGAAATATTATTATTATTTTTGTCTGTTGCTTTGTGTATAGTTATCAATTATATTGAAAAAAGTCAATTTAAACGCTGCTTTGGCTTGACTGATTGGTTTGTAGAAAAGACCGGAAGCTGATTTTTGCTTTGGGCCCCCAAAAGATTAGATCCGGCTCCGGTTCCAGATGTCGTAGGAGTCTGGCCTGTGTTTTGAGACTTTGAGCTCTGCATGTATTAGCAGCAGGTGTTGTTCCTACCACCACTGTGTGCCCTTGTCTTTAATAACTATTGTGTGGCTGATTCTGATGCAAGTGTTGCACTTGAATTGTGTGTGTTCAATAGGAATGTGATAGTTATTTAAGTAGTATTGAATTATTCAATACTCGTGCTTCACTTCAATTCTGATTTTGGGCATATTAGATAAAAGGGGAAAAAGTAAATAAACCAGAAGACAAATAAACTTGAAGAACAAAAAAACAAATTTACTATTATTTTTATTATGGTGTTTTTCGGTTCAATTGCACTATTTGACCTAATTTTATGGTCATGTTTTTTTGTGTGCAAACAATGTTAAAAAGAAACAACAAAATAATGGAGAGAAAAAAAAAAAATTATTTTATATATATATATATATATATATATATATATTAGGGCTGCACGATATTGAAAATTTCTGCGATATGCGATATGGGCTCTGAGATTGCGATATTAGATATTTTTGCGATATTCATTTTTCAATTAAGAATTTCTCTGTACATTATTTAAAGTCATTATTACACTATTAAAACGATGTGTGTATAAACTGCACACGTTCTGTGGCTTAGTAATTGCTTAATAATTTTATTAACTTATTTTTATTGAGGCGCGGTCATGTTTTAGGACGATTTTTTACACGGCTTAGTTGCTGGTTGCTCTGAATCTGGCAACCGCAGTCGGTACCCCTACACACGTTATGCCTGACAGGTCACAGCTTTATCACAACTAGTTTTTTTGCCTTTTCAATCTAAAACCAACACAAATCACAAGAGTTGTTCTTAAGAGGAGAAGTTGAGAACGGAGTCAAATCACTCGGCGCTAAAAACGGATGAATATTGCATAAACATTTAATAAATTATTGCACATCCTTGCGATATGGATATTGCACGTGTCAATATTGCGATATCGATATTTTTTTGATATATTGTGCAACCCTAATATATATATATATATATACTATGACCTTGGAATGACTATACAAACTTTTAAAAATGTTAAGATGGCTTTTTGGATCATGTTTCAATAGAAGCGTGCTTAATTCTCATATTATTCCTGTCATGACCCTTAAAAAGAAAATAATACATCATTTTCAAAATTGAAATGAACACTTCTTACTTAATTCCCCAAAGATTGCATTAAAGCAGTAATATTATGGGAAAGCTGTTTTAGGAATTTAACAGCAGTTTTGGTTCTTCAGCTCAATCAAATTTTAGTAATGAAAAAACTTCAAATATCCAGGCATTCCCAAAACAATAATACTTTACTTCCTCTGTGCGACTCATTATTGTTTTGGAGTGTCTGTACATCTGAAGTTTTTGCATAATTTTGTTCAATTTTTTCCAAACTCACTGATTGAGAGCACCTGCAGCAAGTCAATCGTATGAAATTTTAATAATATTGAAATTGTCCCATCCCTAATGTGAAAGCTTTGATTTGCTAAATCTGTCGCCTCAGCGTCTACAGTTATCATCAGTGGATCTGACAGTTTATCAAAGAATCAACACAGTGTTTGCCTTTGCCATTTTGTTTTCACCTGAGTCTGCATTCTCTTCTATCCAATCATCTCAGCTCAGAAGCATACCGGAAGCCATTTTGAAAAAGACTTTGGCACGTTCACTTTTGAAAATGGATCATACAGTATTTCAAAGGTTGTCCAAAATGGCGCATCGCTCTGAAGGTTACAGAGCTTCATTTAGAAAAGCAATACCC
Organism: Mugilogobius chulae; assembly: GCA_038363315.1. Lineage (NCBI taxonomy): Eukaryota > Metazoa > Chordata > Actinopteri > Gobiiformes > Gobiidae > Mugilogobius > Mugilogobius chulae. The sequence continues at coordinate 5,910,647 of CM076403.1, read as the reverse complement.
GTTCTTTAATATAAATAGACTAACTAACAATTAGCTCATGTCAGTAGTCTCCGCTAACACTCCTTTGTTTTCCTCGTGTCTTCTTGTCTCCTCTCATTCCTCACTCGGCTTTCTTGAACCTTAGAACCAATTAGCGTTATCTTCTCCGCCGCCGCCCTGATGTGCATATTTCATACGTCTTATTCCCAACATTATCTCAAATTATGGAAATTGCATACAGCTCCAGCCCGCAGATGTTCCAGCTCTCTCGCCGAGTCTGCATTCCTAATTTGATTGTTTGAAGGGGCTCTCTTGACGAAGCGCCGGCGTAGGAATAATTGTGACAACGGTCTCATCGCGCCGGGAGATGGCGGTTTGTGTCGGGCAGATTTAATGTATACAGATGAGCGGACAGGCGTGTCTATGGGATTTAATGAGCTGGGAGATGCTGCCGTGGCACTGTACGGGAAAAAAAAGTCATGTTATGTCCAACCAACTGTGTAACCGTTATTGATAACAGTGCAGTTTTTCTTACTTATGTTTGAAACTACTGTCAGATTCTTTTCAGTTCAACGTCGTGCTAAAACTATGTCCTTACAAACACAAAACAGTGCTAATATCCAAAACAAATGGCATAAACATCGAGCTGACTCAGTAAATGCAAGTGTCCACATGAAGCAGTGAAGTGGCTTAAAGGAGACCTACCTAAGATTTTTCTTTATATTTAGGAAGAAACTGTTGCATAAGTAGATCAAGAATTCACATTTTGTTCATTGCAAAACATAAAAATGAGCAAAAACGGCTTAGAAATAGAAATGGGTCCATTGACTTCCTGTTTAAGACAGCAGAACTGAAAAGCCCCGTCTCCTCTTTGTAAAATGTAACTTTAATAAGCCACAGATCTAAAAAAACAAACAAACTAGTTATTGTTTCTGGAAAGTGTCTACATGACAATCTTGAAACATAACAAACCTGGCTCAAGCCAGATGAATCTGTGTTGAACTTCGATTTGAGTTATTCCACAGTATCCATCTGAAACATGACTCACTGAAATCGTTTGGAAAAGGTTGGGTCGTTTAGTGAAATACATCGAGCTGATTGGGTGAGCGGCCTACCTTATTTGTGCTTAACCAATCACAGCAACAAGTCGTAGTGGTGTATCCAATGTCTGTGTGAGATAGAACAAGTACGTGTCACAAATACTGCTCTTCTTTCAAAAGAAATTACTCCATATTTCTGCTAAAACAGCATCAAAAGATGGAGAAACACGTACATCCATGGAGCAGCCATCTTTGTTTAGCTTGAATCAGACTCTGCGCTAACAGCCCGTGTTGGCCCGCCCTGCTACAATGTGATTGGGCCTCAAAACCACACTGCTGTGATGTGAGTGAGCCGAAACGCCACTTTTTCAGACTCTCAAACCAATCAGGCGGCTGGAAGGCCAGATGCTTTATCTCATGTTTGTGAATTCACATATATCGAGAGATAATCCATCTGGCTGGCCAGGTTACATGTTTTACTCGCAATCCTAATTATTGAGTAATCTCAAGTAGATACAAATAAGTGGGCGGGGATAGGTGGTAGGTGAAGACAGGGATATTCTGAGCACTGGAGCATCAGCTGCAAGACACTATGAGACCACTTAAACATGCATGAGGCAATCCAAATTCATTTCTGAGTAAATTAATGATGAGAGGACACTGCTATAACATGATTAAACATTAGAAAACTAAATTTTACATAATAGGTCTCCTTTAAACTTGGCAAATGTTTGAGCAACCTGGATGTAAAACCTACAGACGAGACAAAGAAAGTGAAATTACTTTGGATGTGACTGGAATATCAAAACAGATACATTTTGGTGAAGTCAGGAGTAAACATAACGGTCAGTACATTATGCAAATGTAATGTGGAGCTTTGATGTCATCATTATAAAAGTTGTGGAGCCGGCGTTTTGAAATGTATTCACTCTTCTACCTTCTTTTAAAACCTGTCTTTCTCAGACTGCTGAAATGGCTGCTTTCTTTGTGTGCAGGATGTGTGGTTTAGGTAAAATGTTTACGCTCAGCTTGACTTGGTGTGGACTGGGTCTGAAGGTTCAGTATGTTGTTTATTTGGTTGGAGCTGTGGGATCCTGGTATTACAGCAGCTGCTGGGTAATAGTTGTGGGGGAAAAAACAGTGAATACAAACAAAATGTTTAGTGAAATCTCAGATGTTCATAAATATGTAGTTAACCTTTATTAATGTAATTTTTAATCCACTGTCAATATAGAGCATGTAAGTTACCAGTGCAGGTTTGAGAAACACATGTAAACAACTTTCGTACATGTACACTGCAAAATTTAATTTCAAGACAAGTTAACTGGATTTAGCCTTACTTTCAAAATATTTTGACAAATTCAAGCTTTATTTATTCTAGATAGTTAGATTACTTTTCTTGTTTCCCACTGCTTCAAAGATATATTAAGACATTACATCTTACTCCAAGCCAAATTATTTGCCAATGGGTTTAGAAACATCTTATTTAATCCACTGGCAAATTTGGTTTATTATTTGAAAAACCAAACTTTCTTATATTAGTCAGAAGCACCTTCCACATCACGCAAATCTTATCCAGTTCTCAAAGCAAGGTTCAAATTCTAAATTCAAGTAATTTTAAGTAAAGCCAGATATGTATTTTTGCAGAGTGAAGTATTTAAAAGAATAACCGTAATATAAAAAAGAGGTAAAGATCAGCAAAAGTTAGAAAATGTAGAAAGAACTCCACGTTCATAATACCCTGCTCTTCTACAGGTTAGTTCCAAAGGTTTTTTATTTAACTTTGATTGACATGCATTTCATTACATCTGCCTAAGTTGTGCCGTGTGTCTGCCGTTTCTAATCCCCGTTTCCTCCAGGGCCCGGAAGCTGTGGCGGCGGCGCTGGCGGGCTGTAAGATCCTCAAAGAAATGGCGCGTCTGGAGTCGGAGGCAGAGTCTGCGAGGAGAATGAAGGAGAACAAGTACGAACAGTTCGCTCTCGGTGAGTAAGTGCCAAAGATGCAAGAACAATCACTTTGCATTGCCATAATGTTATAATCATCAGAGAGTTAAAGAGAACATATTGTGCTGGCTTTTGATCAATGTTATAACACCGTTCCTTCATCAGAAAACAAGTCTAAACTGAGAAATTCTGCATTATAAGAATGAAAACATGTTGTTCCAATTTGTGATGTCATTAGGGGGTGATACAGAAAGCACTTTGCTTTGTCAATAAACTCCACATTTTCACTGGAATCAGATTTGCCAAAATTTGTAGCTACAGTTATTGTTGTTAGCCTTGTTTTTACTGCATCATTTTGTGGCACACCAAAAAACTTTCTCTGTCTACTAACCTAAAGCCAAATATTAAATACTAAAAAGGTGACAACTTATGGCTGTTTAAGTGAAGTGTGTAAATAGGCTCCAATATCTGAAAATGCTATATGTTCATCTAATGACATCACAAGGTAGAATAGCATATTTGGAGTTCTGAAAATGTAATCAGACTTAGCTAAAGGAGACCTATTATGTCAAATTCACTTTTCTAAGTTTTTAACCTTGTTATAATGGCCTTCCTTCATCATTAGTTTACTCAAAGTTATATTTAAATTGATTCATGCATGTTGAAGTAATCTTGTATTGTTCTTCAGCTGCAGCTCAAGTGCTCAGAAATCCCCGCTCTCACCTACCACCTATCCCCTCCCACTTGTCTGTATTTACTTTTTATAATTCAAAAGATTATTCCTCAAACTGAAGTATATATGGTTCAAAACTGTTCCATATTCACTTTCCAATAATAAAAAAATAGTTATTTAAAATCGGTTGCTTTTTACAGCTACATTTGTAAAATGAAGAGGCGGGGCTTATCAGTTCTGCAGTTTAGAACAGGAAGTCAGTAGAGCTGTTTTTATTTTAAGTTGTTTTAGATCAACTTTGTGTTTAACAATGAACAAAAAGTAAATTACTGATCTGCATAATATGTTCTAGTTTCTTACTAAAAAAAAACAAAAAACACAATAGGTCCCCTTTAATGTAGCCTTATTCAGATTTTTGTGACAAAAAAGAAACAAACAAAACAAAACAAAACTTTGTTGTGACATAATTTTTCATAATCTAGGATCTTTTGATAATGTTTGTCTGGCATTTATATATTCTATCATAGCAGTTGGGAAACAGCACATCTCTGAAAGTAGGATGCAGGATTAGAGATGAGGAAATAAAACCAGGAGCCAAGTGAGCCTGAGGCTTGAGAAGACAGACGTCTGTCAGACCGGTTCACACCTGATCCAAACAGCGGCTCTCGTCCCGTTTCATTGTTTTATTCAAAGACGTTTCCCAGCTAACCAGATGGAGAGCGGCTCTTTCTACATAAAGCATGCGCAGTGGAGCGTAAAGTGAAGTAGACCGAAAATCCCTCTGTAATCATGTTTACTGTTTCATTGAAAAAATGTAGTCTAATCTGTCATATTCACTTTAAACTGTACAGCTGAATGATCAGATGACAGACCTTTCACAGCATTTTACTCAAAGAGACGACATTTTTGTAAGTGTTCTTCTTTACTCGTATCGGTTCGAGTGATCCGGAGCATTCTGTCTGGCTCCTACTCATCTCGTCTCTTCACAATAAGCCCCATTCTCTGACACTGGCATTCGCATCATTTTTTCATTTTTGACAAGATCTTCTATGCTGCTCTTTTGTCAAAATCAGCCCCAAACTTTCCATGTGTAGTGCAAGTTAAGTTTGTTTTAGGGTTGGAACAAGTTGATCAGTCAAGATTGAAGTTTAAGTCAGTCCAACACATTTTTTAGCTCTTACAAATCCTTTAGTAAATGGCTTTAATTAGGCTTTAGAACACTTTCTTACAGACCACACCAGCACAGCCAATCAGAGTACTGCTTTCAGCTCTTGATGGGAATTGACTCAGACCACACAGTAGCAGAGGTGGGACCAAGTCTGTTTTGCAAGTCTCAGATAACGCCCTAGTCTTTTGTCCCAAGTCCAAGAGAGTCAGTGTCCCACAATTCTCTCTGTCAAATGACCAGATGCAGCTTGTCACATTTAAAAACATTTCTGACCACAAATAAAGAAGTGAGGAGGGACATGTTGTTGTTTGTTCGTAAAATAATATATTTTGAGGAGAAGCGTCAAGTTGTCACAAGGCACCAAGTCAAGTTTCAAGTCACTGAGCTTCAAGTCCAAGTAGAGTCCCAAGTTTTTTTTTATCAAGTTAGGTCTCATGCAGTCATAATCAAAACAGTGATTCAAGTGAAGTTTACACCATTGATCAGTAGTTACCGCAAAGACACCAGAAATGTGTAACTATTAGTCTTTATGTTGTAATGTTGTAAGTGGCGTCTCTTTAGCTTCATATTTATCAAAGTAAATGTAAAATAATCCTATAAATTTCCTAAAAAACATGAGTTACCAAAGTAAACCAAAGATTGTTTTTCCATCACAATAACAACGTGTAACATGTATAAAAGTACATTTTGTTTTCCCTGCATTAGACCACAGACTAACTGACAAACTGTGACTCACCATTAAGCGCCTCTTCAAATACACAGTACATTAGTTTCAATTGAACAGGCCTTTTTGTGTAAATGGAAAAAGTGCACTCACTCTTGAGATGCTATTATACGTCAACACCTGGGGACAGCATTTGATGCAATTACACCAATAAAAACACTTATGAGGAAAGATGTACGTAATTGACACTTGATTCAATCAGCTGATTTGTTATAATATAAGAGGCTTTATGGTGGATGGTAAACACACTGCACTGCAATGCACCGCCGCTTAGATTGAACTGAGTTGTTCATTTTAATGGCAAGCTAGTATAACAACTTTTATATGCTCATTATCAATAACAAAATTATATTTGAATTTTATCCAGAGTGACACACTTAATTAATCTGGCTTGATTTTAGATTTAGATCCCTACAGACGGCTTGTTAAAGAAACTATACCCTATACTTTTTTTTTTTTTTTTTTTTACAAAAAAAAACAAAACTTAAAAAATTATTTTTCCTTAGCACAAACATCTTCTTAATGTATCTATTTAGGTGGAAATTAGTCCACAAAGTCTCAACTTTATCTGAAATGTCCTGTTTGTCCACCCAGCTAGCTGTTGTTGTTGTTGTTGTTGTTAGCTTTGTGGCTAACTCCCATTAGCATACTGGCACATCTCCCTCCATACAGCTGTGAAAAAAGTTTAAAACACATAGTGGTAAGCAATTCTGAGGCTACGAATGCATTAGTAAGCGAGCAAAACATGTAGACTAATGTAGGAAGTTAAAAATGTAGCATTTCAGTTTGTTTACATTTTTAAGGAGGCAAAAATAAAATATAGTCCCTTTAAGTTTAAATTGGGTAAGTAGGGACTATGGTTAAGGTTTCGGTAGTGTCTAGGAAATAAATGTCAGTATCATAATCCCAAGACATACTGGACAGACAATAAACAGTGTATGTGATGCTTGTGTGCAGATGTGTTCGGAGAGTGCTACTCCAACAGTGAAGACCGTGCTTACGCCCTGCTCATCCGACGGACACAGTGCTGGAGCAAGTCCACTGTCCTCAACCTGGCCACTGAGGCAGACGCCAAGTCCTTCTTCGCCCATGATGGAGTGCAGTAGGGTGGGACAACAATGAACAAGCGAGGGAAAAAAGTCTGATGAACTCTGAAGGGTACGTGTTATGTAAATAGACTTTTGTGCTTAACCATGGATTAGGCTACTTATCAAAAACATACATGGAGTGGTATAGCGTCATTCATATGTTTGCATCATACAACAACAAAACTGCCTTTATCCTACATTGCCAAACATGACCGTGCCTACAATTTTTTTAGTTTTGCTGATAAAAAAATAAAACAAAAAGCACCATAAAACCATAAAAAAAAATTAAAAAAAAAATAAAATTTACAAGTGACACTGGCGTTTTAGTTCAATATGGCCAACTTCCAAGAACTAAATTCCTTCTGTTATGAATTATCTACTGTTTCCAGGCCTTTTTTGGACATTTTTGTGCAAACTCGCTCATTTTGCAGTTATGTGTGCAAAAACCGCAGCTGTACTGCCACGATGGTCAAACGCTGCCAGCGAGTTGACGCGGCAGACGAGCTGCCCAGCGGTTTGTTTAAACTCCTCCCTCTGACACCACTGCTGTGGAGAGTTGGAAAGTGATCACCTGCTCCGTAATGACATCAGCCGTCAGCTTGATCAGCGAGTGATGTGAGGTGTAACCCCATGTACAATGATGCGTTGGTTCAAAACTCGTGCCTGTGGCAAGTTTATCATTTTGCTTTTCATTTCATTTTTAGAAAATACTCACATCATAGACTCATGCTGCAAACCTCACGTCAGGACCCGGTCTGCTCCGATACAAAACTCACATCATTTACCAATCTCGCTGTTCATATTTGGTGCTGTCAGTCAAGCCTGTACACCCCTACCTGGGCGTCTCTTAAAAGACCTCCGGGCATCTTTCACTTTTGCGAGAGTGTTTGAGGTGCAGTTGTGGGCGGAGTTAGTCTCTGAATGCGTGTTTAGCCTCACTTTAAGTTTAAAGAGAAGCTAAACCCTAAAATAAGTTTTTAAATAGCATTGTCTACTGTTCAGTCATTTTTTTGGCATTTTTAGTGCAAATGAGCAAATTAGCAGGTTTCAGGTCAAAATAGTCACAAACTGGCTGTGTCTCTCGTGTCAACTCCAGGTTCTATGTGACCTCAGTGTGTATTGTCCATTCAAAATCAAGAAACTAATTGCAGACACCTGCTGTCAATCCAATCACACTGCTGCTCTCCTCTCTAAGCCCCTCCTTTTCCTTTTTTCCTAATACTTTTCAATAAGTTTGCTGTGTTTGAAATGTGTTTGTAGGTGGAGTTTGGGGGGTGAGCTTACCTTTAATTATTATACAAATGAAAAACATTTGTAAAATGTTAAGGTTAAAAGTTATGTGGTACCACTTTATATTAACTACACCTAAATTAGCCTTAGTAAAACCTTAATAAAGCATGAATAAAGACTTAATTATTCATGAACAAATGATCAATTAATAGATGAAAAAGTTTATTAATGCTTAGTGACTACTTATTTAATGAAATAAGGTTAGGATTTTGGGTTGGAGGTTGGGCTTGTGGTACTTAAGAAGTTATTAAGCCTTAATAAACTTTCTGATTCATTAATTTGTCATTTGTTCATAATGAATTAAGTCTTTATTTATGCTTTATTAAGGATTTATTAGGACTAAATTAGATGTAATTATTATAAAGGGTTACCAGTTATGTTTATTAGGACAATGTACAACTACATTAAACACAATTGCAGAGATGCTACCAGATTCTAAATTTACAGCTACTACATCTGTAGTCCTGGGGGAAGGGAAGGCACAACTGGACATGTTTTTAGTGTTAAGGGAAACCAGAGCACATGCAAACTTCACATAGAAAACTATCTGGGGGTCAAACCCAGGACCTTCCTGCTCTAGGCCAGAGTGCTAACCGCTGTGCCACTGTGTCGCCCAAATTCTGCAACAAAAGGGCAGAATGATCACCTTTATGTCTGATTTTATGTTTATTATCTGTTTATATTTTTACTTTAAACAATAAATATAACTATTGCACATTTTTGCACATCTTAAAACAATTACAAAATACATTTTCTTGCAGGGGTGCACGGTAGCAGAGCGGTTAGAGCTCTGGCTTCCCAATAAGGAGGTCGTGGGTTCGACTCCCGGGTCGGACCATATCAACATCTCATGATCTCTCTGGGTGGAGTTGCATGTTCTCCCCGTGTCACCGTGGGTTTTCTCCGGGTACTCCGGTTTCCTCCCACCTCCAAAACATGCATGTTTAGGTTAATTGGGCATCACTGTAAAATTTCCCTTAGTGAATGACTGAGAGAGTGAATGTTTGTCTGTCTAACCCTGCGACGAGTTGGCCACTGTCCAGGGTGTTCCCCGCCTAAGGCCAAAGTCACTGGGATAGGCTCCAGTCACCCGCGACCCCTAACAGGATTAAGCGGTAATGAATGAATGAATGAATTTTCTTGCAGGTATTCAGAGTTCTGTAACTAAATACTGTACATTTGCCTAATATTCCTCCCAACGCTGTCTTTGTATGAACTCCTAACTCATCCGTACAAGTACATTCACGTTCAGATCTATATTTCATCAAGTCCTGGCTGCGTTTTGTGAGATTTGATCATATTTATATTGATTTCTTAAAGCTCTATCCTGTTACTGTAGGCTGCATTGACAATGATGTACCGCTGCGATGATTACATTAAATATATCAGTGAGTTACAAATGCTAGAGCGGGCCCTCGGTGGATCTTGTGGGGAAGTAAAAAGACTACTTTGTTAACCTAGCTTGGATAAATCAAGTTTAGTGTGTGTAGGTTATGTTTCTGATCTCTCTTGTGAAAATATCAAACTAAAAAAAAAATTACAGTAGTAGTATGTTTAAATGACTGTAACAATTGTTTATGTGTCTATTTAGTAATTTAGTAATCATATAATAATTTATGGTCTTCTGAGCTGAAAAAAACAAACAAAAAAACTCAGATTGAACAGCAATGAAAATGGCGTAATTATTGTTTGTATTGAAACGCTAATAGATTTACAGTTTAATCTCATTCTTATCAGCCTAATATATATATATAATGAATTTTGTCAACTCAAAATTAATGTTTTTATTTTTAATTTTAGCCTTTATCAAAAGGTTTTGTTTATGTGACATCGCAGCCACTATTTTTATTTTGTATTTAATTTATTTGTTAGAGACATGATACTGTAATGAACAGTTATACAGTATATTTATGGCATTAAAAGGGCCGCAATAATACATGTTTAAAGTGTGTATGACAGGTTTGAACGTTTTTCTAATATTGATTTAGTTTGGTAGATTAATACCTGTTGTAATTATAAATGATAGTTTTACGTTAATCAAGAACAAGTTTGTGGAGAAAATACTGAATGTTGAAAATACCAGGAAGTAGAGCAGATTTCTAAACTGATGACATCACACTAAGGAGACATTTTAATTTTCTCACAAGAAACAGATTTTTATGACCCTGTAAACACACATTAACAGGAAAAAGTGAGTTCTAGTGTATTTTTTATGGCTCAAGTTAAAATTAAAAGTTACATTTGAAGAGTTTGGGCCCTATTTATTAAATGGTCGCTAGGCAACTACCTAGCATGATGTCATCATTTATGAACAGGAAGTACATTTTTAATACTAAAAAATGGCCAAACTGGAATGAAATTTGAAAAATGTTCTGTAAAACCTTAAATATAATGATCTTAACTAAGTCTTTGGGAAATTAGTAGTTTCAACCTGTCATGGGGACTTTAAAAACAGAATTTGTTGTAACACAAAAGTCAATTAGTCTTTATAGAAAAACCAACAGGATTCAGATGAAAATATGTTATATATTACTGTATTATTTATGCAGTTTATTACTGGGTCCAGTCACCTCCAAAATAATAAAACATGTATATGTTTTTCTTTTTAGATATTTCAGGACAAAGTACAATGTTAGTAGTAGGGAAACCTGCCTCTTTCCCTCCGTCTGACCTTATGACATGATCCAATTGTAGAACTTGAAACTAGCCCATTGTTTGTTGCTTCATGGCATTGCTCCCAACAATAAGTGCTCCATCCACAAAGAGTTTTGTTTATGTTGGCTCTATGCCTGTCTGTCTGTTTGTCTTTCTATCTTTTGTCTGTCTGTTCGTCTGTTTGACTGTCTGTCTGTCTGTCTGTCTGTCTAAAATAATACTAAAAGTGCATTAAAAAGTACCACCAGCAGTCAGTTTATATCCTGGTATTTTTCCTGATATGAATGTATTTTTTTTTTTAGATACAAATGTGAATTTGACATGATCATCATATTTTGTTAGTACATGAACTTGTTCAGCCAATAAAGTTCTGACAGTCCATCTCCAGCTTATCATGATGTTTAAAAAGCCTGCAGTGCCATCTGGTGGCAGGCTTAAAGCAATAGCATTGTTATCTAATTTTAATGTGTATATGATATTGTCAATTATTAATATACAGTTGATTTAACAACATTTGTTTAATCAGTGGAGTTGCTTTAACCAATTTAACCATATGCTTGCAGTGTAAAGCTGTGTGTAACTGCTGCAGCTTGAATCAAAGGTTAATGTCCACTAAACAACACATCTCCTCTCACTACGTCTCATGTGCTGTCCAGGCTCTGTGACAAAGATCTGGTGGGGCGCCATGACAACCGACACAGCCATTTCCAAACTGGTTGTCTCCTTCTTCTGCCCTCCGCTCATCTGGACTAACCTCATCAAGTTTAGGTCAGTTTTCATTTTGACAACGCTTTTTTTTTTCTTATATTTTACGCCAGCCAAGATTATTGTTTACCTCGTCCTTTGTACTTCATGTTCCTGTTTTATTGTAAAGCTATAACTATTCAACTGGTGAAAAGAAGAGTTTTGCTCAGTCTTGCACATAAAGAATTATCCTTTAAATAGAATGAGACAGCGCAATAGAAAGATTGAGTTTGACTGACTGTGCTGACAATTGATCGTTTATTGTCTGTTATTTGTAAAAGAGTAATCAATATTAGGCTTGTAGTTTAAATTTTGAGTTTTAAGTTTTGAAAGTGCAAGTCATTTAGACTTGAGTCAAACCTGATTTTTAGCCTGATTTACTTTTTAATCTGTCGCTGTAAAAGCATGTCTTATCTGACTATATTTGATTGTAAGTTTTCAGCATCCAAAGATGTCAAAAGTACTGACGTTCACTACTTAGTAAAAGTACAATTACTTGTCTGAAAAGGGACTCTGCTAAAAGTAAAAGTCATGTTAAAGCTTGTTTACTTAAGTAAAGGTACAAATTAAAACATTGCAAATTTACTGAAGTAAAATTGCAAAGTTGGTCTTTGGTGCATCGTAGTGTGAAACTGGTTTTACAGTGAGAAAATGTTCATAAAAGTAAAAAACTATACTAACTAACTAACTTGTTTTTAAATTGTAGGGAGTAGAAAGTACAGATATTTCTTAAAAATGTAAAAGTAAAGTAAAAAGTAATCAGATTTTGTATACTTTACTCAAGTAAAGTATAGATACTCAAAAAACTTAAAGATGGGGTAGCTGATTTTCACACTGCAAACATGATTTAGGTTTTAAATCTGACAAAATTCTCTCATAAATCCTTCAACTCATGGCTAACATCAACAGGTATTCATTTTAGTTGCAATTCTGGCTTATAAACTTCTTTTACAACAACAAAGTGAACTGGAGGGGTCACTCAGCACAGCCCAATCAGAGAGCTGCATTCGGCTCATGATTAGAACAAAACTCTTAATTATTCAACTCAGCCAATACTCAGTATAGTGTCATTTTTTTCACAAAGTGCTGCATTTATCATATACTTATTAGTGGAAAACACAAAGTATGCTCATCTGAAAGTAAAAAGTTAGCTACCCAACCTTTAAGTACAGTACTTGAATAAATACAATTCTTGAATGTTTTGTGTACAAGTAGGTATCACAATTTAAAGTCCTTCTGCAACTGTATGACAAATAATCTTTCAAAATGTCATTACAGCAGTCTGCACTTTTTTCCCATTTCTTATCCTCCTTTGTGCAGCAGGCTAAAGTTAAAAAAAAATTAAGAACAACTGGACATGTCTCTTGTGGCCTGCTAAATCTGGTCTATTTCTGTAAATCACAAAGTAAAAAAAAAAAAAAACTTTATTGCTGCATTCTAAGCCCTTTTGCTAACTCTAATATTGATTGCTATGGCAACAAACAAACTAGACAAAAGCTAAACTAACTAATGAGACTTTGATGTTACTCACTTGTTGTCAGTTGTCAAAACAGCCCAGGTTTTTCAATATGTGGACATGATTGCTATTTACCAGCCCCAATTGAAAAAAAAAAAAAAAAAAAAAAAAGAACTTTTGCAGCTTTTAGAATTTTTTAACAAATAGGACCCAGCAAGTCAAAGTTAATGGCATTTTGTCTAACTCTCTGGTGTCCTCTACTGGTGCACCCAGGGTTGCATTCTTTCTCCGCTGTTGTTTGTTTTGTATACAAACATGTGTCGAAGCCACTATGAGAACCATTATGTTATCAAATTTGCTGACGACTCAGTTATTGTTTCTCTGTTGTTTGGTGATGCTCCAGACCATGGCCCTGTCCTGTCCGAATTCTTCGACTGGTGCCAGTCATCCTTTCTGCACATTAATGTGGCCAAGACCAAAGAAATGTGCATTGACTTCAGAAAATCCTCTTCTGTCCTCTCCCCAGCTCTGATTGATGGCCAGGTTGTGGAGGTGGTACAAGAGTACAAGTACCTGGGCGTAATGATGGACAACAAACTCACATTTGAGACCCAGGTCGATGCCATCTGTAGTAAAGCTCACCAGAGAATGCACTTTCTTCGAAAATTAAGAAATCTCAATGTTGATCGGGTTTTTATGAAAATGTTCTACAGTTGTTTCATTGAATCTGTCCTCGCCTTCTCTTTTATCTGTTGGTTTAACATGTTAAATCTAAAAAACCGGAATCGTTTAAATGGACTTGTGAAGGAGTGTGCTAAGATTGTTGGCACTCCGCTAAACAACCTCATGGAGATTTTTAAATCCAGGTCGGTTAAAAAAGCCAGAGGAATCCTGGCGGACCCGACACATCCTTTGCAGGAGGTTTTTAAACCTCTTCCTTCAGGCAGGAGATATTTAGTCCCCAGATGCAGAACAAATAGATGTAAAAATTCTTTTGTCCCCTCTGTAATCGGCTATTTAAACAAATTATAAGGGACATCTATATCTATACTTTTTCTGCATCTCTTTGATCTTTGTTGCACTATAATGATGATGTGTATTGCACTTATTTATTTATTTAAACCCCCCTTTTTATTCTAACCTATGTTGTTTTGTATGTCAGCTGTGTGTATGTGTTTTGTACTGCTGCTGCAAATGAATTGCCTCCGGGGATCTAATAAAGTCAAAGTTCAAAGTTCAAGTTCAAGGATTTATAGATTACTTATGTTGCTGCCCTTATCATTTGTACTATCAAGAAGGCACTTAATAAAATAGTTT
>CM076403.1:5732209-5896435 GCA_038363315.1 Mugilogobius chulae | reverse complement strand
GTCTTTTATGTTGTAATTGTTGTGAACGGTGGGCGTCTCTTTTTTTAGCTTTACATATTTATCAAAGTAAATGTAAAATAATCCTATAAATTTCCTAAAAAACATGAGTTACCAAAGTAAACCAAAGATTGTTTTTCCATCACAATAACAACGTGTAACATGTATAAAAGTACATTTTGTTTTCCCTGCATTAGACCACAGACTAACTGACAAACTGTGACTCACCATTAAGCGCCTCTTCAAATACACAGTACATTAGTTTCAATTGAACAGGCCTTTTTGTGTAAATGGAAAAAGTGCACTCACTCTTGAGATGCTATTATACGTCAACACCTGGGACAGCATTTGATGCAATTACACCAATAAAAACACTTATGAGGAAAGATGTACGTAATTGACACTTGATTCAATCAGCTGATTTGTTATAATATAAGAGGCTTTATGGTGGATGGTAAACACACTGCACTGCAATGCACCGCCGCTTAGATTGAACTGAGTTGTTCATTTTAATGGCAAGCTAGTATAACAACTTTTATATGCTCATTATCAATAACAAAATTATATTTGAATTTTATCCAGAGTGACACACTTAATTAATCTGGCTTGATTTTAGATTTAGATCCTACAGACGGCTTGTTAAAGAAACTATACCCTATACTTTTTTTTTTTTTTTTTTTACAAAAAAAAACAAAACTTAAAATAATTTTTTTCCTTAGCACAAACATCTTCTTAATGTATCTATTTAGGTGGAAATTAGTCCACAAAGTCTCAACTTTATCTGAAATGTCCTGTTTGTCCACCCAGCTAGCTGTTGTTGTTGTTGTTGTTGTTAGCTTTGTGGCTAACTCCCATTAGCATACTGGCACATCTCCCTCCATACAGCTGTGAAAAAAAGTTTAAAACACATAGTGGTAAGCAATTCTGAGGCTACGAATGCATTAGTAAGCGAGCAAAACATGTAGACTAATGTAGGAAGTTAAAAATGTAGCATTTCAGTTTGTTTACATTTTTAAGGAGGCAAAATAAAATATAGTCCCTTTAAGTTTAAATTGGGTAAGTAGGGACTATAGTTAAGGTTTCGGTTAGTGTCTGGGAAATAAATGTCAGTATCATAATCCCAAGACATACTGGACAGACAATAAACAGTGTATGTGATGCTTGTGTGCAGATGTGTTCGGAGAGTGCTACTCCAACAGTGAAGACCGTGCTTACGCCCTGCTCATTCGACGGACACAGTGCTGGAGCAAGTCCACTGTCCTCAACCTGGCCACCGAGGCAGACGCCAAGTCCTTCTTCGCCCATGATGGAGTGCAGGTAGGGGTGGGACAACAGTGAACAAGCGATGGAAAAAATTCTGATGAACTGTGAAGGGCACGTGTTATGTAAATAGACTATTGCTACTTTTTCAAAAACATGGAGTGGTATATAGCTTCATTCATCTGTATGCATCATACAACAACAAAACTGCCTTTATCCTTCATTGCAAATCAGACCATGCCTACAAGACTCAATTTGTTTTGTTTTGGCAAGTTTAGGTATTGCTGATTAAAAAAAAAAAAAAGCACCATAAAACCATAAAAAGCTAAAATTTATAAGTGACACTGGCGTTTTAGTTCAATATGGCCAACCTCCATCAACTAAATTCCTTTTGTTCTCATGAAATGTGTGTAAAATAAATAAATAAAAACATTTTAACTTATTTCAAGTTAACATAACATTTTGACTTTAATGAACATGGGCTTAAAACAGTATGGAGCTGGACAATGTTACTAAAAATGTTGATAAAAAAATGTTTTTAACCGTCAGAATCAACTTTTTTCACTGTCAGATTGTGTATATGGGGTCAAAATGAATTATCTACTGTTTTCAGGACTTTTTTGGACATTTTTGTGCAAACTCGCTCATTTTGGAGTTATGTGTGCAAAAACGCTGTCAGTACACGCTGATGTCACAGTGAGTTGACACGACAGACAAGCCGCCCAGACGATTTATCTAAACTCCTCCTCTGACACCGCTGCTGTGGAGAGTTGGAAAGTGGTCACCCACTCCGTAATGACATCAGCTGTCATTTGGCTCAGCTTGATCAGCGAGTGGCGCGATGTGCCACCACTTGTACAACGATGTGTAGGTTCCAAACTTGTGCCAGTGGCATGTTTATCACTTTTGCTTCTCATTTTCATTTTAGAAAATCTCAGGACCCACACCGCTCCGACACAAAACTCACATCATTTACCAATCTCGCTGTTCATATTTGGTGCTGTCATCACAGCCTGTTCACACCACTGGGCGTCTCTTAAAGACCTCCGGGCATCTCCCACTTTAGCGAGCCTGATTGAGGAGCAGTTGTGGGCGGAGTTAGCCTCTGAACACGTGTTTAGCCTCACTATAAGTTTAATTATTATACAAATACAAAACATTTGTAAAATGTTAAGGTTAAAAGTTATGTTTATTAGGACAATGTACAACTACATTAAACACAATTGCAGAGATGCTACCAGATTCTAAATTTACAGCTACTACATCTGGGGGAAGGGAGAGGGAAGGCACAACTGGACATGTTTTTAGTGGTAAGGGAAACCAGAGCACATGCAAACTTCACATAGAAAACTATCTGGGGGTCAAACCCAGGACCTTCCACTGTGTCGCCCAAATTCTGCAACAAAAGTGCAGAATGATCACCTTTATGTCTAATTTTATGTTTATTATCTGTTTATATTTTTACTTACTTTACTTTACTACAATAAACATAACTATTGTACATTTTTGCACATCTTAAAACAATTACAAACTACATTTTCTTGCAGGTATTCAGAGTTCTGTAACTAAATACCGTACATTTGCCTAATATTCCTCCCAGCGCTGTCTTTGTATGAACTACTAACTCATCCGCACAAGTACATTCACGTTCAGATCTATATTTCATCAAGTCCTGGCTGCGTTTTGTGAGATTTGATCATATTTATATTGATTTCTTAAAGCTCTATCCTGTTACTGTAGGCTGCATTGACAATGATGTACCGCTGCGATGATTACATTAAATATATCAGTGAGTTACAAATGCTAGAGCGGGCCCTCGGTGGATCTTGTGGGGAAGTAAAAAGACTACTTTGTTAACCTAGCCTGGATAATCAAGTTTAGTGTGTGTAGGTTATGTTTCTGATCTCTTTTGTGAAAATATCAAACTCAGCACATTTTAGAATCTGGAAGCAACGTAACATGGCTTTGCTCTTTAGAAAAAACATCACAGTAGCACTATGTTTAAATGACTGTAACGATTGTTTATGTGTCTATTTAGTAATTTAGTAATCATATAATAATTTATGGTCTTCTGAGCTGAAAAAAACAAACAAAAAAACTCAGATTGAACAGCAATGAAAATGGCGTAATTATTTGTATTGAAACGCTAATAGATTTACAGTTTAATCTCATTCTTATCAGCCTAATATATAATATATAATGAATTTTGTCAACTCAAAATTAATGTTTTTATTTTTAATTTTAGCCTTTATCAAAAGGTTTTGTTTATGTGACATCGCAGCCACTATTTTTATTTTGTATTTAATTTATTTGTTAGAGACATGATACTGTAATGAACAGTTATACAGTATATTTATGCCACATTGGCCACGTTTACATGATGTTTCCTAATTCCGAATTAATTATTCCGAATTAATTAATTCGGAATTAAAATATTTTCCCTCAGGTTTACATGGAAATAATAATTCCGAATAAAGGTTTACATGTTAAACACGCTAAATCGGCTTTATCTTATTCCGCTTAACGTCTGGGTTAGAAAGAGAGAGGAAAGGGAACGCACATACGTCATTACGTAATTACGTCTACCGGAAAAACACACATCCGATGGATACGGGATACTGGCTTTTGGCTTTTTTATCACCTGGGATTGTTGTAACGCCACGGACGCAATGATACTAACTTTTTTGGAGTCGTTCCGATGAAAGTCTTTAAGCAGCAACCGGAGAATCATCAGCTCCATGTCATGTTCTGTGAGCGGAGGAAAAGTAGTTCCAGTTTCCACTTGTTTGGGATCAGAGCAGCGTCTCTCTCCGCGTACATGACGTACACTCCTTGTTCAAAACTTTCCGCTGCCTCTGCGAAAAGGTTAGTGTTTCGTGTTTTCTTTCACCCACTCTTTTCATTGTTTGTAACTCCTGTAGCGCACTTATATGTAAAACAAAAAAGTTTTCGAGTCCGTGCCGCCATCTTGCAGCGTCACCGGGTCAGAGAGGCGACGTAACGAGCATGCGCAGTGCGAACAGAATTATTTTTATTCCAAATAAAACGGTTACATGAGAAAGGAATAAAATTATTCGTATTTAAAAGCGGAATAAACCACCCACTTTATTCGGAATTAAGTTTAAATCCGAATAAACTTTTCATTAGGAATTAAGTGTTTACATGGTATTTTTAAAGCGGAATTAATTTTAATTCAGAATTAAATTATCTTTATTCGGAATTAAAGCCGTCATGTAAACGGGCCGATTATAGCATTAAAAGGGCCGCAATAATACATGTTTAAAGTGCGTATGACAGATTTGAACGTTTTTCTAATATTGATTTAGTTTGGTAGATTAATACCTGTTGTAATTATAAATGATAGTTTTACGTTAATCAATAACAAGTTTGTGAAGAAAAATGTGAAAATATGTTGAAAATACCAGGAAGTAGAGCAGAGTTCTAAACTGATGACATCACATGAAGGAGACAAAGACATTTTTAATTTTCTCACAAGAAACAGATTTTTATGGCACGTTTAACAGGAAAAAGTGAGTTCTAGTGTATTTTTATGGCTCAAGTTAAAATTAAAAGTTACATTTGAAGAGTTTGGGCCCAATTTATTAAATGGTCGCTAAGGCAACTACCTAGCATGATGTCATCATTTATGAACAGGAAGTACATTTTTAATACTAAAAAATGGCCAAACTGGAATGAAATTTGAAAAATGTTCTGTAAAACCTTAAATATAATGATCTTAACTAAGTCTTTGGGAAATGAGTAGTTCAACCTGTCATGGGGACTTTAAAAACAGAATTTGTTGTAACACAAAAGTCAATTAGTCTTTATAGAAAAACCAACAGGATTCAGATGAAAATATGTTATATATTACTGTATTATTTATGCAGTTTATTACTGGGTCCAGTCACCTCCAAAATATAAAAACATGTATATGTTTTTCTTTTTAGATATTTCAGGACAAAGTACAATGTTTGTAGTAGGGAAACCTGCCTCTTTCCCTCCGTCTGACCTTATGACATGATCCAATTGTAGAACTTGAAACTAGCCCATTGTTTGTTGCTTCATGGCATTGCTCCCAACAATAAGTGCTCCATCCACAAAGAGTTTGTTTATGTTGGCTCTATGCCTGTCTGTCTGTTTGTCTTTCTATCTTTTGTCTGTCTGTTCGTCTGTTTGACTGTCTGTCTGTTGTCTGTCTGTCTGTCTGTCTAAATAATACTAAAAGTGCATTAAAAAGTACCACCAGCAGTCAGTTTATATCCTGGTATTTTTCCTGATATGAATGTACTTTTTTTTTTTTAGATACAAATGTGAATTGACATGATCATCATATTTTGTTAGTACATGAACTTGTTCAGCCAATAAAGTTCTGACAGTCCATCTCCAGCTTATCATGATGTTTAAAAAGCCTGCAGTGCCATCTGGTGGCAGGCTTAAAGCAATAGCATTGTTATCTAATTTTAATGTGTATATGATATTGTCAATTATTAATATACAGTTGATTTAACAACATTTGTTTAATCAGTGGAGTTGCTATAACCAATTTAACCATATGCTTGCAGTGTAAAGCTGTGTGTAACTGCTGCAGCTTGAATCAAAGGTTAATGTCCCACTAAACAACACATCTCCTCTCACTACGTCTCATGTGCTGTCCAGGCTCTGCTGACAAAGATCTGGTGGGGCGCCATGACAACCGACACAGCCATTTCCAAACTGGTTGTCTCCTTCTTCTGCCCTCCGCTCATCTGGACTAACCTCATCAAGTTTAGGTCAGTTTTCATTTTGACAACGCTTTTTTTTTTCTTATATTTTACGCCAGCTCAAGATTATTGTTTACCTCGTCCTTTGTACTTCATGTTCCTGTTTTATTGTAAGCTATAACTATTCAACTGGTGAAAAGAAGAGTTTTGCTCAGTCTTGCACATAAAGAATTATCCTTTTAAATAGAATGAGACAGCGCAATAGAAAGATTGAGTTTGACCTGACTGTGCTGACAATTGATCGTTTATTGTCTGTTATTTGTAAAAGAGTAATCAATATTAGGCTTGTAGTTTAAATTTTGAGTTTTAAGTTTTGAAAGTGCAAGTCATTTAGACTTGAGTCAAACCTGATTTTTAGCCTGATTTACTTTTTAATCTGTCGCTGTAAAAGCATGTCTTATCTGACTATATTTGATTGTAAGTTTTCAGCATCCAAAGATGTCAAAAGTACTGACGTTCACTACTTAAGTAAAAGTACAATTACTTGTCTGAAAAGGGACTCTGCTAAAAGTAAAAGTCATGTTAAAGCTTGTTTACTTAAGTAAAGGTACAAATTAAAACATTGCAAATTACTGAAGTAAAATTGCAAAGTTGGTCTTTGGTGCATCGTAGTGTGAAACTGGTTTTACAGTGAGAAAATGTTCATAAAAGTAAAAAACTATACTAACTAACTAACTTGTTTTTAAATTGTAGGGAGTAGAAAGTACAGATATTTCTTAAAAAATGTAACAAGTAAAAGTAAAAAGTAATCAGATTTTGTATACTTTACTCAAGTAAAGTACAGATACTCAAAAAACTTAAAGATGGGGTAGCTGATTTTCACACTGCAAACATGATTTAGGTTTTAAATCTGACAAAATTCTCTCATAAATCTTCAACTCATGGCTAACATCAACAGGTATTCATTTTAGTTGCAATTCTGGCTTATAAACTTCTTTTCACAAACAACAAAGTGAAACTGGAGGGGGTCACTCAAGCACAGCCAATCAGAGAGCTGCATTGGCTCATGATTAGAACTAAAACTCTTGATTATTCAACTCAGTAGTGTCATTTTTTTCACAAAGTGCTGCATTTATCATATACTTTTTAGTGGAAAACACAAAGTATGCTCATCTGAAAGTAAAAAAGTTAGCTACCCAACCTTTAAGTACAGTACTTGAATAAAATACAATTCTTGAATGTTTTTGTGTACAAGTAGGTATCACAATTTAAAGTCCTTCTGCAACTGTATGACAAATAATCTTTACAAAATGTCATTACAGCAGTCTGCACTTTTTTCCCATTTCTTATCCTCCTTTGTGCAGCAGGCTGAAGTTTAAAAAAAATTAAGAACAAACTGGGACATGTCTCTTGTGGCCTGCTAAATCTGGTCTATTTTGTAAATCACAAAGTAAAAAAAAAAAATCTTTATTGCAGCATTTTAAGCCCTTTTGCTAACTCTAATATTGATTAATATAGCAACAAACAAACTCAATTAGAAAAAAGCTAAACTAAACTAATGAGACTTTGATTTTACTCACTTGTTGTCAGTTGTCAAAACAGTCCAGGTTTTTTAATGTTTGGAGGGGATTCCTTTTATACCTGCCCCATTTGAAAATGCACTAGAGTCAATAAATAAAATTACTGCAACTAAACACTGGAACGGTCTATACAGAGTACTTATGTTGCTGCCCTTATCATTCGTACTATCGAGAAGGCACTTAATAAAATAGTTTGCATCATGTTTATAAATCCCATAGCAACTACTACGCAATCAGATAACATGAATGACCTCAGAGGTGTGTTGTGACTGTGCTTGTGACAGTGATGAGGAGCTGGAGGAGAGCAATAAGGGTCAGTTTGTGGAGCTGGACAGTCTGGATACAGAGAAGGCCCTGCTCCTGACCGACGACGATGATCCTCTGTAAGTAAACGCTAAAAGAATTAAGATAAGGATTGTATGGAGCTGGCTGCAAAAAAGGTTCGGCAGCCTCACCTTTCATTCTCATTTTTTGGGGTGAACGTAGTGTGTTGGAGTAGATTTAAATATAAAGTGTATTATTGATACATTGATGAAACATTGTGCCAATGAAGGCATTCTATAAAAATCTGTTGTTTTGAGTTTTGTCATATTTTGTTTTAATAATACAATACAATCTTTTTTTTTACATATATAGTTTAGTTGTATAGTCCCATTATTAGTCGACTTGTCACAAGCCGATTACCGTTGCTTGTTAAAATGATTAATTGTAGAATTTTTGACAAATTGTGAGCATGATAGGTTATCTTGATACCAGCTTTACAGTCGGCAAAACATGTAGAAATAAAAGCATGCATAAATCACTTCTGTTCGCTAAAAGATAAATGCAATAAAAAGCGTATTAAACGTTTAATTTCATTAATAATGATGCCAAGGTTGATGGCTGTAGGCTTGATGTGCAGTATTGTTTTAAAAAGCTCAAGTCAAAAGGAACTTTAAAAGTATAACAAACACCGTGCAATGATAAGTGTGTCCCTGTGTCAGAGACTCGTCCCCTGGGGGCCCGGCAGACCAGTCCTGTGCATCCATGTGGTGGCGCTTCCTGGTGCGGCGCTGGAGAAGGTTTTGGAGCGCTCCAGTGACGGTGTTCCTGGGAAACGTCATCATGTACTTTGCCTTCCTCATCCTCTTCATGTACGTGTTGCTGCTGGACTTTCGGCCCCCTCCGCCCTACGGCCCTGGGGCCCCTGAGATCATGCTTTACATCTGGGTGTCCACGCTGGTGCTGGAGGAGATACGACAGGTGAACGTGCATGGCTTGTTTATGTGTTTGCCTGCTATTTTATGAATCAGTGAATTTACTTTGCAAAAACTGATATTCTCTACTACTGCCTCACAATAAGCTGAAAACGCTTTGTTGTTATCAGACCCCTTCCTAGTTGGAAATAGACCAATCAGCTCCAGTGCTCTTACCCGGTATATTAATTTTTACAGTTTATAGTGTAATTGCAGCGACTTTGATGATGCTTAGCACATTGAATTGTCACGATTTTTAAGTTATACTACAAAAACTGAAAATTCTTAAATTTCCTAACTGACCAATGTATTAAGTATTAGTAGTAAGTATTTTATTATTTTCTCTTTTACTCATGAGTGTATGATGTTTTTTTTTGTTTTTGCTAGAGCTTCTTCACCGATGAGGAAATAAACATCTTAAAAAAGTTCAAGTTGTACTGGGAGGACAACTGGAACAAATGTGACATGGTGGCCATCTCTCTGTTTGTGGTGGCAGTCTCCTGCAGGTGACTCACACGGCACTAAAAATACTCTTCATATACACTGCAAATATTATTGGTCACAAGTCTTTGGAATTCATTGCCTTATGAAGAAATGTTGACACTGTACATAAGGATGAATAGAATTAACATACTTTACAGACAGAAAGGTGGATTTATTTAGTATGTTGTTTGTACATAATGTTTATAGTTTTAAACCTTAAAGACGTATAATTCTACCATTTTAAAAACACAGGCAAAAAGTCCACGTTTTACTCACTTACCTAATGGATTCTGAGCCAAATTATTCTTCACCCAGAGAGTGTCAGAACCTGTCAGATCTTAGAAGCTAAGCAAATCAGTGCCTGGTTAGTACTTGAGCGTAAAACTGCAGGAACATCAGAACATCACAGTTGAATAACGAGGGTAAATAAACCTAGAGCTAGAGCTAACTGGAGCCCTGAGTGGCGCGGCAGTCCCAGGCTTTTCAGGCTACGCAGGTGCATTATCATTTAAAATCGCAAAACTCTCTTTAAAAATTAAATTTAACGAACGGCAAGCGACTCCAGATCCATGTACAGTTACTGAATGCTAGCATGACATTAGTGAGTGTCCTGATATTTAGCCTGATATAATTACCTTTATTTGAGGGGGAAAAAAATGTGTGGCACAAGAGAAAAGCTTTGAGCATCCAAATCTCTTGATGAGTTTGACGACGTAATTTGCAGAAAAGTACAGGAGGTGAGTCACCATGACATTGCTTGTGACATTTTTGTGTAAGTTGTGTTAATTATTTATCAATTATCAGTGGAGAACTAGACTCACAATAAACTGGACCTGTGTGATATTATTCTGTGCTGATTTTTGCAGAAGTTTATTGTATAAAAGACTCCGAGCATATACATGATTCTTCCTGTTTAGCTGCATTTAGCTTGTAGATTTCAGTCGATGGGTTTATTTTAACTGTCATTGTATTTAATTAAAATTGCCCCACAAGACAGACAAACAAACACATTAGCTACCTTAACAGAGCTAAACAGGAAGTGCATTTCCAAGCCAAGTGGGCGGGACAAAATAGGGTCAATAGTCACTGTGTCCTTGTGGAACACACTAACTCACCTTGCCTCAGTGTCTGCATACACAGGATGAGTGGATCCGGCCCTTCAAGGACAACCAAGATGCCAGTGTGGCCCTTTGTCAAAATTAGTTCGACACCCCTGATTTAGAGCATAAAATTGTCCAAGTGACTTTTCACATCACAGTAAAGCTACTAACAACATACCAGTGCCCTATCGCCCAGCTGTTGGGCTGGGGGATAGGGCAACAAATTATGATCACGATTTTCCTGGAGACAGATCATTATTTCAATTTGATCACAGTTCTTAGAGACTATTGTCTTTTGCCTTTGAGGAAAATACATCTGTTTTTTTTAAAAAGTTCCTACTTTACTGTGATTGGTTAAATCCAGCTGTCACTCACTCAAAGCAGAACAAAGACTGACCAGTGTTGCCAGATTTTCAGAAAAAACAAAACAAAAACAAAACAAAAAACGCAACCTCAGCCCATAAATAAAGTTATTCAAATAATTGTTTAATTAAAACATTGTGTGATAAAACAATTTTGGCATTTCTAACACCAATAACAGCTTTTGAAAAAATGCTAAAAATCCATGTTTCATTCATAAACAGATCTATTTTTGTAAATCAAACTTGAAAATATGCTAAAATTCAGGTCTAACCTTGAGAGAAAGATTTATTGGAAAAAAACAAAACAAACAAACAATACTTTATCTGATAATGATATTGTAATTTAAAGAATACTAATCAATCAATACTTGTAAGTGTAAAGACTAATGCGTTTGTATGTTTTGTCAGAATGGTGAATGGCACATACGAGGCTGGGAGAACTGTCCTGGCCATAGACTTCATGGTGTTCACGCTGCGTCTCATCCATATCTTTGCCATCCACAAGCAGCTGGGCCCCAAGATCATCATCGTGGAGAGAATGGTCAGTAATACGCACTTCAATCTAAATACTATACTAAAGGTATTGCTCATCGGACATACACCCAGGCTAACCGCATCGTTGTTTTTCACCTGCAGATGAAAGACGTCTTCTTCTTCTTGTTCTTCCTGTGCGTGTGGCTGCTGGCGTACGGCGTGGCGACCCAGGCCCTGCTCCATCCCAACGACCCGCGCATCGACTGGGTGTTCCGCCGCGCGCTTTACCGGCCCTACCTGCACATATTTGGACAGATTCCTCTGGAGGAGATAGATGGTAATGCAGGATCGTAGCACCATTGGTGAAAGAGAGTTCACAACATGATTCCATATTTTGGCCATTCGATCCAACCTCCAACCAGGATACAGACTTGTCCTTGGGCAAGACAAGTCACCGTCCTGCCAGTACATTGGAGATTGATGACAGATTTAGAAACTAGTCCATGCCTACAGTCTGAAGGGTCCCTAAAAGATATCATGTCCATAAACTTACATTATCACAATTAAATTAAACAAATATTAAATACTTAGTAAGCAATTTGACTTTTCTGAGTCTTGAAATTACACTACTTTCACTGCAAAAAAGGCCTTTCAAAAAATAAGACAATTTTGCTTATTTTGTTGTATTATCTTATTATATCAAGTTAAATAATCTGTAAGTGCAATAAGAACATTTGACTATCCTAATTGTTTTGAGCAGAAAATGCTAGTTTCAAGTTCTCTTGACAGATTTTTGGCAAAATCTATCTTGATTCAAGCAATTATGGCTTAAAACAGATACAAATTGTTTAGATAAGGTAAATCAGGATAGAATATCTTAAAACAATCATCTTAGTAGGACTTGGTCTTATTAAGTGAAACAATCTTAAAATTTGTTTTTTAAGATGAATAGGCTTAATTCAAGTCATTTTATCTAAGTTAGATTTTCCTTTTTTGCAGTGTTCTTATTGAAAACATATCTGGAACATAATCATGCTACTTGATGATTCTATGTTATTAAGTCATCTCCTTCTGGGCCTCAAAAAGTTTATTTTCCAGTTTTATAATGTGGTAGGTAGATTGGGGGATGTGATCAGAAACAGATATTAAAATCTGTCCCACTAGTTCCTAGCTCTAACTAACCCTTTGATACATGAATATGAATAACCAATTTAGTTTTGGCTTTAGAGCAAGTTTTTAAAACAGCAAAGTGAAATTGAGATGGCCACAGCCAATCAGAGTGCTGCTTTCAGCTTTCTATGTGAAATAAAATGGTTTATTAATAAATTCAGACAGTACACAGCAGTCAGATTTTTGTTACAAAATTCAACTTTTCCAGTATACTTTTTAGTGGAAAAGAAGTTTAATTATTTACACAAAAATGTCAATTTATGTGTGGGTTTTTATTTATGTGGATCTTATATTGTAACTGTGTACTGTGCTGTAACTCTATAAAGACAGACAATACCAAACCAGAAAATGCATGTTTATCCTTGAAAAAGACATTAGGACTAACTGTTATTCTTAAATGTTCGGTAGCGGCCCGTATGCCTGACATGAACTGCACTACGGACACAGAGGAGATCGTCGCCGGTCTGTATCCGCCCTGTCCCAACAAATACGCTAACTGGCTGGTGATCCTGCTGCTGGTCATCTACCTGCTGGTCACCAACGTGCTGCTGCTCAACCTGCTCATCGCCATGTTCAGGTCAGCTCAAACAGATGAACACAGAGGAGTTATTCTCTATGCATATGCAGGGTCGTCAGCATGGTTTCACTGTGCTGCACTTTGGTTTGTTTAGAGCAGTTTGAATTAGCAATCAATAAATATGTTGTTTTTACTGATTTGTTTTAGAATAGTCTAACAGCAACACAAGGGGAATTTGCACATTTTGGTTCACTTTTGATATTGAAATCAGCTGATCAATCACAGGGTCAAATGTCATCAAATATCATTATAGATAAGGGAGAATCGTTACATCCAGAAGTCAGATAAAACCTCCAAATGGTCAGCACTTGAGATTAGGGGCTTGATTTAAATGATTACTAGTCGTTAATGTTTGTTCATTTAACCATTTAGTAATTAACAGGCAATGCTATCTTAAAAATTGAATAACGTGTGTAAATGATTTGTATGTGTTCATTATTATAAGTCTTATCAAACGAGAGATTATTGTTTATCAACACAGGAGATACGCGCACCTGCAAAGCAGAAGAGCTGCAGCTCATTGACACGAGTCTTAGCAACAACAGAGCCAGGGCTGTTGTCAGATAACTACGAGTTTATCACGGTGCAAAAACAAAAGTTATACTGCGAATTCAACATTTGTGAAAAACATTGTCCAAGCTTCAGTAGCCAGATGTCCGTCTGACCAGTTCATACCGAATCAAAATAGCTAGCTCTTCAGAATCAGAATCAGAATCAAAAGGATTTTATTGCCATTGTCAGTGGGTTACAAAATTCACAAACTAGGAACTTGCTTTGGATGCCAATGTGCAACATATAACATCATAAAGTAATTGACAAAAGAAAAAAATATTATAAAAATAAAAAAAAAAAAAATATAGCATGCAGATGAAAAAAATCAATAATGTGGATCAGAGTAAAGTGGAAGTATGCTGACTGGATAATAAAGTAAGTATGTTTTCTATTTACAATATTACATAATGATTCATAGCTGTCATACTACAGTTTATCTAAATAGCAGACCCAGTTTTATCTTAGATTTTTCATCCATATAATTGCTTGTTTTATCTTGGATTTTTATCCATTTGAAATCGCTTCTGCCCATTTACTGGCAATGGAGAATTTTAGCTGTTCAAAACTCTGCCAGTCTGTCTAGAACTGGTTGTAATCTTCTTATTTACAATCATATCAATCATTCTGGAGACTCAGGCTCAGTTTGTTCTCTTAAGACTACAAATACAATCACTAAAACTCACTTTTGTTCTGTGTTTGTTTGTTTTTTCCAACTTTTGAAGAGGAATTGTCAAAACTCAAAATAAACCCAAACGAGTGTCATTAAGCCCTAATTGCTAACACCAGCTTTACTGTTCCCTATGTATTTATCAAAGACTATGGAGCTCAACAGTGGAAGATCGCCCTGGCTCCGGAAGTGAATTCCTCCTTGTAAAGTTCCATAGACTTTTCGAAAAATTCAAATATTAAGAGTTTAAAGACATGTCACAGGCTAACCAGCTCTGTGCTAACTCAGATCCACAGTGCGTTTGTTTTGAGTCTAAAAAGTAGGCATGAACATTATAGAAAACAAGTCCTGCAAAAAGATCTGTATCAAACAAATGACATGTCCTAAATTTTTATTGTGTCATCTGCAGCTACACATTCCAGGTGGTGCAGGGCAACACAGACATCTTCTGGAAGTTTCAGAGGTACAACCTGATCGTGGAGTACTCCAGCCGACCCGCCCTGGCCCCACCGTTTATCATCATCAGCCACCTGTCCCAAATCTTCCTCAGTCTGTTCAAACAGCCCGAGTCCAAGCAGGAGCAACTGGGTTAGTACACATTTTTGACATAATGGGAAGAAGTATAGATGAAGGAGCAGTTTGGAGGGTCCGTCCTCCAGGCCGAAGACTGGTCCATTTTCTTTGCCTGGGATCCAGAGCTGCAAATTGCAAAGAGCGGGTCTGGTTACCACTCCCCCCAGCCCCACCCAACTCCACAACAAACCGCCCAATCAGATCAGTTTATTTGTGTGATGTACATTAAACAAAGGAGCTGATTGGTCATTTGTTAATTATATCAAAATCTAACTTCACTCACTTGAACTAGTGTTCAAATCTTTGATTGTTAGCACAAAGCATTTGGACTGGGTGAATCCAACATTGATGCCAGAGTGCTGGTGTGTTGCAGAGAAGGAGCTGCCTCCAGGCCTGGATCAGAAGCTGAAGACGTGGGAGACTGTGCAGAAGGAGAACTACCTGGCCAAACTAGAGCGACAGCACTGGGAGAGCAGTGAGGAGCGCCTTAAGAACACCGCCTCCAAGTGAGTCACAAAAACACACGGTTATTTCATCTTTCAACTCTGGTAATTGGACTGTATGTTGTTGCCCTCTAGTGGCCTTTGATGCTTTAGCTCCTCTGAGCCTTTTTCATTTGATTCAACAAAATAAGAAGAAAAAACAAATTCGTAATTATTTAACAATTATGTATTATTGTGAGAAGAAACGCTACAATTTTACAGCTTTCCCATTTTGACAGATTCACTTTTTATTCAAATTACTTCTAAATAATAGCACAGCACAATCAAATCACAATTGGAGTTGGTGGTTATTACATTGCTGCAGCTGTGGTTATTTAGAGACTAGAAAACAATAAAACTAGACAGAAATCTTCTTCCACCTGTAGTTAAAATTCAACAAACAAGAAACAAAAAGAAGTTAATCAAAGAAGCTCTCACAGTGTAACAAGGTGCTAAATGTGCTGTTTGTTAAATCTATTATGTACACCTGTTTTTGTACTGGAAAAAGCACATATAATAACCGAAATGCAGCATGTTTTAGCAAGCATTTTTAGAATCATAAATGTGTTTTTCTCTTCTATTAGCATTGTTAGCTATTTTGCATATAAGCAAATGGCAGATACTATATGAGGTATGAAGTAAGGAAACTTATATTTTTGTTATTACATGTAAAAGACAGAATAAGCATAAAGCATTAATAATAGCATAGCCAAGTCTTGTCTTAAAATTGATCTCATAAATTCATTTACAAACCCATGTTGTTGTTTTTTTTTTACAACTGCAACTTTTTGATCAAAAATAAACCTTAGTAGAAGCATGTTTTTGTGATCTAGAGTTTTTTGTTGTATCTGTGTCTTTACACTGAGCAGGTTTGTTTGGCCCAGAGGAGGGTCTAATCTTGTACAGTTCCATTGAAAAGCGGTTCCTATAGCTGTATTTTTTATATTATGTGATGAAATGTATTTGTTCCCATTCAGAATGTCCCAAACACCCAAAGTATGGTTTGGGCTTTCCTTTTATGCTGGTTTGTGTAGTTTCACCTCCAGAAAGTTAGACCTTTACAGAGATGCTAACTTCCTAAACTCTGCTCACAAACACATTTCAAACAGAGCTGGCATTTGAGGAAGGTGAAAGGAGGGGTTGAGAATGAAGAGGAGCTGTGTGATTGGTTTGACAACAGGTGTTGAGGCACAAAACATTTATTCAGGCCTAGCATTACATTAGTACACAGTAAAATGCTTGATATTGGCCTTATAATACAAATATTTTCAAATGTGTTACTAATTGCCTTTTGGACCAACTGTTCAGAAGGTTTGAGGGCCAACAGAAGTTCCTCTGAGGGCTGCATTTGGCCTCCGGGCCGCAATTTGGCCATGCCTGGTTTATAATTTCTACTCTTTAAACTGGAAAACCAATACATTTTACATCATTTGCAAGGCAGAACAAGAACAAAAACATAAATATTAATCTATGATTGATTAGTACGGCTGCTCCCAATCTGTTTTTTTTTTTTTTTTTTTCAACAAAACAA
The DNA here is from genome assembly GCA_038363315.1 of Mugilogobius chulae. Taxonomy (NCBI): domain Eukaryota; kingdom Metazoa; phylum Chordata; class Actinopteri; order Gobiiformes; family Gobiidae; genus Mugilogobius; species Mugilogobius chulae. Next base: position 5,879,692 of record CM076403.1, on the reverse strand, counting down.
AACAACAAAAACTATTCTATATAGTATTTATATGTCGTATTACTTGAATTTGCTGTTTGGGGTCTTCTAGTTCTGTGTGTGGAAAGTAGGGGCACAATTTTCTTGGAGCCAGATCACGATTTTCATTTTATCATGATTTTAGTCTGTCTTTTCGAATTGCCTTTAAGATATGTCAAAAATTAATTCACCTGTCACTCGCTACCAGCGTTGCCAGATTTTCAGAAAGAAACAAGCAGCAACTAAGCATTTAAAAAAGCCCAAAACAAACCAGCTATTCACACTAAAAAGTTATTCAAAGAAGTGTCAGTGATTCTAGAATATTTTAATAGTACTAAAAACGATTTTTAGACATGGAAATACGCTAAAAATTCACATTTCAGTCATAAATTAGTGCATCATTGTGGTCAAACATGAAAAATGCCTAAAAATCTGTGATTCTATCACGTAAAAGCCCAGGAGCAAGCACCAAAAATACAACCTGCACTCATCAAAATTCAAAAGTGGCTTTCCAAAAAAGAACATTAAAATTGCTATTAAATAGTGGACTTGGCCATTCTGAAGCCGATCTATAAGAGGAGTAGGTGGGAAAAACAGTCAATATTTGAACAGACATTTGCATCCAACAGAGAAAAGGGAAATCCCGATATAACAATTTAATCAAAAAAGCGGATTGTTACAGGGATGAGCTCACAATCGATTTTTATCACGATTTTGCCCAGCCCTAGTGGCAGGGGCGTAGCACCAAATTTTGGGCCCCAGGTATAAACTTTGTTCATGGGCCCCTATACCATAATCTTGTGTTTTAATTACTTAGTTGTTTTTCTTATTATTACATTATGTTGCTGGATTGAGAAGTTGTGATAGATATAGTGACAATATTCCATAACAAAATCATGTGAATATGCGGCTGTTTGTTCACTGAAATCTGCAAAATCTTGTTAATAATAGTATATTTTCTAGCTAATAATTTTACCAATTAATATTAATAATTTTTTTAGCTATTTTATTTGGCTAAAGTCCATTTGCTACGTTTTAAGGAATGATGGAACACTCTCATATCACAAATAATTGCATTTAGAGGAACCATCTATCTCACAAGCAAAAATGACCTGCTTTTGGGGGCCCTTTTCTGTCCTGGTCCCTGGGGAAACTAGCACCATTTACCCCCCCAGTCCGACACCCCTGCTAGTGGAAAGTACTCTATAAGGACTTTTACAGTTTCAACACTTCTGCGTGTGCATTTCCAGGGTGCAAAGTTTGCTGAAAATCGTCGGTGGCTTCAAAGACCAGGAGAAGCGGCTGGTGTCTGTAGAAACACAGGTAAGCAAAACATCTCCTATACTTCAATCTAAAACACACAAATTCTTCTTCAAACAAACCTCGCTTTCGTGTTTGATTCCTCAGATCCGATACTGCGGGGAGGTGCTGTCCTGGATGGCGGAGTGCTTTTCTCTGAGCACCCTGAAATGTGGGAAAGATGCACCCGTAGCTCCACGTGAGTCAATACAATCCAGTAGAGGGCTGATTAGTACTGTGATCTGATTTGGCACGTTTTTCGGTAAAACTGGTTTAGCCCTATAAAACGTGTTTATTCAGAGTTGTGTCAGTTTAATATGTAATTAAAACAAAGTAGAAACGGTTGTCTCTAGAGGAAGATTCAAACTTAACTTTTGACAGCTGCAAATGGACATAATACAGTAGATGTAGTAGTAAATGTACACAGTTGAAAAAGATACTTTACTGGAGTTGCTGGTCAATGATATTTTCCTAGAGGTGCATAAATGTTTTTTTTATATGAACAGAAGTATTTCTTTGTCTACAGTGAGTCTAACTGGTGCCTGTGCATCCAAAGAGAGGGACAAGACCAGAGAGTCAGAGGACACAGAAGACGGATTTGGAGCTGCTAAGAAATACCCCTACATCGACGAGTAGCACTGCAGAAAATCAGACCTTGTTATTTATTTTGAGCTTAATAATATTTAAGTGTGCCTTTTATTATTTTGGTTACCTGCATTTAAATTTTAATAAATTATGTTCAAAGTTTAGATATAAGTGTGATTATTTTTTATTGTCTAAATAGAACAGAATTTGTTCATCAAAGAAGTTATATAGGGTTCTTACAGATTGTATTTTATGATTTTCCATGGCTTTTCCAAAACAATTGTCAACATTTCCATGACCTATTCACATGACTTATTCACACATCAATTAAATATATGTTTTCATTAACATAAATCTTGATTCAGTTACAATACAGCCCAACTACAACAGGATATTTAGCTTGTGCTTTTTCTATGAAATAGCCAAACAAGAGTGGGACTGTGTCAAATCAAATGATCCCAGCTCGGAATATTGTTCAGTGCTCCAGACTAACATTTTTGGGAACCATCCCAAATTTCTTCTCATATAATCGGCTAGATTAAAAATGAAATAAAAATATAGCTGTAAGATATTAAAGTATGTAATTTGTGACATAATTTCATAGCTTTTCTTTTATAGTTACAGTTATAGAACCTTTAATAGGCTTTTATTACTTTTTTCCCCATTTTGACATTTCTGTGACATCTTTATACCTAATTAAAGGCAGTTGAATAAAATGTGTGGTTATCTACTGAACTAACTTAATCTAGAGTCCTAAATAAAAACATTTCATTTGTATTTAACGGCACCCTGTTCTGTCCCACTTCTATCTCTCTGTCCCACTGGCCAAAGCAGTAACTGAATGATTGGCTGATTAGCGATAGACACATGTGATAACCTTTCCCAACTTTACGCATGTAGACACAAACAGCGCTCTGAGTCGCGTTCATTACACGCACACACTCGCATAAATGTAATTTTTTTCAGTACTATAATACTACTGAAAAAAAGTACATTTAAAGCAGGACTTGTCCCAAACCATCACCAGCCCCAAAAAAGAGGATATGTCAGAATCAACCAAGTAAAAAGTCACTTAATATTGTTTATTTGTCACAAATGAAATGTGTTCAGTGTAACTTGTTTAATCAGTAAAGTTCACAAATGTTATAATATATTAACATGAATATACAAAACATAAATGATCATCTCAAGATTGTCCACAGAAAGGCACTGAGAAAGTATGGAACAGAACGAGCTACACATTCACCGTTCATAAAGTGTGCACATTTGTGCTAAGGGATTAGTGACCTGCGCGAGAATACTTCCAAACTGTTCATATTTAAATGTTTTTTCAATATTCATTTGTCTTCTCCAAAGATATTTGAATGTCCGAGTGTCCCGTGACAACTGCATTGTGTGACTTGTCCTTTCAATCTTGATTCTTGAATGTTATAGAGCATGTTATGAAGTCCACCGGCTTAACTGAGCTGAACCTCCTGAGACTGAAGGCCTCACATCAGATAGTACATGACTGTGCTCACATCTATACTTACATTCATTTACCAGGTGAAAACTCATAACAAAATGAATATCCTTTAGTGCAGTGCAGGGGTTGCCTATCCTAATGGAGACACCAGACACTGCAGGAGGTGAGGTCATCAATAGAATGATTTCTGCAAATAAAAGAGGAACAGCACCAACTGTATGTTTGGAAACTGGGCACAGGGACAAACAAAAACAGCTCTCCCAAACATTAGAACCACTTGATTTTCCTTATTAATATGTTGGTGTACAATAACAAACCATGTCCAGTTTGTACCTATGTCTTGGAAATAAATTACCGTAGTTATTTTGTAACTTGATATGTCAAAGCATTTACAAGGCGTTATACAGTTGTCTAGTTTTGTTCAATGTGACAGCTGTGCAGTGTACTCACAGTCTACGCTTTAAGATGGTCAATGGTTTGATGCAAAGCCAATGCTGACATCACCATGTGTCCTCACAGAAGCCTTGGACCCTAGGGCCCCAGGGTGATTGTGCATTTCTATTCCCTTGCAGTAGGACCTCGAGGCCCCGGGCTGCACTGCAGGTCCCTCTCTATGACCAGTGTCAAAGCGAGGAGTGACCTCACAGCGGATGAGGAGCGTGTCGTCCTTGATGAAGGCCCTTTGGTGCAACTGCTGCAGGTGCATGAAGGTAACATAGCCAAAGCCTTTGGGGTTGCGTGGGATGGTGGGCTTCTTGAAGGCCTGCAGGTCTGGTTTGGTCTCCATCATCTCCACGTGGTGCTGACCCCCGGGCCCTTGGTCCAGGATAGACAAGCGAATAAGGCCCTGGAAGGGCCAGGACAGCTGGCTGTCATATATGCCTTGCATGGTGTGAACAAAAAGGGAGATGTAGTTGGAGCAGCGTTGAACCGTGGGGGTCTGTAGGTGCAGCCGCAGACAGAGCTTATAACCGGGACGTCCAGTGTAGAAGCCCGGGCTGTGCTCGACCACAGGCTGGCCTGCTTCTTGGTTCTTCAGCAAAGCTGAGAAGGTGCGTAGCCTCCAAATGAACACTCCATTGCACTGCTGCGCCTCCAGCTCCTTCACAGTCTCCTCCAGCACTGAGACCTTGCGACGCAGCTCTGCCAATTGACCCGTCTGTGCATAAGAGACAAGCAGGACTGTGTCATGGTTTTATGGTTTCAACAAATTGTTTTTTTTTATGAAGACAACTTTTTGAAACTTTTAAACTTCTAATTGTGAAGTAAAAGATTGTTGTGTATTTATAAGATGATTTCCTGCCACTGGTCTTACCTGTGTCTCCTTGAGTATGATGAGCTCTCTCAGCTGGTGGTCCTGCTTCACCAGGCGGGCGTCCATCTCCCTGAGCCGCTGCATCTCTTCGCTGGGCTGACAGGGGCCATTACAATTGGTCGGCCGCAGTCCACAGGAGGTGGAGGGCCCCGGCTCCTCCACAGAGGCCGAGGAACATTGCAGTCTGGGAGCCCGTGGCTTGGTGCCATTCACACTGAGGCCTCGCAAGAACTCAGCCATGTACCTCATGTGCATCTGAGTGAACTCCTGCATGTGCTGGGCCAGGTCGTGCCGCAGCATCTGTTCAACAGCAAAGCAAAGACTCAAACACTTAGCCACTTATACTTACATGAACTTGTGATATCTTTTCAGGAAGAGTTCATTTGACAAAACGATTGACCTTTTAAACATTTGTGTAAAGACAAAATCATGTAATGCTAAACGAATCTCAAGACACAGAAACATTTTGTTACTCTCTGAGGTAGCAGTAGTAATATGTTGCATAGATAGCAACTGAGAAATCTAGATTACTTTGAAAGTTCTTAGAGTTTAAACATAGTAAGTAGTATGAAAAAGCCTGGCCATGCCAGGACAGGAAAAGTAACACGTGTACAGAGCCACACATGTGTAGTCTTGGTGGTAGTATTGTTGCATCACTTATAGTCACTGTAACCCGAGCAGATGCATGGACTGGGTTCTGGAAGTTCAGAGTATCCTAGCAATAGGACTATCACTAATAATATTTTAGTCAACTAGTCAAGCTTTATTTGTTGATTGATGAATGAATCAAAGGACTTTTTGGCCAATAAAAACATATCATCAGGGGACCCCCAATCAACACAAAACAATTGAGTATTCTTCATAGTCGAGCACCGATAGTCACAATTAGCAATTAATTGTAACAGTCTCTCAGTAACAACAGTCAACGATCTTACATAAGGCAAGAAATACAAATTTTTGAAAGTTTAACGTAACCTTGTTTTTTTTTCATCTTTCGACTTAAATGTCCACCTCTAGGTATTCCAGCCTTTATTGTGACCCTTACATAACTCATTTCATTTTTAAATGTCAACATTTAGATGATGACTAGATTAAAAACACACTTACCCTTTCCTTACATCCAAAAATACTAAAATTGCATGCTATGGGTGCCTTTGGACAGTCAATGTCACAGTGGGAATCCATCTGAAATAGAAGAAATACAGTCAATAATCTGTTATTTATTGTTTCAGCTGTTAGTGACATATATCATGAGCCACTTGTCTGACTCAAACATGTTATCTCTACACAGTATATTTAAAACGGATATTAAACATCTGTAGTTCTCCATTTGTGGAGGTGCACAGGAGCTAAAAAGCAGAAGATGTGATTCACGGCTCCATGATAAACATTTATTACCAGCAGCTTCTGCAAACCAGACTACAGAGTAAATCCCACTGAAATAAAAGTCAATTTGAAAAGAGAACATACCTGATCTCTTAGGAGGTCCATCTCACAGTACTGACACATCACACTGGCAAAGGGACACTGCTGCTCGTGAACCTGTGGTACAACTCCAGTTAGAGCCACTCAATCACTTTTATTTGTCCCCATTCAGAGCCAGTTCTGCGGAGCTTTGTGAGAATGTACTCGCTTAGCTTATCACGCTGTAGAATCTTTATACACTTTAGCTCTTTCCTCACAGTACTAAGAATTTAATTCCCATAATCCGCCAGTCACACTTGCTCAGGTTTACACAGAAACACTAGCTGAAAGTGGGTCTAAGTGGATTGAAATTAGCATCTCTACAGTGTGGAACGTCTAATGCAGGGTGTCGAACTAATTTGGCAAGGGCAATCGGCATTGAGATTTCCTCGAAGGGCCGGTTGTAACTAATATTGCTTATAAGTCTTTGACATACTACAAATAATAGTTGTATTTGATTATTGTGTATTATTTAGTCACAATTACTGATTACATCTGATTAGTCTGTAAAATTACTTACTTTTTACTTTAGACCCAATTATCCATGGACTATGTAAATTAAAACCTTAAGTAGATCTTAAGTAATCTAAGACTGAGGCGCATGAAATGAGGTGGAGGCCGCATCTGGCCCCGGGCTTGAGTTGACATATGTGGTTAATGTGTAATTAAGTTGGGATCATGCTTGTTTAAACACTGCATTACAATTCTGACACAGAAAAAGTACAAGCACGCAATGACGTTAAAGGTTGTATGGAGGATTTCCAAAAAATATTTGTCGTCAGTCTTGGTCAAAAACAGTTGCATAGATTTGTAACAGCCTTGTACTTATGCTAAACAAAAAAATTATTATAAAAATATATAAACTGTCTATATGATGAGGCCAGAAAAACGTTGACCCTTGGCCTGTTAACCTGTCAAGCAAACCCTCAGTGTTCCTACGTAACTCATTGGCCCAGTAGCAGTAAGGGGCGTGGCCCTGGGAGGAGAAACACATAGCATCATTTGAAAAACAGCAAATTGGATTGGATTTGAAAAATCCTCCATACAACCTTTAACATTAAAACACAATTATGCACAGTTATACACAATTTTAGTTGCTTCTAACTACGATGTTTCCGCAAGTTTATACATAGACTACGGTGGTACGAGTGATCCAAAACGATATATTTATTTTATACACATTTTTGGGTGTGAAAGTCCCTTACTGAGCAAAAACATACTGATTATAGATTAAATATAATGACTTCTAGATGCTACAATCATAAAGTAGAATTTTATTGTCAGGTTGTTTTTAGACTACGGGAGCAAAAATTAATACTATGGGGGGTTGTCATAGTCTCTATAAATGGGAAACACTGAACTAAATTTGTAATTTTGCTTCTGGATCATGAATAACTGTTTGATTTTGAAAGTATAATGGAAGAAAGTGTAAAAGAATTAACCTAAACCAAAGTAAATGAGTATGGATCCTACTAGTTTCTAGTCTGAGCAAATATAAGGCATTTTATCACTTTTTTCAGTTCTTGGTACTTTTTATACACACGCATCAAGTCGAGACTGGAACTATAAGTACAAGGAACTGCAAAACATTTCAACAGTGCAAAAACAGTAGTAGCAGTCTTCAAAGTAGTCATCTGGACAGTGTTTCCGAAGATCAAGATGTTTCCACTCTCATCCGAAAGTCATTTTCAATCTGAACTACTTTGAGGACTTCTACTATGGATCACTCCTGGATGAATGAGGGACTACACGGTCTTTGTGCAAAAACAGCTTTTAAGAAAATTAGTGTCAACGTATACTCTTCAAACAGCATGTATGAGTGTGTTTTGTGTGTGTATGTATGTGGTACCTCTTTCTCTTCATAGATATAGTAGGCCACACAGTCGGGACAGGACACAGGCCTGCGGAGACACTCGTCGGCTGCGTGCTGCTCCACCAGGGTCTTCCTCACAGCCTTCTGACAGTGAGGGCAGGGGACGGTGGAGAACTCGCACTGGGACACGTGGTTCTGACACACACATTAGAACGATTATTTACTTAGTTTAATCGTCTTAATCTCTATCCTAAACGTTGAGCTTTAAAGATATATTGTGATTTTTCTGTATATTTAGGAAGAAATTAGAACATATGCAGTTCAGTAAATTACCTTTTGTTCATTTTAAAACATAAAATTGATCGAAAACGGCTTGAAAATAGAAAAAGCTCAACTGACTTCCTGTTCAAAACTGCAGAACTGATAAGCCCCGCTTCTTCATAAAATGTGACTGTAAAATACAACAGATTTTTAAAAACTATTTTTTATTTTTGGAAAGTGTACTATGGGACAGTTTTGAACCATATATGCTTCACTTTGAGGAATAATCTTTTGAATTATGACAAGTAAATACAGACAAGTGGGAGGGGATAGGTGGTAGGTGAGAACGGGGCTTTCTGAGCACTTGAGCTCTAGCTGAAGAACAAAACAATATTACTCCAACATGCAGGAATCAATGCAAATATAACTTTGAGTAAACTAATGGTGAAGGAAGGCCGTTATAACAAGGTTAAAAACTTAGAAAAGTGAATTTGACATAATAGTTCTCCTTTAATTATGATTATTTAAACATTAAGATTAATAATAAACCATGTATGGTTCAAAATAGTCACATACACACTTTACAACAATAAAAATTACAAATTTAAAATCTGCTGCTTGTTACAATAAAATCTTACAATAAAGTGGCGAGGCTTATGAGTTCTGCAGTTGAAGCTGTTTTACATAAATTTTGTTTTACAAAAAAACAAATGTAATTTACTGATCTATATCAGTATATTACAGTTTTTTTCCTAAATACTTAGAAAAAACCACAATAGGTCCCCTGTAATAAACTGCAGTATTAAAAAGTGACTGTTTTTTAGACAAGTGGGTGTGGGATAAGTGGTAGGTGAAGACAGGGGTTTTCTGTGCTCTGGAGCATCAGCTGCAGAACAATACAAGATTACTCCAACATGCATGAATCAATCATAATACAATTTGGGTAATCTAATGATAAGAGAACACTGCTGAAGCATGGTTAAAACTCAGAAAGTAGATTTGACCTAATAGGACCCTTTTAAACTATTGCTTGAGGACAATACTATGCATTGTGCCATTTTCATTGTGGTGAAAATGGCACAATGCATAGTGACATGACTGTGGTTGTTGTGGCTACGTAACAGGAAATATGTTCAATACTTAAATAAAATGATTCTGCACAGGCAGTCACAAGGCAGACTGTGGAGACTGGATGGCAAGTCTCAAGGTTAAGATATACTGTACTTTATTAAACCCTCATGGGGTGACTGTATTTGCTGCATTTGTACTTTGCACTAGTTTACCAATGCTACTGGGGCAGCCTGTCAGGAGCAGCCCGCACAGCACAGCAGTGCAGCGCTCAGAGGTCATCTCCAGATCTTTAACTGTCCTTGGACAGAAAACCTTAGCTGAAAGATGCTGTGCAGGCTTTGGGGTGAAGGGGAGAATTTAAGGTAAAAACAACAAGCTCTAAACACAAAAAGTTAAAAAGACACCACCTTCTTGCTGTGAAGTGTGAGTGCTGACAAATATATTGGCCACTTGAAGAATACACAGCAAAAAATATAACTGTGTGTGTTTTTAAGTGCATTTTTTACTAGATCAACACAGTATGCCCATCACACATCACCGCATTTTGTGTGAAGCAGACCTGTTGTATTGGTTTTACTTCTCCACAGAGACCAGTGAGACACAAGGACAAGGCGAGCTTTCAATGAGCATACATGTTTCAGATGTGACTCTTTTGTACCTCTAAGTGGCGAAGCTCCATCTTATCAGTGCAGCCAGGGTTGGGGCAGCGCACAGTGAGGGAAAGAATCTCCCTTTTGGCAAAGTTATCAGGAAACAGCTGGTCCTCAGACAGCATCTCGTTGTCCACCGGGCACTTCTGTCCCGTGTCCCTGTCATGGAGAAACAAGCAAGGCTCATGTTAGTAAGACAAAATAAACAATAAACATGATTCCAATTCAGACCTTGCATAGTGGCATTTAAGAAGACAAACTGATAGATTGAGTGACGTATTGAAAAACCCACCGTATAGACTTCTCGATGCAGTTCTTGCAGAATCGGTGTCCGCATGGCGTCTGGACAGCATTTCGGAGAGCCATGAGGCAGATGGGGCACTCGTACTTGCTCTCTAAAGGGGGTCAAACTCCACGTCGTAGCCCTGCTGTGACGCTGCTGGGGCCGAGAAGCCGCTGGTCAACAAAGTCCCGGGTCCATCCGACGGGCTGAGCATGGACTCCTGCTCCTTCGCCAGCATGGCCGAGCACACGCGGACAAACCTTCCTCTTCGCCATCGTAACTGTCCTCCTCCAAGGTTTTGCACGAGTCATAGCACGCCATCTTCTGGACTAAAGCACAGAGGATAGGATTTAGATCAGTGGGTTAAGTTTCATCAGATGACATGATAACACTCTAGCTACAACAGGCTTGAATTTTATGAGTTCAAGTGTTTTATGTGTCAGATTGTGCTGTGCGGGTTTATAGTTTATACTTGTTTGTCAGAATAAATACAAGGTCTGGGCAATGAATCGAAAAATCAAATCGAATAGTTAATTATTTGGATGTGGGTTTTGAATCGAAAGATGAAAAACCAATCCTTTGTCAGTGATGTGTTTGTGGTTTGGAGCAAAGTCAAACTTTGATCCTGAAAAAAAACAATCCAATAAACGGACATAGTAATAGTTTTTGTTTATGTCTGTGAAAGCCATTTTTCTTTTGATTTGGAAAAGTTAAACAAAATCGAATAAGTAGTATCTGACTTGCAAGGTATAGGAACTGGAATTAAAAAGACAAAACAAAGACGTAATTTCATCAGATGGGAGACAATGGTGTATTAAAATATTAAGGACGATATATATTGCACAGCAGGAGAACAAATAGCCTTGGATATCAGTAATAGGTAATCAATTAGTTGGACTTTTTTTTTCATTAAATGATTAGTTGTTTAGAACATAAGTCACTTGAATAAAATATTTCTGCTAAAATTGGGCAGAGATCCACTGGAAAAATCGCTGTTTGAAGTTTGAATCTTGCTTGCGGGAAGTTTTGCCAATGGAACAAACATAAAATGTGGCTTGAAAACATTTTTGGAGATGTAGATTCACAGGCAAACTAGTGTTTACACAAAAACACAGCATTTACAACATTTTCTTTGTTCATCATCGTTGCTGTTCAGTTTGAGGTTTTTCTCAGCTCATGCATTTTTGAAACCTAAATAAAGACAAGTTAACAATTTTAACTTGTGATGTTAAGAAAAATCTGAGAAACCCAAAAAACAGTATTTTGAAGACTAATTATTATGCAAATAATAACATAAAACCTCCAATCTTAATATGATCATTTTTTTCAATGAGCTTACAACCATTGCATTTATCACATTACTGAACAAACAGCTGAACTTTGTATTTCAAAGACTTCAATGTAGATTGTTTATAGCATTTTCCAATTCCAACAGGAACATTAGAAACTTGTGTTTGTAAATCCATATGATCACGTGAATTTTAACTTCTTTTTACCTTCACCAAAGTAGTAGCAGCCTGCCCACAAAGGAAGTGCAGCTTCAGTTACAAAAATACCACATAGTTGGCTACAAAATGACGTTCATGTTCCAGATAAAGCTCCAAACCAGAACACTGAATAATCCACAATGTTGTAATAAGACAAGTATAACTCGTATGTTCCTCATGTTTACAGGTATCAGCTCTCTTCGAGCGGAACTCCACCTATGATCTGCAACATGCAATTTTGAAAACACACTAGACAAACTATTAACTTAGATCTTTTGTTGCACAACGTAAAACGCGAACCGAAGATACAAAAACTTGTGTGACTGATGAAACTGTTATATTAAACAGGTTATTTATCTAACTTACCTTAAAAGTATGAAGTTTTCGTGGTTTTGTTCATTTCCTGATTTTTCCTCTACACGTCATTACGTCATTATCTTCTTTACGTACAAAAAGTGGCAAAGTATGCTGCTGCCATCTGTTGGCAAGTCTTGAAACCTTTGCCACTGTCGTTTAACGGGAAATATGGTGTAAAATAAACTCATGGAAGTTTAATTTAATAGTGTACCCTCATAATATCTTTTGTATTTTTTTAACCTTCAAAAAATGTTGGGTTGTCACCTAGCTAGCCCCGCCTCTTGCCCTTTACAAGCGGTCAGATAATAATAATAATAATAATAATAATAATAATAATAATTTTGTTGTACTTTTTATTTTTATTTATTTTATGCCCGACGTAGCGCGCCCTCATGCGTCGAAAAGCAGTAAGATACGTCGTTTACAGCAATACTAAAACAAAGATGGCGACGGAGCTCAGGAAAACCTCTCCTGACTCTGTGCCCAGTTCTATCATCTCTTTACCCAAAAGCCCGCTTCGATGGAGGCTGCTTCTCCTCGTGTGGGCCCTGACCGTGGACTCCACCGGGGCCACGACTCACTGGGTGGTCACGGAGGACGGAAAGATCCAGCAGCAGGTCTGACAGCTAGCCCAGTGTTAGCATTTGGCGCTACCTGATTTGTGCCGATTTATGCTAACTGGCACTAACGTTAGCAGCTCTGACTACTTCTGTAAAAGCTGTAGCTTAATATGGTTTTGTGGGTTTGTTTGTTTGGTGTCGTTGGTGTTTTTTATACAAAAAATGCGTGCTATTTTTCTAGTAACGTCAAAATCAAATTTAGGGTTTGATGTGTTCATTGCTAGAATGTCTGTGATAGCTAAGGTGGCATAATAAATGTCATGGTGTTGTAATGGGAAGCTGTTATCAGTTCACAAGTCATGCTGACCCTAATGCCGACTGCTGACACAGTGGCTGTGTTTACTTCGCACACAATGAATGTGATCATTATCTTATTATTGGAGTTAATGTGAAATGTGAAAAGTGAAATGACATGCAACTAAAACAACTAACTTAGTTAGCTGAGGAGTTCCATCTGATGATGCGAGAGATCTGATTTGTCTCAGTGCAGATGGACAATGCAGAACAATGATGTGAAAACTGCAAGTTTATCTGGATATGTAAATGTTTTTTAAAAAATGATAGAGTAGTTTGAATTGTATTGATTATGTACTCTCAAAATTATTCTTATTTACATATTATTGACCTTATGCAATTATTAAAATTGGACCAATTACTCCGTTTAGTCAGTTAATCAGTTGATGAAGTCCTAGTTGACTAATTGGCCGATGGAACATCCAAAAGTTTTTCTGGTTGACTACAGTCCTACTGATTGCTTACACTTATTATACTAATAAGTACTATACTAATTCTTTCTTTTGGTGGACTCTCTCATTGCTCACATCAGATTTAACTAGTGCTTTGCCTGTCATTTATTTAATCTTAAATGGTGGAAATTGGATAGTAAATTCCATCTTATTCATCTTATTAATTGGATAATTGTGGTGATTTGGAATTTTTAGGATTTACATTGATATGGAATAGGTGTCATTTTATATGTGTATATAAAAAAGATAACTTGTTTGAACTTGATTGATGAGAACTGTGATTTTTTCGAGGTACAGTTTGTAGCAACTTTTTTTTGTCAGTACAAATGAACAAAGATGGAGGTTCAGATTTTAGCTAGCATTTGGTCTTCCATCATGCTCATGCATGTTACACTGTGTTTGTGTTTGTCTGTTAAATGTGATTTGAATGTATGGCACTCCATTCTTCCAGGTGGACTCCCCTTTAAACCTAAAGCATCCTCATGATGTGGTGATCTTCATGAGACAAGAGTCCCGTGTTAACTACCTCAAAAAACTAGAGGTAAGCTAAGTCTACAGAAACAATCCAGGTTTCCTTGGTATTACACAGCTTCACTCGCTTAGACAGTTGTCAATGTGTATTAGTTTACCAATGCTTTTATTGGTGTTTAGAGAACTTGTACGTATGTTTAGAAAATTATGATTTTATTGCTATTTACTATTATAAACAATTTCTGTAATTACTAAGCAAAGTAGTTGCTAGACAACAAGTGGAACACCTGGAAAGCAACAACTAAAATTTAGTGCAGTTTGGATTAAGGAGACACTACTCAACCGACACAACGTGTTGCCACCTTGTCGAGAGCATAAACCAATCTTTAGACAAAGGGAACATGGTAGAAGCTATTCTCCTGGATCTACGTAAAGCATTTGACATGGTTCACATATTAAACATAAAATCCTATTTTAATAGATTCCACCCAATGTGTAAGGATAAAGCAACTTATCTCATCCCACAAACATGTACAGCATTCCAGTGTGGGACCCATCCTTTTCACACTGTACATCAGTGACTTGCCTGTATTGATGTAACAAAGGTACAAATGTTTAAGGATGATGCCGTTATTTATTTACATGACTCTAATATGAAGCTAACAGCAGCCATGGAGGGGGCCCAGTGGCTACAGGATTCCTGTGTAAAGCTGAATATTGAAAAGATGTACTTTACCAACAAACAAATGCATGAAGCTGTCTATCCCACTGTAACTGGAACCATATTAAAACTGTCACAAAATTCAATTACTTGAGTCTTATTCTTAAGTTTTGATACATCATAAATCCGCAAAAGCTACGTGCTGTACTGTATTAGCTTCACAATATTTGTAAGACTCCACAACCAAATCTTTTTTATTTCCAAGATTCCCACATGAAACCAGTTTGTGGTTTTTGCTGTGTTCCAGAAGCAGCTGGTGGCTCAGAAGATTCACATCGAGGAGAATGAGGACAGAGACACAGGGCTGGAGCAGAGGCATTATAAGGAGGACGCAGACTGTGTCCTGGCAAAAGTTCCTCTGGGAGACCTGGACCTGTACGACGGAACATACATCTCCCTGGAGAGCAAGCACATCAGGTTAGCCGTTGTATAAGCGGCTGTTGTAAGTGAGCTTAAATGTAACTTTAAAGAGCTACAGAGTGCATCTTAAAGTAATAGAGATTTTGCACCATTTTTGCCCAATTTGCTACCTAATCACCTAATGGATACATAAGCACTGTAATAAGTCACACAAGTCAAATAATACATGTTTTAAAAGAAAAAAACGTATGTTGCATCGGAGATCGGACACTAACCCACACTTTGCTGGGAAAATAAATTTACATATTGCAGAACAGAAGAGGGACATGTTCTTCAATCCTGCTCCTTTCTGAGCTTTTTTTGTAACACTTTGACATTCAACGAATCGTGATGTGATTGATGTGAATGTCTCATCTTAAGAAATGTTCCACACATCTCCAGTTTTCGCTAAATCTACGGTTTATTTTACCCAAACTCCACGTGTTGTTTCCTGCTCCTGGTGAAACAGTCCTATTGTGATTCTTAAGGAAATTGTTTCTTCGCGCTGCTTCTGCTGTTGATCTGTGAGTGCTCGGCTGATATTGCGGCAGCAAGTCTTTGTTGTGTACTAGTCCCCAGATAAACATCAGTGTTTGTAGTTCAAGAGAACTAATCCTCTTGAAACCAGACTGAATCAACTCTCTCGTCACATTTTTTTGTTGAATGAAGCCCTATGAGACCGCAGTCTCTGGGTCTACAGTTTTATGAATGTTAGCTCCACACTTACACAAGTGACGGGAAATAGCAGTGCACCATGAAACGGGATTTGTCCTTTGCTGCATTTGAGAGAGCAGGGAAAGCTTAGTCTGGTCGGGACCCATAATAAAACCACAGCCCCAGTCAGGCTATGAAAAAATGAGACTTATAGTGCAATAAATATAGTAAAAAATTTACTGGAAAAAGCTTCTCAAATTTTTGTTTTTGAATATAATGTTAGAATAACTGATATTTCCCACTGGAAAAATACCAGTTCCCAGTTCAAAGCGTTCCAACCTAATCAACTCGTATGTAAACATTATGGCTAATGCTAGCCTTTAGGCGAAACAAAAGTAACGGTAAATAACCTGGAACCAATGTTTACACCGTTTTGTGTCAGTTAAACCCTCAAATAAATGTATTTTGGTGATTGTTGAGCTCATATGTGAGTGGGGCTTCCTCGACCAGGTCCCAGTTCTCAAGTGTATTTACCAGTTCGAGTGGTGTTCCAGCGCATTTTTACAAGTGGGAAGTGGGAAATATACCAGTTCCCAGTTGCCTGGATCACCTAACAAAATGTCTCTATCTTTTTCTTTATTATTTATTTTTGTGCCACACAACAAGTAATTTACTAATCAAACGGACTAACAGCATCTTATTTAAAGAAGAAAAGGTGTGATTCCAGTGTCTGTGTCAGTGAGAAATGTGAAATAAACATAAGTGTTGTGTTGTTTTTCTGCTGTTCTATCATTGCTTACCAAAGTTTCTCCTTTTATGTCAAATACAAGCTCAATATTTTGCTGAGTTGTGTTATTTGTTTGTTTCCAGACTAAGCTTTCCTATTATTCTGTGTTTTCAGCTTTTATAGAAGAAAATGTAGTTTCTCTCTATTGAGTCACATTCATTACGTTTTGATTTGCCTTTTGTCCTCAGTCCAGAAGATTTTGTGGACTCTCGCTCGGCTCTACCCCCAGACCTGCAAACCCCAGACTGCACCAAAGTCTTCGAGCTCCCTTATAGTATCCACGCGTTCCAGCACCTCCGGGTGAGTTCTCACCGCGGAGGCACCAGCTTATACACTTGTACACTTTATTAAACCTTGCCTTGTTTTCTCGTCATTTCAGGGTGTGCAGGAGCGAGCTAACCTGACCTCACCTCTGCTTTCAAAAGACGACCCCATATTTCACGCTTTATCAAAAAGCTGGGTCGTAGTTTAGACGAGGTGGGCCATCGCATCCACCTAGCACTGCAGAGGGTAAGTTATGAGATGATCTTTATACTCAAATACGATGTTGTCACCCTCCATGTGTGAGTAAAATGTGTGTGTCCAGAATTCGTCCTCGTGGGTGCTTTACAACATGGCCTCGTTCTTCTGGAGGATCAAGAACGAGCCTCAGAAGGCGGTGGATTGTGTGGTGCGAGCTCTGCACTTCTCCCCCAGGTAAGGCAGGAAAAACACAGTTAGAGTGGAGGAAACACTGTTAGAACGAGGTTAAATGCTCTTTTTATGATCTTATGAGCTTCATTTGCTTTTGTTTATTTTACCAGGAGTTTTATTTTTTCTAGTCAGTCAGCTGCGTTTGTGAGATGTATTTATATTTTTGACATGTTTGGTGTTCTAGCTGTGAGCCATGTTCAAACCAGGCGGCAGGAAGCATGCTTAGACCAATCAACACTCTTATTATACAATTTAATAAGAGTCATTTAAATGCACTTGTGATGTGTAATAAAGAACAAAATCCTCATTACTAAAAAGGGATGCACCGATCCGATATCAGTGCCAATCCAAGATATTTTGCTGTCTCTGGTATTGGCTTCATGATATGGGTTCAGTCGATATCATAGTTGTGCCTTTAACTGGACATAATGAGACTAGTTTACAGGCTGGTGTTGATCCAGAACGTCTCATAATGTTTGACTTGCACGATAAATAATTGTTACCTAACACTACTTGACCAAATGTCTTATGTTTTGATAAGAAAAATAAGGTAGTCCTTACTCTAGTATCTGTTGATAACAGGTATCGACAGATACTTAAAGCGAAAGTATCGGAATCAGGATCGAAAGTGAAAAAGCTGGATTGATGCATGACTACTAAAAACTATTAGCTAACAGTAACTGCTTACCTTAGTTTGAGGGTCAGGGCCATTTGATGTTTAATGTGGGATCCAGGATTAATACAATTTGTCTCATGAATATTGTCTGATGAATATTAATTCATAACTACTGTATAACTAGGCACATGGATTAGACCAGTTTTTTTTTTTTTTTACAGAAATTGGTTTTGCTTACTGTTTTTTAATTTATGTCTCAGACTCATGTGACCAAATGAAGCAGTGTAGTCGACTCAACTGTGCAAGAATGTGTTGTGAGTGACTGAGGGGTCCCAAGTGCCTTTTTAACAACAATTATTAAAAAAAGGATAGGTATACGACAACAGGAATAAATATTTTCTTAAAGTGAACAGTGTTTGTGAAACATGATCCCAGACTGTGCTGTGCTTTCATGTTTGTCTTCTGCAGACAGCACAAAGATGTGGCTTTGGTGAACATGGCCAATATCCTGCACCGCGCTCACTACTCTGCAGATGCAGCCATCCTGGCTCACGCCGCGCTAGACCTGACCTCTGACCTCTTCACCAGCCACTACACGCTTGGCAACATTTATGCTGTAAGTCACTTCACGCTTTTTTGTTTTGTTTTATTAACTTGTTTTTAAAGAGTTTAAGGGGGAAATGGCTGCCAGCTACACATTCTTCTATTTTTGGTTTGTTTAGTCTGAGTTACATAATTGGTAGCAGCCCAAACTGTTGTTTTTGATCAGAACCACACAAGTTATTTCTTATGAAACAGTTGTAGTCTTTCTTTTTAACTTTACAGTCCTTTTTTCTAGACTGCTCCAAAAACAATCCAAACCTGTACTTCGGCGTCACAATTTGTTTAGTGTTTAGTTTTTTAATTGTAAAAAAGGGCAACTTGATTTTGTAACTTCATTAATTACTGTGTCAGTAGCACAATAGCTACATTTCAGCTGCTAATAATCACCCTTTAAACGTGTTTTCTGGTTTGTGATCTTGTGATCAGATGCTGGGGGAGTACAACCACTCGGTGCTGTGTTATGAGCAGGCCCTGCAGACTCTGCCTGACTTTGAGCCTGCCATCAGGAGGAAGCATGCTGTGCTCTGTCAACAGAGACTGGAGCAGCGCCTGGAGGCTCAGCACCGGTACTATAACACTCACACAAACACACACCAACAAAACAACTCACTCCTGGTTAAAAGCCAAAGAACAAAAGTAAGCATTTAAAAGAGACATTGAGTGAATCAGCCTATATTATATACAGATGCAGATGTCCAGAGGCATGAGCTGACCACTGAAAAGGCTCGACAGGTTTTGGTACTGTCAGGAATCGGATCCTACAGCCGTTTGTAACGATCCGATTCTTTTGAACGAATCCTCACTGTGAACAATGAGAGTCGACAACAAATCACTCAATCACTCACTCAAATGAGAACACAGAGCACCAGGCACCAGACACAATTTTCCTGGTGTCACCTCAGACCACAAGTCGTTGTCTTTGGACTCGCAGGTCAAGATAGCAGATTTATTTTATGAGGACAGGTTGTGGTGGGTGATGATAAAAGCCTGACCGTGTCTCATATTCCCCGATAACTTTACACGTCTAAGTTTGTGTTCTTATTCGGCTCATTTCTCCATGAATTGAGTTTTATCAAAAAACATACATCAATTTAAATCTTAAAATCAATCAACAGTCTCTGCATCAGTCATGTCCTTCTGTCCTCATTTTCTCTGGTTTAGTTCTGTTTGTCTCAGTTCTCCTCATCTGCCTGCTTCCCTGAAAGAAAACTCAAAATTCCACTTCATTTAAAACATTTGCAGTTTAAATTACTTGTTAAAATTTGTTTGTTCTTTGTGTATTTCAATGAGACTTTTAATAAATACAGTTGGACTGAGTGGGTAAAAAAACAAAACAAAAACAAAAGAGTCAAATTTTTTAACGACACTTTGAGCTGAACAATTCGAATTCGAAAGTTCCATAGCATCAGCCTTCAGCCGTAGCAGCAACTGTACAACTTTGATCTGAGCCGTGGATTGTCTGATTTTGGGCTTAGCGTGAGAATCAATAGCCGTAAACATCCTCATGTACATGTTGTTAATGTGGAGACCAGAAAAAGATAAATTAAATATGACATTTGGACATTGCGTGTTTGTTATGTGTTCACAGATCTCTGCAGCGAACACTAAATGAGTTGAAAGAATACCAGAAGCAGCACGACCATTACCTCCGGCAGCAGGAGGCGCTAGACAAACACAAACTGCTACAGGAAGAACAGATCCTGAGGAACATTATCCACGAAACTCAGATGGCCAAGAAGCCCAGCTCGGTAAGAATTAGCTTCAACACAGAATTGGATCGCCAACCATGTCTAGTTTGAGTTTACACAGTTAGCAGCTTTTTAAAACAATGTTGACAAAAAGCATGATTAAAAATTATTTGAATTTTTTGTGTATTTTGCTTGAAACCTTGTGTATGTCTAGGAAACCATCAGATGTGTCGCCTGGGCCAGCAGCAGCGCAGCTTCACTGTCCCTTTGACCTGCCCGTGCGCTACCACAGAGGAGATCTGTTTGAACATGTGCATTTTGTACAAGTGAGTTTGTCGGAACGGCGCCAACATCACACAGGGAAAGTCAGATTTGATTTTTAGTTAAGTAAAGCTGGTGTTATTAGGTCGAAACCATGTGTGATGGTATTTCTTATGAAAAGACCAGAAGAAGGTGATTTTGGGTTGGACAGTGGGATCTAAAAGCCTCAATTTAAGGATGGGCTTCAAGACATTATTATGCATTTCTGTACAAAAATTATTACTTTCTTATCTTATCTTAGTTGGTTATCCTACATAGGTTTATCATTGCCAAATACAGTGGTCCCTCGCTCTATCGCGGTTCACTTTCCGCGGCTTGCTGTTTTCGCAGATTTTTTTTTGCAGTGCGCGGTCCTATAGGTCCTATATCTTTATCTCAAACGCACTGTTTGTGGACCGTATCACATCGCAGCATTCACAGCAGCACAGAAGCTCTTTTAGAAAACTTTAGACAGTTTGGATCATGCAGGGGAATCTGACCTGACGCTCGGACGTTTCTCCAGGTGAGGATTTGACCTGATGAGAAGTTCACGCTGGAAAGTCATTTGTGTAGTTCAGAGACGTGTTTAAGGAGTGTGTTGTGACTTTCTAGAGTTCAGATGTGTTTCGTGGCTCTGGGGCCATGTGATCGTGGCTCTGCGGTCGGCTGTGGAGCGCAGCGGATGGCAACGTGCCAAAAGTGCCCAGCACCATCCCTCTTAACGGTCACATAAACGACTCGCGCTGTTGTATCTGCGGTGAATCATGTGTTCAGCGCATTATTACCTGTACAAAAGACACTAAACATCGACCAGGCAGGTTATCAACTGAAATTACTGGTAAAAAATGAAGATCACTACTTCGCGGGTTTCGTCTATCACGGGTTGTTTTTGGAACCTAACCCCCGCGATAAACGAGGGACCACTGTACATGACCACATAGTCTGCAGTCTGTAAATCTATGTCCTGTATCATCTAACTGTGTTCCATAGCATCCTAGGATACAACAACAGACATGTAAAAATCTAACGCTGTTGTAATTTTCAGTTTGGAGAGGAGGTGTCTGTGGCCTCCAGTGTGGCTCTAGTTTCTGAACACAGCTCAAACCAGAGCTCTCCCTCTCAGTGGCTCCACCGCTCTGTCACTAAAGACCAGGACCAGCAGCCGCACTGTGGGGCAGTCACCCTCACATGCAGGTATGAAAACACACTCTGTCAAAGAAATGCTGTTTATGTATTTGAGCTATTAATACTGTATCTTGAAGCAGGACATGCAGAAAACTCTGTGGCCACAGAAATCAGATTGTGCCACTAAATACCCCACTGTGCCCTCTCCTGAGGAACTGCCTACTTCTACATTCCTCCTGAAACTCATGGCCTCAGGTACCACCAAACTAACTGTATGTAGTATCATATTTACATTTCAGCCCCTTCATTCATTTAAATTGTCTCCATGTAGCCCTGTGGCCAGTGTGTTGTATGAAGGCAGTCCTCCTCAGAGCTCTGCTGTCCCAGACTGTGGACCTGTGTTCCAGCCTTATCCCGCTCCCCTTCCTGCCTCTCTGGACTGGCCTCTGGAGGGGAGCCAGCAGCCAGATCCTTACGCTGCACAGGTAACATGCTGTTCATATGGACTCATTTTGGATTTTCAAGAAGCACCAGACTAAAGATGACTAAAGCCATTTTCAACTAGTTTAGTTTGGAGTGAATTATATCAGGACAGTCCTAAAGTGTCTCGACTGTATAGAGTGTACTGCAAGTGTTGCATCAAGCATTGAAAAGAGACAAAAGCTCTCAGAATGCTTCAGTGTGTTGTCGATAAGACTGAACATAACTCAAATGATAAAAACAACAAAAGCAATAGAAAAGAAATTATTTTTCTCACCAAAACAATAAGACAGCTTTCTTTCTAAAATCAGAGCCAAAATCAAAGTTTCCTTGAGAACTTTTTGAGATGTTGATTTAGACTAGTATTGCTCCCCCTACATGTTTTTTTTTTTTTTTGCATTTTCTTTATGATCATTTACAAGGTAAAAATGATACTCAGTTCTGCTTTATGTGGTTGTCCTGACATACTGTATTTAGCAAATCAAAGCTAGACCACTAGCAGAAGCTTGTCTCCTGTTTATTGCTTCAGGCAATTGCGACAAGACTGAAATTGCCTTACTTCCAGCGAATAACGTAACATTACCAACACAATGCACAAACTTGTTTACTCTAACTTTTATGTTTCATAGTCCTAGCCTACATCTGTTATGTTTGGATGACTTCAACTTTTACAAATGTTTTTAAGCCTGAAATGTGACGAACCATTTAAATTGTTCATGTTTGTTGTTATGACTTGCAGATATTACAGTTACGTAGCGGGGGGTGGACCCTGGAGCAAGTCGGCAACAGAATTGCCCAAGCTTTAAAAGAAGTAAGTGCTTTTTTTTTTTTGAATTGATGCAATAAGCACAGGCAGCAATTATTTAATTACCATAATTTTGATAATTTCCTGCACAAACAACCTCTCTTATCATACATACAAGCGTACAAACAAGTCTTTACTGTGTTGCCCTACCCCGTTCTATACACCTTATTCCCTCCTCGCCAACTTTTTCTGTCAACTCACTTGCTTGCTAGCTGAGGTTAGCCTAAGTTACATTAGCCACAATAAAACAACAAATGATTGTTTACAGCCTTTAGAATTGTATCTGTTGTTATATCTATTTGAGATCATCCTACAGGACAGACAAGCGTAGTGATCATCTCTGATCAGTGTAAAACGCTATTCTCCTCCACAGCACAGGTCAGATTTATCCATCAAATACATTTTTAAAAGAACATTATCCTAGAATATTTCATTACAAAAACAAAGTTTTATCATAAAATTGAATTACGTGGGATATGGTGACAAAATAAATATTTTTGAAATTATTTTTAATTATATAGTCAAATTTTAAAATGTCTTAAAATAAACTTTGCTGTGAAGTTACAGACCTTGGCTTGAAATATTTCCCCTTACTTGACTTCGATGAAATCTTATTGGTGACCCGAGCCATGATCCCTGTTATAAGCTTCTATCAAAACTTTTTTCAAGTTTTCAAACGGTTTCATGCAACTCAACTGAACAGCAGCTTTGTTACAAAATTCTACATTAACTCTGCATCGTGTCCACACAGAAGTCAGTTTGTGTAAGAGTTAACAGAAGCTAAACCTTGATGCTAACACAGCTATCTGATGTGCTGCTTTAACCTGCCACTGTCACACAAGCACAAAGCACAAATATAAACTGTCTCTATGAGCTGCTGTCAAATACAATGAAATGTTTTCATTTAGGACTCTAGATTAAGTTAGTTCAGTAGATAACCACGCATTTTATTCAACTGCCTTTAATTAGGTATAAAGATGTCACAGAAATGTCAAAATGGCAGTAAAAAAATTATTAATTATAAGGATTCTATCATCTGTAGCATATTAAAAGAAAAGCTATGAAATTACATCACAAATGACATACTTTCATATCTTACAGCTATATTTTTATTTTGTTTTTTAATCTTGCCGATTATATGAAAAGAAATTCGGGACGGTTCCCAAAAAAGTTAGTCTGGAGCCCTGAACAATACTCCGATTTGGGATACGTTGCTTTGACACAGTCCCACTCTTGTTTGACTAGACATAGAAAAAGCATGAACTGAATAGAGTTCCTGTTGTAATTGGGCTATTGTAACTGAATGTAAGTTTAATAATCTGTAAAATTATTATATTTAGGACTTAAGTTAATAAAAAAAAAATATTTAAGCATAATTGATGTGTGAATAGGTCATGGAAATGTTGACAAAGATATTTAGTTTGAAATTCTTGACTCTATTACTGCCACTCTTACAAGTCTTACACTAGGAGCAGAAACCAATAGCTAAACTGAACGTTTGTCCCCCCAGTCCTCGGTTCCACGCTGGCTGCTCCTGAATGAGGCAGCTCTGTTTTGGCGTGCTAAAGGTAACGGCAGCAGAGCTCTCCAGTGCCTGAGAAAAGTGATGAGTTCTGCCCCTCCAGCACACCGCTCCCTGGGGCTCACCAACGCCGCTAACCTGCTGCTGCACCACGGCCTCACCTCCAACGCGTACGCACTCCTGGAGCAGTCGCTGGCTCTGAATGTCTCCGAGGTAAGGGGATGTTTCAGTGCTTTTTGAGAACGGTTATCCTACCTCTGTTTAATCACAATTATCTTAACGCAACAGAGTAATAAAAAAACAGCCAACAGTCACTAAAGACACTTCATCAACCAAAGTGTAGAAAAGCTAAGTCCATGTATGTGTTGTGTGTGTCAGCCGCACTCCCTCCTGAGCCTGGTGGTGGTCCATGTGGCCCAGGGGAACGTCACAGGAGCTCTGGAGCTGTTCCGTACGGCCCTGGACACTGCTCTGTCCTCCTCAGCCTCATCCTTTTCGTCCTGTGGGCAGTGTGTGTCCGGCCTGCCTTTGCTGCGCTGTCTGCAGTTCTACCCTTTCCTCTACAACCTGTCGCACCGCCAGTCCTGCTCACGTGAGTAACACAGTACTTCGAGAGTGGGGGAATTCTTAAATTCTAAATGTATTCAATATGTACTAAAAGTTGTGTCCTTCAAATATTTTAAAATATATATAATATATATTATATTATATATATATATATATATATTATATATATATATATATATATATATATTTTTTTTTTTTTTTCTCATAGATAAGGACATTTTATTAATGTCATAATATTTAATTTTAATAATATAATAATTATAATATTTAATTTTAATTTACCTTTTTTTTAACCAGAGAAGTCCCACTGCGATTCAGACTCTCTTTTGCAGGGAGCCCTGGGGGAGGGGAGAGGGGAAGCATTAATGAACGGATATATAAAACATGCTTCCGAACAAAGTTAGTATTGTAAATGTGCTTGTGTTACTAAAAGGTTCCTGGTCTGACTGGAAGTGCCCCAGAGCAGGAGCTTAAAAAGTTCCTAAAGTGTGGCCCCAGTCCATAGTTTCTGCTCTGTGTGAACACATCTAAAATGGGGACTGGAACTAAAAAAAGTACTAGGAACTGAAAAAGTTCCTACAGTGGGAAAAGGCCTAATCTGTCCACGTGCATGGTGTCACAGATTATACTAGCGCTCCTCACATCTCCATGGAGCCTGCGTGTACACTCACCTGCCAGTACACACATGGTTACACCGCTGTATCACCAGCCCTGTCATAAAACCTCATATAATCCTGATTAAGTTGCATTTAATTTACATTTTGTGTATTTTTTGTTTTGATATTCAATTTATTTTCAGCAGTTTTGTGAAATACAGTATATGACTTGACAATATAACTAGCAATGCTCCTACGTCAAAATATGTTTTATATTACATTTAACTAATAAAACTTAACACAAATAAATGGTATTTTGTCTTATTAAGCCATAAAACAGTAATTGTGCAGGCCTTTTTTGTGAGCTCTTATACTCGCTCTGTGAAAGCTCAAGATCACTTAAAAACTATTCAGAAAAAGGTTTTTACAGGTATGAATGCTTATTCAAATGAGTGTCTTCGATACTGTTGCTTCTTTTGGTTACTCTGCTATACCAAGGTTCTCTCTGCGTTATCCAGTCAGGAACCTTTTCCAGTGCAGCTGCCAGTCTCTAAACAAAATCAATGCTTCAAATGTTTCTATAATTTCCATAAGCTAACATATGTTTGCAGAACTTCCCCCATTTATTTTAAAAGCCTTTCATCTGTTTACACTTAGTTCATGTCTTCACCGAGTTACCTGAGCCATATGCTGGTGGTGAAATCTTTCTATTTATTTCTCTCAGAAAGAAAAAGCTCTTGAAGTGGAGGGAAGTTGGTAACTCAATAATTTATATAGGAAAAGATAGTAGCACCCATTTTAGCTTTGTCTATTTTTTTCCTCAAGCTAAATATTGCTGCTCAGGCCTATTCTGAGAGTCTGCCAGCAGCAGCACACATTCAAGATACAGCTGTACGTGGAGGTTTAAGAAGTAGACTTTATGACCTTTGCTTGTTTCAAAGCTAAAAAAAACTTAAAATTGCTGTGCGATGATTGTCCTTTCAAGATGATTCACACCTAGGTCATCAGAATAAACAATAAAGGAAGTTTGAAATGTGAATTATGGCCTAACGTTGATCTGCTGTCCGTGTGTCACAGAGGGAGGGGTGTGTCTGGCGGAGGAGGACTTGGGCATCCATCTGGAGGAGTGGGAATCCAGTGAGGAAAGACTGGACACACAGACTGCTGCTGACCTGGAAGACTCTCTGCTCTTTGAAAGTATGGACACATGTCAAAGGATTCAAAACAGTTTGGAAACATTGTTAACACTAGGGCTGTACGTACAGTATGTTGTCAATTAATCGATCTATGGTGTTTTAGTTGACCAAAATTTGTATTAGTAGACTAATCCTATTTAGATTATGGTAAGAACAGCAGAAAATGGAGTGGGTTAGCTGAAAGTTTGGGAGCAACTCAAGGGTTAATATAGCTCTTTACATATTATAGCCTATATCCCAGGGTTGCCCAAAGTGGGCCCGGGGGCCAACTCTGGCCTTGCAAGAAGTTGAATTTGACCCGCAAAGAGGTGCTGAGACTGGTTTAGAATGGTTGTCTGATTTAATTTTAGGTTGAAAAGATTGTCCAAGTGCACTAAAACAGTTTTATTCAGCTAAAACTTGTTCAGAAAATACAATTTAATCACTCTACAATAGTAAATACACTTTATAGATGCAACATAGAATTGTGTTTGGCCCTCAGCACTGCAAAATCATTTATTTTGGCCCTTCGAGAAAAAATATCATTAATTTTAGCCTGCTGAGGGTAACAGTTCGGGCACCCCAATAATTTTTCCCAATGTTGTTTTGGCATAAAATCCAAAGCATTTCAGTCTTTTAAGCACTGTCAGGGTCATATAAATGATCAGGTCAAAAGTTGAACAGCTTTTGTCACTCCCCCTTTTAGTCGACTAACCAATCGATGAGACATGGTTCGTTTGTACGGTCATAGAAAACCTGTAAAAGTCACGGAAACTTCGTATTCAAATTCTAGGCCTTAAAAAAGTTTTGGAACTGTACTGGTTTTGGAAAAGTTTTGGAAATTAGAGAACATTCTGGGTTCAAAACAAAATTTCAGGATAATTTGCTAATAATCCCGCTCATGTTAAGATGGAGATAACAAATGTGTAAAAAAAATCTCTTGCCTGACAGTATCTAAAAAAAGACATTTTGATCGTTTGAAACTGCACTTAAAGGCACTTAATTTGATCATATTTTTGTAACAGTCATTTGAAGTTTTCACATTTCTAATACATGTTTGTCCAGCTCCTTGTAACTATTGTCTTTTGTTGTGGTGCAGAAGTCATTATGGACAGTAACGGCTCCGAGGAGGTGGGCGCCCCGCAGCAGCAGCCCTCCCCCGGGTTAGGGGCCGTGCCGATGGGCGGGGTCTCCGAGGGGGAGGAGGAGTGGCAGCTGAAGGAGGAGCTGATGGGGGCCTTCGAGGGGGCTCTGGACGTGGGCGGTAAACGGAGCGACCTGCGAGGCATCCGAGTGCTGAAGAACGAGAGAGTGGTGGGCTCCAGGGCCACGGGAGGTCCCTGCTTTGGAAACTGTGAGGACGACGAAGGGGCGGAGTGGGTGAGTGGACTGTACTGGAACACTCTGCAAAACGTGGGATTATTTCTCTGTGTGTTTCATGTTTCCTAACTCTTTGTTGTTTGTTTTTAGTCATGTCCTAATATTGTTCCCTCGTAATACAAAAGTCTTCATCTGAGAATCAAAAAACACTGAAAATGTCTAGATTTATCACATCAAATGCAGATATCTGGCACAATTCTTATTAATATATAACACACAAACTGTTTACTTTCATCACATCCATTATTATAAATTCTCAAACTAGGGCTGGGCGATATAGGAAAAAAGGGTTAGGGTTAGGGTTAGGGTTAGGTCAGTAGATCCAGCCGTCATTGGCTGATCAGTGTTGCCAAATGTTCAGAGAAAAACAAGCGACCAATCCTAAAACAAGTGACCTAAACCCTTCAATTTAAAAAAAAAATATATATATATATACAGCATATTAAAAAATAATAATTTAATTAGAACGTTGTGTATCGCCACAAAACAAGTTTCTCGCAGTTTTTAACATTTATAACGACTATTAGACGTGAAAATATGCTCTTATTGTTGAATGAGAATATTGCACTGTATTATTTATTTCTGTAACTCAGGGACTGCAGATGGAAACTAGCTATCTAGCTATCTGGTGCAGAACATCTCTTGTTTTTTTAACTTATGTCTCTGTACATTGTCCCTTCAAATAAAAACTAAACTAACTAATTAAAGGTTTAAGATATTTTTTAAGTCAGACCTAAAAAAATATCTAAAATCCACCTCTTTTATGACTTGAAAGTGAGGCCCCCCAAAAAACAACCTTCAAAATTCATAAAAGATTTGATAAAAACAAAACAAACAAAAACAGCCTAATCTTGCTATCAAGAATAAAACCTGGCTGAGATAAGTAGGTTAAAAAAAACCCTTCTGTATTCGAATGGATGGATTAAATATAGAAATGGGAAATCTAGATAAGATGATTTAATCAAAAAAGCAGATTGTCACAAGGATGAGCTCACAATTCTATTTTTATCACGATATTGCCCAGCCCTATCTCAAACATGACAAGCCAATGTAAGGTTATTTATTAACAGCCCAAATAGTAACGTGTGAAATGGTGATATTTATCCATGACTTTACTGAGCACAGTCCTGGACATTGTTGTGAGCCGAAACTTGTATGCCCACATCAAGTGTTATGATACAAAATTTTAAAATAAAGAAATAGACTTCTAAATATGGTACTACAATGACAAATAAATATGCTCTTTTCACGTCAAATTTCTATACATTAAAGTGACATTTTCAGCACAAAATACAAATATATTTTCTTGATTAAACATTTTGGTTTTAAATTAGTTTTGATAAGGCTTAGGATTATTCTAAAACTGATCAGAAAATGTCAGTTTGTTCTGTCAATGTGATTTTTTTTTTTTTTTTTTAAGCCTGGTTGCTGGATGTTTGTTACGATGCCAGTTTTAGTGTTGTTGAGAATGATTTTCAATACTTGTGACAAATCCAAAATCTACATCTCCATCAAGTGATGTTAATTCAGGTCAAATTGGCCAGAAATCTTGTCTTCAAGTCACTATTGCGTTCTAAACAATAAATCGATTAATCAAAAGAATAATCGGCCAACTACTTGATTGCCTAAATAATTGTTAGTCGCAGCTCTAGTTCATTTCAAGACCTTGCTCCAAATGAGTTGCAGGACTGAGATCCCTGATTTGAATTGGATCAGATGTGTTCTGGTTTATCTAATCACAATGCGTTTTGATGTTACATCTCCGCAAAAAGCATTCTTGGCTTTGGCTTCAGTGGTTAGACCAATTGAAGGTTATATAAGGACAATGTACAATAACATTTGACACAATGGCAGATATGCTTGTACCAGGTTACAGCTACTTTCCATCTGCAGTCATGAGGAGAGGAGAGGGGAGGCATTTAGCTAACTATTTAGCTGCTGCTGCCCCTACTTTTTTGCATTTGGCAGATGATACAGTGAAACCTGTTGAAATGTATAGATGCAGTCAAATAGAGTAGTATTTAATTACGCCTACTCTACGACGTGACAAAAGTGTGCTCATGTAATCTGAATTGTGCGTTTCAGATCACTTTCCAGGTAAAACGTGTGAAGAAGGCCAAGTCTGAAGGGTCAGAGGGCATGGTGGGCTTTGAGGAGGGGCTGACCTCCGAGGCTCTCCCAGGACAGTCTGTGTTAGAGATCAGCGGACCCACCATCCCGTCCCCAGGGCCCTCAGGTGAGCCGCTCCTCCCTCTGTCTAAAGTTCACCGTAGAGCTTAAACAGAAGTAATAGTGATGTATGTGTGCAGGCCGCTGGAAGGACTACCACAGTCTGGGCTGGCCCGGACCAGAGGAGTGCCAGAGGACCCGCAGAGTGGACCTCACCACTGTCGCAAGCACCTGGCTCGCAGTGTCAGCCAAAAACATAGAGTGAGTCCTGGGATCTGTTGTATTCAGCATGTTTTTGGTTTTTTGTTTTGCCCAGAAATCTAAAAAAAACCCCTATGTTTGCAAGTAAATGTTGCAATAAAAGGTCAGCGTGTAACATCTTTTGAGAGGGGTCAGCATTCTCGTTTTCTCAATAGTAAGTATTTGTTTTGCATGTTGAATACACAGTATGACTTTAAACTTGGATACAACTGTGGTGACACGCGACTCTACCAGGCCAAGTTAAAAGCCACATCTGTGTGGAGGCACCTTCTTACTGTATTAAAGCTTATTTTTAAGTTTTTGAGCAATAACAGCAAACACCACAGTGAAAATGATTCTAGATAACAATACTGTTCTAGTTAAAATATAGGCAAAGCAATAACACCAGAAAAGTTACACAGTTCTATTGTTTCACACCCTCTCTCTCTCTCTCTCTCTCTCTTCTCTCTCTCTCCTCTCTCTCTCTCTCTCTCTCTCTCTCTCTCTCCAGTATCACAGAGCACATAGACTTTGGCACTCCCCTCCAGGAGCCTGCTGCAGAGCCTCTGTGTAACGCTAACCTGGCAGCCAGTATGCACACCCTGGACCACCTGGGAGGAGTGGCCAACCGCGCCGCCATCCACTACACCGGAGAGAGCCAGCTCAGAGAGGTGCGCACCTACACACTTTTAAATGAGCCTTGAAGCCCCTGTCGAAAGCCCATCTTCACCATGTCATTAACCCATAACGTAATATCCAATCAATACTATGATAATAACTAGGGTCAGCTGATAGTTTCATCTGCGATCTATTGGCCTCTTTTTCTCATTTTAAAGCTCAAATAACAGGCAACAGCAAATATTTATCATGGTTTTATGGCAAGAAAAAAAAAAAGAAATGAGCCCATAACATGAGAAATGTGTAAAAGCAGAGCTCTCCTGACAAGTGTGGTAATAACAGGCTTCCTTCCCCATGTCTCCTGACTGAAGGAGTCCTCGTGTGAATGCAGCTGTGGAGGCTCCATATTCACTGTCAAAAGCCCATTCACTCTCACACTTGAGACTTACAAACCAACATTTAGACCAATTAGCACACATAGAAACCTCATATTATCAAGTTAAGATTCTATGACACAAGTTCATTTAGTCTGAAGTCTTTCTGTAAGATGTAAATTACTAGTGCCTTTTCAGAGCCATTAAAGCAGCTTGACTTTCTCTCTGGGATCTGTCACAAGGCTTATTATTCAGATTTGATTTGTTTGCTTTTTATAAGTTGTATATTTTGTCAATATCACTGAAAATGATGCAAGTCAGTACTTCATACAGCATGTCTTTTAGACCAGGAGTTCTCAAACTTTTTGAGACCAATGACTTTTATCTATATGGAAATACCTCAAGGAACCTCTATTATTGTCCACAATGACGTCATATTACGTTTCTAAAGTTCAAACCTTGTTTAAAACCAATCTTGGATCAAAGACAAATTGCTCATAATCCGTTTTAATTGTGAGTGCTATACTTCTTTGTCTAGAGCAGTGGTTCCCAAGTGGGGTCCGGACCCCTCGGGGGTCGCGAAACAAAAACTGGGGTCACCAGATGATTTCAAAATGTATTTTTATAATTATAACTAGCATTTGATCATTTTTTGGGGAAATTGGGTATAAAAGGCAATACATTGTCAAAATTAACACAATTAAGCATAATTGAAATGGTTTTGCAACTTAAAATGAATACAAAAGTATCTTATTTTTGCTGTAGGGGTCGCGAGTAGGTTTCACGGTTATTTTGGGGTCCCGGTCTAAAAAGTTTGGGAACCACTGGTCTAGAGGACCCTTAAGAAGGAGATGACACCTCTCCTAATAAACAAACGTCAAATAAGACTTTGTAATATTCAAGCAATAATCAACATTTTGGATCACTCCCAACAAATGGGTCACAGACCCTCTAGTGATCGTGAACCCTACTTTGAAAACCACTGTTTTGTACATCTTCATCTGTAAATGTGTGTGTGCTTGTGCAGGTGCTGCAGAACCTGGGTAAAGATAAGTTTCCTCCTCAGTCCTTTGAGCAGGTTGGCACACGCATCGCTAAAGTCCTGGAGAAGGTGAGGTGGTAGCTTTACAACTTTGATTAATCACTCAACTCTACTAAGTGTTACCATCATTTCCATGTGCAGAACCAGACTTCATGGGTGCTGTCCAGTATGGCTGCTCTTTACTGGAGAGTGAAAGGACAAGGCAAAAGAGCCATAGACTGTCTGCGTCAAGCCCTTAACTACGCCCCTCACCACATGAAGGTACTCCTCTCATATTGTGTGCCTTTGCTCACTGTAGTAACAGTAATATACGGGATTTTGTTGTTCAGTTCAATATCCATATCACTTTCACACTTCAATCTACTCTGGATCAGTCTTCTTTCAGCATCTTTGTCATCTGATTCATAGAACTGTTGTTACATTACATACATAACTAGGAACTAAAACCAGGGAGTGTACTGCCTTTAATAAAGAATTCATCTAAGTAACTTGTTTTTAAGTTGACATGTTCTCTGTTTGACTGTGTCGTTGTGTGTGTCAGGATGTTCCTCTGATCAGCCTGGCTAACATCTTCCAGAACGCTCGTCTGTGGGAGGACGCTCTGACTGTTGCGCGCATGGCTGTGGAGATCGCCCCACACTTTGTAGTCAACCATTTCACACTTGCCAACGTCTATATAGCAATGGTAAAGAAATGTCACATAATCAAATTTGAATGTTGTAAATATTGCAAGAAAAAAATAATGCTTTGGATTTATGTAGCGCTTTTCACTCAAAGACACGGCTTAGCAACTAGGGATGCACCGATCTGATACTAGGATGCCGAGCTATAAAATTTAGCTTGATCGGGTATATGCCCTATGATTACTGTTGAGCTGATATTCTGGTTCTCCCTGTAAATGGACATAATGAGACACATTTTCTAATTGATGTTCACCTCATAATGTTTGAAATATTTATTCAAATTAAGTTAAGTTATCACTTTGACAATAACTAACATATATGACCGAATTTCTTATGTTTTGATAAGATTAAAAGCTGTTTCAGTCCTTACACTAGTATCAGTTTACATTGGCAGATACTTAAAGCCAAAGTATCAAGATCAGTAATGGGACTAAAAAAGCCAGAATTTTGCTTCCTTATTAGCAATTATTCACAATTACAGTAAAAGTTAAAATTTTCATTCTCATTGTCTGGCAAGTCAGTTTTCCACAAATTTTTGACCAATTTTATGAAGTCAAGCTTTCTGAATGATAAAAATCATAATGTGACAAAACTGTACAATAGAGTACCTCAACCACCGATCCAGGGCCCAATACCAGGCCGTGGGCCATCGGATACCAGGCTCCACATGATCTTTTGAAATGTATTTTATTTTTATATTTTAGTCTTTCACTACATCCTTGTGCTTTATTGAAAAATAGAGGCACTTAACTCAATAAACAACACATTTAAGTAATACGAATCTGTTGCTTGCATTTTACGGCGTTGTTATTGGCGATGCCCAACCTCACCCAGTAACTGGAAAATAAATTTGTGACTGTTCCAGTCTTTACAAGAAAAAAGGTTGAGGATGGCTGATTTAGAACATTTTGTTTTATTAACAGTATATTTTTAAAAATATGTAATTATTATCATGTAATCATTTAGGCACATTGTAATCCTTAAGAAATTCGTTGTCTTGGCCTCCACCTGACATTATGACATCGTCTTATTCTGCAATCTGCATCACACAATCTAACATAGAGGCCCTGTCCATATACTCACACTTCAAATGTGCATTGATGAAAAGCCACAGAAGTACGCAGGGTGTCCCAGTTCTTCAGATTGAGCAAGTGTGGAGAGATGCTCGCTTCATACAAGTGTATTTCCCACAATGCATTGCACTGTTATGTTTTCACTTTGCAATGGAAAGACATGTCTTACCAGTTTAACTGATTTAACTGATTGGAGAAATGCTAATGCGTACAATGCGTACCCCGATACATGTTTATCCTAATTCAATATGATATGTATCAATATATATTTTACTGACGAAAATGAGAAAATGTAATAAAAAAGGTTTTCCAACATGTATTTGAGCACAGGACTCCTTAAAATCACTGTTAAAAATGTAACTTTAATTATGTAGAATAGTAAAATCCAGAAGCTTACACTGCTTTTAATGTTAGATACAAGTCTCCAATGAAAAAATAATTTTTCATCTCAACAGTTTCAGCCTTAAAGCATATATCACAAAACCTATACATCGAGTACAGCCCCAGTTAAAACATTAAGCACTGTTATGATTTATCTGCGGCAATTTCAGCAAAGATTCAAACTAAACCGCTGCTGTTTCCTACGTCTTAATCCAGGAGGAGTTCGAGAAGGCCATGCGCTGGTACGAGTCCACACTGAAGCTACAGCCTGAGTTTGCTCCTGCCAAAGACCGTCTGAGAACCATCCAGTGTTACCTCCTCACCAAGAGAGAGCGCCGTACGCCCTAAACCAACCCCAGATACACCCATCCCATCTCAACTCAGCCAAAATCATCTGTATAGAACACATCACAACATGTAAGCCCATCAAAGCTCTTAATCCAAATGTCTGTGCAACATTTTAAGTCTAATTTGTCTTAAGAATTCCTCGACTTGGTTTTAATTTTTAATTTTATTTTTATGAATTGAAAGGAAAAGATTAAGCGTACGTGCATTTTGATGGTAGTTGAGGAGCAGGTTTCATTTAGGTTTATCTAATTTAGCTTTAATAGACTCATTATAGTTTTAGCACTTAAAAAAGCATCAAAGTCATCGAAAAATTCTAATTTAACCATGTATTGATGCTAAAGATAATTGCTCCTTCGTTAGTCTTGATCTAGTCCTGCTTTCGACAGTTATTTTGTCCTGAGGGTCATTTAAACCCAGACAAGTGGCGATAGTCTGACCATAGTTATCAGTGAAGCAAATTTAAATTGCAAGATAGGCTGTTGAACCTATTCATTTGTCCTTTTATTGTTATCTTTATCTAGAAGAGTGCAGACACACGCTTTTTAGCTAGTCATATATTTTTTAACACTTATTTATGCCAGAAAGCTGATTAAAACTGGTCGAGGGCCACAGTTTGCCCAGGTCTGGTGATCTAAAGCAGTGTTTCTGGAACCTCAGGGTACGTGAGCACTTACCAGAGGGTACTTTGAATGGTTTCAAAC
Source organism: Mugilogobius chulae (assembly GCA_038363315.1). Lineage (NCBI taxonomy): Eukaryota > Metazoa > Chordata > Actinopteri > Gobiiformes > Gobiidae > Mugilogobius > Mugilogobius chulae. The sequence continues at coordinate 5,844,068 of CM076403.1, read as the reverse complement.
TTTAAAAGGTGTATTTTACCTTCTGTGAATCTAAAAAAGTTTGCAGCCCATTTTTAAGAGAACATTAAAGTGCCCTGGTAATAATAAACAACAAGATACCACAAAGAAACCCAGTGATTTAGTCAAACTATAACCTTGAGTTTTGGGGCACTTGGAGTAGGGGACAAAGACAAACTGGAACCACTCACCACATAGCATTTTGCGATTATCATGGTATCCAAATCTGTATTGAAAATAGAATAAGATCTTTAGCACTAAAATCGGGTTTGAAATGTTTGCACTTTAACAGAACTACCTTGCAGTGTCACATTTTTTCAGTATTTGTCAAACTTTGAGGCACTTTTTGATTAAAAGTATTTTGCAGCCCAGCACTAAAGGTATGAATTAGTACATTTTCTGGTTAAATATTCTGTAGTATATCACCATGGAGACAAACAAGTGGCACTTGTATTGTTACAGGTAAGCTCTATGTGGAGATGACTTTATTTTTTCAACTCATCATTGCAGTAAAAGAACCCATGACTTAATTGTCTAATGTTACACTGTGGAACTTTGTTAAATAATTCTGTTAGCTATTTTCTATACACTTTTTAATTAGTTGCTGTTTGACTGGCGAAACACATTGAAACACTCTAAAATATTTGTGTTTTAAACTAGCTTTAAATTATTTAGTCACAACTACACTTTTTTTTTATTCTTTTGACATGCCCCTGTTGTTCCTATGAAATGTAGTTGCTTTAAATTAATTCAATTTTCAGAAATACATTGTAAAGTAGTTATTTTAGTCTAACTTTAATTCATTTAGTTGCAGCTATTCATTTTTTTTAAGTTACTCTGAATTCAAGTCTTGCTTCTAATGCCTGTTTGTCCTCATTGAGATTTTGTTGCTTTCAAGCGCATTTCTTCCACTTGCAGAAATGCATTGAAATTGTAAAATAATTGTGTTTTAGTCTTACTTTAATTTATTGAGTTAGAACTACTCATTTTTGTAAGTTTTCAGAAATCAACCCCTGCCAGTAATGTTTGCTTGTCTTCATTGAGTTTTACTTGCCTTTTTTATTTATTATTTTTTATTCCCACTAGCAGAAATATATTGAAACTATAACATATGGTACATGTTTTAATCTAGCTTTATTATTATGTCACTACTACTCAAATTTTGTATTTAGTTTGAAATCAGCTTTTTTAACTGGCTTTTTCCCGCCTTAACCATCATCAAAATGCACTCACGCTTTATGTATGATGATTTTTTTTGGGGGGGGGTCTTTTTATGCACTGATCACATGTTGGATGGGGAGGAATCGTTTTGCATTTCAATAAACGTTTTTTTAAGATTTTAACTGCTAAAAATCGCCACGCAGTATTTTCAGAATCATCCCTGAGAAATACATTAAACTAAGTAATATACAGATTCTCAAATGTCTTTTTTTTTTTTCCTAAGCTGACCATTCCTGTGTGGGACGATTGTGTTAAGATGTATAATGTATAATGCTAAAGGAATCTTCGCTGCAAAAAAACTCATTTCTTTTGAGTTAAAATTACTTGAATTCTGACGCTTTTTGGATTGAAATTTCTCTGTTCGGTTTACGTAAAATTGCATTTTTGCAACTATTGAACAACCTGATAAAGCACATTTTATAATATTTAGAAATGTCCAAATGAAATATTAGATTTACACTATTGATAGAATGTACAAAATAAGAAGTAATTCCAGACCAGGAAATATGTCTAAACTACTAAAATCATGAAGAATCTTTGGAATTCGAGGGATTTTACATGGAAATCTATTTTTGCAGTGCGACAGGATTAAAGGTGTGTGGAGACTGAGGCTGTACAGTATTAAAGACTGTGTGATTTCACCTCCTCTTGTCTTTTTGTATGTCTGTTCAACTGGATATAAAACTGTTAATGTAGACTTAAGGCTCACGTCAAAATGAATGTTGGAATTTTTTAAGCAGGGAAAAAAAAAGATTATGGATCCAAGCGTCAAATGTCTCGTGTAGTTGGGTTTTCCTGTATTGAAGGGTTTCTTTGTTATACAGTACAGTACTGTATATAGAGATAGTTTATAGTTTCCAAAGCAGTCGTAGACACACTAATAAAGTGAATATTGAATATTCTTCTATTTTTCCTAAAACGCCTGACTAAAATGGACAAAAAAAACAAGAAATTTGAAGCAAAAAAAATAAAGGAATCTGGAGCCAAAAAAATCCAAAACATATAATCTAAAACAATCAAAAAAAAGTAATCTGAAGCAAAAAAAAAAAAATACAAAAATGTAATTGGAGCAAAACAATCCAAAACATATAATCTGAAACAAACAAAAAAAGTAGTCTGAAGCAAAAGAAATTACAAAAATGTAATCTGGAGCCAAAAAAAATCCAAAGCATGTAATCTGAAGCAAAGAAAATTGTGATATCTGGAGCTGGAAAAAACGTGTAATCTGGAGAAAAAATAATGTAATCTGGAGCAAAAGAGAACATTATGTTATCTGGAGCAAAAAAAAAAAAAATCATGTCATCTTGAGCCAAAAAACATGAGAACTTGAAGCAAAAAAAAAACTGGAGAGGGAAAAAACATGTATCTGGAGAAAAAAAAATCATGTAATCTAGAGCAATAAAGTTATGTAATCTGGAGCAAAAAATATGTAAACTGGAGCAAGCAAATCATATATTTTTAGAGCAAAAAAGTTATGTACAAAAAAAAACATGTAACCTGGAGCAAAAAAAAAAAAATCATAACAGCAAAAATAATAATATCACGACTGAGCGAGATAATTATCACAAGGGAATGAGATTAAAAAATATATATAGGGGCTCTGTAAAAAAGTGATGTAATATGAGGCTAAACTAAATAAAAATAATGTAAAATGCAGCCAAAAAAACAAATCATGTGCTCTGCATTTTAGCTGTTTCATGGTAAAATTATATGAACAGGGTAAGCATTTTTTGTCGTTGTTTTTGCCCTACATCAAAGTAAACCAAATACAAATGCAGTGCAGTCACATTTTATATAATTTTTAAGATAAAATATCAAAAGACCATGACAACATTAGTCTTTCAAAAATAATAAAACACTTAAGTCCGGACTCATTAATCTCAGAGTGTGCAATGATAGCCTATTTCACTAGAACCAAAACAAATGACTAAAAAACTAAAAGTACATTTTATTTCTCACACATTGCTGATGATGAAACATCTATTCAGTTCAACCTTAAAATAAAGTTTGTTTTTGTACACAAAGCAAGCTGGACCCACAAGATGGCGCCACATAACAGTTAGCTAAGCAGCAACACGTAGGTTACAGCAGGTTTTTATGATAAGACGGCAGCCCACAGCTATATTCAAGCGATACAAAAGTGAAATCTAAAGAATGTGTTTCTCTTTCTCTTTCTATATACATCTTGGCTAAGCTCGTCTACATCAGCAAATGTTTTTGTGTTGCTTCCATTAGATTCTTGACCAAATGTTTAGTTGAAAAGACAGGAGAGGGCAGTAGAGTGCTATTAACAACTAAACTTCTCTCTTTATAGCGGTGCAAGTTAAAAAAAAAAAGGATGTTGGTGTTTAAACAGCAGGATTTTGTTGCCATATTTTGTTCTTTGTCCGTGTTCTTAGGTTGGACCAAGTCTCAAGTTTTTGGCCTCAAGTGCAAGTCAAGTCAAGTTTGTTTTCTAATCTAAAGATACATTATTTTAAAGGGAGAAGCATCAAGCCATCTCAAGTCACTGAGCTCCACGTCCAAGTGTAACCAGTTCATTTATGTACTATTATAATTACACAAACTTGTCTTTCTTTTTGTTGTTTCTGTCCATACAGATCAGGTAATTGGTTAATGTGTTATTATGTTCCACCCAACTCTTCTTCACGTGTTTCCAGTTGTGCACTGCTATAAATCAGGATGTTGTAAAGTTCTCTTCCCTTTTTGCCAAAATTTCATGATGGGTGTTCCACAGTTGATTGCTCTAAATAATCCTGAAATCAATGCAAAGGGGAATTACACCGGTCACACAAGCCTAGATCGCAAGTCTTGGTCCATTTTTTACATGTCTCAAGTAATCAAAATTGTGACTCAAGTCTGACTCGAGTTGGGTTGATGGTAGTAGATGTAAAAACAGAAAAAATACAAGTTTAACATGAATGCATTTTATTAATTGTGTAATTCCCAGTTTGCCCAAGAATGATCCGTGCAAGAAAAGGTTTAAAAATTTGTCTTTTTTAATTTTAATGACCTCTTTTTAACCGTGATAGTCCGCTGAGATTGGAATCTCTTTTTCAGGAGAGTGCTAGAAGGGAGGGTGGAGGGCACTCCAAGCTCAAACTCCACAGAGAGAGGCCTCAGGGACCAGATGACGTCCAACATGTCGTCAGTTGGACAAAGTTTTAACAGATCAAGATGTTTCGTCCTCCTAATAATATCTAAACTATAATATCTTATTAAATTTCGCCTTTTTTAAGTCTAAAATCATTCCAAATACCTTCCGATAAGTGTTCCCACAGACCTGGTTGGGAAACACCAATGTTACAAACATATTCTTGTTTGAAAGAGTTCTGGGGAGAAAACCTTGGAGCTGGTTCGAAAACTAAACTCCATCAGAAAGTTATCAACTACTTTGTGTTTTACTCTTTCCAATGGGCAGAGCAAGAATCTGTTTCTTTCAGATGACTATTGGATGAAAGTCAAAGCATCTTGATCTTCTTAAACTTTGTCCTGATGACAACCTTCTCTACCATACATTTTATTGTGTATAATTATTTCTCTTTTCAAAGTTTGTTTTAACAGTGCTACCTCATTACAATTGTAATGAGTTGTGTTTTGATTGATTTGATTACCTTTTATCGGCGCCCCAAACTTTCTTCTGTAAAAGTTTTGTGGTTTTTTTTTTTTTGTGTTTTTTTTTTTTATGTTGAATTTATTTAGACATTTTCACGTTAACTCCTGGTTGCTACATGAGGCTAACTGTGACCACTTATTATTTTATTTAACTTTTTTTTAGCACAAACAAAACAAAAACAGCTTTTATTAACAGAAAAAAAATAAACTTTCTATTTGTCCCATTTATTAGATTGTATTGGTCTTTACGATTGGAAGCCCACAGCCAAGTGGTTGACAATATGATTTGATTTTTCAAAAGTCAGCCAAATCTGTTTTTTTTTTGTTTTGTTGTTTTTTTGAGTATATCTATTGTGTTGTCTAGTATGTTAATGTAGTAATTTGTCTACGTCTAAAAAAAATACTAATAATTTAACACTCATACAGCACTGAGCAGTCCAGTGCTCTGAAGCTACAGCTTGTTTCTGTTGAAATGAACTTTTACCAGACCTCTGGACCTCAGCACATCCCTTTTCCTTTACAAATCATCTATTTCTCTGAGAGTGAGCAGTCTGGAGTGTTTTTTTAAGATCAAAGGCGATGACAGCAGCAGCACTGGAGGAGCAGCAGTCTGAATGTGAGACGACGGCACTAACACTGGATCAGAGCAGGAAACAGTGTGGTTTGGGCCTCTTACTTGTGTTTTCTACACACACACAAAAATGTAAATAATTGTTAAATTTGTAAAATGCACTTTTTTGCAGTGGCCATTTTTATACAAAGAAGTTTCATTAAAGCAAGGGGCAGTTTATACGACAACGAGTTTTCACGAATCCGTGACGTTTCCATGTCAAATTGGCTTCTCTTTTACACGACAACGAGCTGCGTGTTCATTGAATCAGCGTTCCACTGGATACGATACAAGAGGTAGTTTCACCGAGGACGTTCAGTGAATACACCGCGGTGTAAACAGGAAAACACGGTTTCAATGAAGACGGTCACGTCACTGACGTGCAGTAGCCGCTACTTTCACACAGTAGAAGAAGACTGCCCAGTCACCAAAAATGTCTCTTAAACCAATGCACCTTTCATTCTCATAAAGTAAAGCCAATGCGTCCAGCTTTCTTACCTGCTATTGCAGAGGAGGAGACACAAAACTAATCCAAGGCCTCTCTGGGTGTTCAATGATTCCATTCAAATTCGTGTGTTCAAAAAAAAAAAAAAGCCGTCTTCCCTGTGTTTGTGTCCAGTTCTCGGCGATCTGTGTCTTCCTCGCGCACTGGTCTTCGAACCTCCGTGTTTGTTTCAAGCAAGCAATCTCCCTTTTTGCTTGCGCGCTGGTCCTTGTTGCTTCGTTTGTCATTTTATTTTCATGAAGAACTTGTAAACCTGTCAATGCTAGTGTTATCGTAGGCTGCGTGGGTTCACGGTGAGGTCATCTGGAGTCCTAGCACAATACCGCCACCTCCTGACGCGGCATAAGAACTACAGCATTTTCTGTCTATTTGTGTTTCCGTGTAAAGGAAGATTAGCTCGCCACGACACCATATAAACTGTGAGCACAAAACGTTGCGACTGTGACGGTTTTCTTGGGAACGTTGTCTTGTAAACTAGGCCCAAGAGAAGCCTACCTTTTGTAACTCTTTGAGTTCCGTATTAGGTTTATATAGCTTCAAATAATACAACACAACCTCACTGAAGTGCGTAAGTATACTTACGACGTATTACTGGCGTATCATGAGCATTTTTCTAGCCCTTTTTTGTGTGTCTTTTACACAATGTCACATTGCTCAAAGCTTGAAATAACAACGCTTTTTTATTGGCATCTAATACACAGGTGTTTTGATAAAAGTCATGCGGGGGAATTTCTTCTGGGGTTTAGAGTTGGTAAAGATCAGGATTTTATTACTATTCATAAACAAAACACATCTTTATATCCACCATAGAAATGAACTGGCCAGCACAAAAAAGGAGAAATTACGCAGTATACATACTAATGCCACAAGACCAGAATTGAATTGTGTTTAGTCTGAGCTTGATGTTATTGTGTTTTCTACACAAAATGTAAAGCACAGATCGTAATGTGCATTTTTTCTTTATGTTGCATTTGCCATTTTCACGTAAAGAAGCTTAATTAAAGCAAGAGAAGCCCACCTTTTGTATAGAGCTCTTTATTGGGTTTGTACAGCTTTACATAACTATGTGTAGCAAAGAAAGCATTTTGAGCATTTCTGCAGCGTTGGCATGTCAGGTAAAATATGTTGCATTATTTCCACTATGTAATTTCATTTGCAGCAAGTAGAAGGGACTCATACTCAATCTTTGATGTCAGAAACATAATACCAATACAAATAATGTATAAAATGTGTCCTTTCCTTCTCAAAATCCTCCTGCCACCCTTGGACCACCCCAGTGAAAACCTCTCCAAACGCCCCTGCTAAAATGTCTGCGCTAGGACTACACCAACTCATTCTTGTTGCAGGTCTAAAGCGGGACTAAACCATGACTAAAATTACCACCACAGACCAAAATACCTGCGCATAACCCTCCAGTATCTAAAACAACCGCACTTGACCAGAGCCACTGCTGTCCTCTCCACAAACACAAGGCATTAGGTTCGCTGCAGTGCGTCGTTCATTCAGACCCATCTCTGTGAAGCAGCACTTTTTTTCTCTGCTTTCCTCTCAAATGCAGGAGCTAAAAATGGCTTCGGTGCAGCGCTGGGGTCTATTTATAGCCCAGTGTGGAGGCGCAAGATGGAGCATGCACGGCCTAAAAATACCCCCGTGGTCCGCTGCACTCTCTCCAGCTCTGCCCAAAAAAAACTTCAGTTCAGCCAGGACAGCATTAAGGAGGACTGTGCATGCTTAAAAGTGCATAGAGCGTGGTTTTACGGTTTTCTAGTTTTCATTTCTTTTGGCAGATTAAAGGGACTATGCTTGATATTTTACTATAAAATCACTTCAAATGAAATTCTCCCTAGCACAAAATTGTAAATGTATCTACTCATGAAAAAATTAGTCTGCAGTGTTCTGCCTTCGTCTAATAAGGTCTCATTTGTTCACCCATTGCCGCCATGGATCTACTATATTATCTCGATAGGACATTGCTAGCTTGTAGCTGTTGAAAGTCAGCCCTAGTGGCTGCTCTATTGGTATTGCAGCGGGAAAATCCCTCTACAGGATGTGTTTGCATCCCTAGTTTGCAATACAAACACAAACTGCTCGTGTTTAGCAAAATGGCATCTACAGCTTTAAAAAATTTTGGATTTTGCAGCAGTTTTTACCTAGTTTCACATCATAAATTTTTTTCTGGTTCTAAATGTTTTAGTTTTGTAAAAAAAACGCCTTTTTAAGCTATAGCTTCGGCTACAGCTGCTCACACTGTAACTCCGGCTCTGATTGGTCCGAATGGTCAGGCGTGAGCTTTTGGTTTCATTCGAACTCACTCGGCTCAAGCTCGTCCTGCTCCTCTCGCAAAGAATTATAAGGGAAACACAACTGCGCATGTTCCATGGGCTGTAGCGCACCTAGCAAAAGGTTAAAGCTAATGGCCATTGCCGCACAGCGCCCGCCATCTTTGATCACCTGGGCTTGATCACCGCTAAGTGTCTGTTGTTGTTCTTAGCCTTGTTGCTAACTACCGTTAGCATACCAGCACGTCTCGCTACTAACAGCTGTGATGAAAGCTTAAAACACATTGAGATGTGTTAGTGCCCACTTCATACCTCTGCCCACTTTGTGCCTTTTAGCACAACTACGCAGGCCGAAATTACGTCTTTAAAATTCATTATTTGTAAGTGTACAGTTAGTAATATTTATTTTTCTTGATATTTCTGAAAATATCGCACAAAAATTTGCCAATATGCCCTTTTCATGCTGCAGCTACGCTCGCTCCGGCTTGCGTGATACCTGTGGATAGTTCTTTCTCGTTCCATTCATTCCTTATGGGGAAATTGCTGAGATACGTTAAAAACAACTAATAATTTTAAAAGCTCTAAGCATAGAGCGGATTTCAACAAGTGTGTGTTAATAAAAGTGCGTAACTTTGGTGGAATGCTAAAATCTGTAAGGGAGTTTTGTGTTTAACATTTTAGTTTCATTTGTGTTTAATTCAAATTTTAACAAATAAAGCAAAGTAAGACAAGTGAAGCTAAAGATACGAAGTGTGTTTCCGGTACTAAGTGGGCATTGACACGATAGACAATTTGGAAGCTCAGAATGCATTAGGTAAGTAAGCAAAACCAGCAGTCTGATGTAGAAAGTTTAAAATCAATCATTTCAGTTTGTTTACTATTTTTGGCAAGCAAAAATTGGGTACAGGGCCTAAAGTCTTGTTGTTAATATAAATGATCACAGGAAGTGGCCGTATGCAGGATTCTGAACGTACCAAAATCAAATTATCTGCTTTATTTTTAAGCTAGCCCCTATTTTGTTTGTTAGCATTTAGCTAATAAACAAAGCAGCATTATGTTAGCATTTAGCCTGCAGCTGCTGTTAGCATTGTTGGATATATTTTCAAACTTTAGTTGTAGGACCGCTTTACTCATCTTCATGTTTTCATATCTATAGTTGGCACAATATATTTCATTAAGTCCACACTCACTTGTAAATTTCTGCAACATAAAACTTGTCACCACATACAAGCATACATTTAGTTAAATTTTGGTTTCTCAATAAATTGCGTCTAAACTACATTGGATATGTAACAGGTTTGTAACAAGGCTGAATAGACCCTTCATGCTTAAAGATGGGTTAGCTGATTTTCACACTGCAAAAACTTGAAATAAGTCCTGTTTCTCACAAATTCTATTATGTAAAATCCACTTTTCTGAGTTTTTACAATGTTTCAGCAGTGTTCTCTTATTAGTTTACCAAAGTTGTATTTGGATTGATTCATGCATGTTTGAGTAATCTTGTATTGTTCTGCAGCTGATCATCCCTGCCAACTTGTCTGTAGGCCTATTACATTGGGATTATTTAAAAATTAGATTGTGAGTAAAAAATGTAAGGTTCAAAATAGTCAGGTAGACACTTTACAACAACAAAAAATTTAATTTCTTCGTCTTATTAAACTTCAAATTTACAATGAAGAGGCAGATTCTGCAATTTTGAACAGGAAGTCAATGAATCTATTTCTATTTGGCCATACCTGCTTGTGAAAAGCCTGATCCCGTCAGATCTCAGAAGCTAAGCAAGAAAGGGCCTGGTTAGTACTTGGATGGGAGACCGTTAGAACACCAGGTGCCACAGTGGGACGACAGGAGTGGATTGTCGTTGTGTCCTTGGGCAAGACACTTAACCCACACTGCCTCAGTGTCTGTTACACTGGGTGAGTGGATGCTAGATTGTAAAGCGCTTTGAGTGCCTGGAAAGGTAGAAAAGCGCTATATAAATAGACCATTTAAATAGACCATTTATTTCTAAGCCGCTTTAACACATTTTTGTGTTTTGCAATGAAAAAAAAAGAGTTATTGATGTACTTATGCCATAGTTTTTTCCTTACAATGCAGAAAAATTACAATAGGTCTCTTTTAAGCACGTTGTAATATCAACGTACTGTATATTAATTTTTTTGTGTGCAATAAGTTTTAAAAGCATTTTAACAGCAAAGTGAGACTGGAGGTGACCACTCAAACACAGCCAATCAGAGCACACATTTGGGTCTTGAAGAGAAATAAAATGCTTTTTATTTTACAATACACAGTGGTCTATGCAGACTTGGTCACAGGTCAGTACATTTTTGTTTATATGTGTGCATGCAGAACTAGGTAAATAAGAGCCAGTTAGGCTCTTATTTACAGTGCACCTCACTCATAAAGTTTGCAGAGTTTCTGAAACACGCTATGTGTGCTACGTAGCTTCTCCTTTTTTACATTATGATATGCGTTGCTGACCCAATTAATAGCTGTGGTGGATGTTAAAAAGTGTTATTTATGAATATTAACAAAACCCTCATCTTAACCAACTCCAGGCACCAGACCTAAACTTACCCATTTGTGTAATTTCAGACCTAAACTTAGTCGTTCGCCCAAATAAAATGTCTCCACTTAGCTTCAACAAAAACACCTGTCTATAAATATTACTTTTATTAGACTCGCAAAAAAGGGCTAGAAACATGCTCATGATACGCTATTTACATATCGTTGTATAGATACACATTTCTGTGAGACTGTTTTGTGCACATACATGTGTGAAAGGAAGCAGACATTTGATGTTTGCATTTATTGCGAATACATTATGTTACATGTATATGGTGCACTAAAAGGTGCGTCTGCAGGTTTTTAAAATGTTTTTATATTAGATTTTTCAGCGCACTCTTTTAAATTTTGTATCGAAACACGTGCACGATGCAAATTGTAACTTTACAACTAAACAAGTTAAGTACCTCAGCTTAGCTTCAAGTATTATCCGTGCAGTTCAGTTAAAGAGAAAATTGTTAACTTGGAAATTTCCGCCTCATGACTTCACAAGGTGAAGCAGTGCATTTTGCTAAATGTTGCAGTATTACTCAAACGAGAATAACAGAAAACTTATTTTTGTTGATTTAACAACATTGTAGCGTGGCAAAAAGAGTCACTTTTGTGTAAAATAAGATCTTTAATGTCCCGAGTTATTGTTGACATCCTCAGTTTATTCCTGTTCTGCCTCCTCCCGATCTTTCTGAATGAATAATTGACTGGCGCGGTGTATTTTGGCGTCTTGTGCGGGGTATTTTTAGCGCGTGTGCAGCGGAGCGTGCTAGCGTGGATGTGGAGGGAGTAGATGGGTTATGTAACAGGCATGTGAGCGGGCACACGGAGAGGAGACACTGCGGTGAATGCACTTCATTCACACACACTGAGGAGAGACTGCAGAAACACAAGTCACAATGGAGCATGGATGTTCAGAATGAAGCCTGCTGCGGTGTGTGGAAGACGAGGTTGAATGCAAGAAAATGGATCAAATCAAATACAGATAAAGGTGTTATAGATGTTCGGTCATTCTGCACGTCTGTCTGCCATAATTCTGATTCTAGACAGCAAAATAAACAACTGGGTTTCCACTTGAATATAGGCTTGTTATGAATAATAATGAGGTATACTGCTAAAACAATGAGAAAAAACAGTAATTCAACTTTAAAATGAATGCAGAATGTGCCATTGTGTTTAAAGGCACACTTCTATGGAGATATTCTTGTTAAGTGCGGATTGTTCAACTGTATTAAAATAAACAGACCCACTCTCCACAGATCTTAACCTGACGATGTCCTCTGCTTATTTTCTTGGAGACTTTAACATTTTGACAAATCAGTAACATCTCTTTGAATCTCCAGACCTAAACTTAGCCAGTGTACTAATAATCGAGATCGGTCATGGTCTTGTCCGGACTTCAGCTCGTTTGGACTGGGTCTTGTCTTGGTCTCAAGGATAACTCAATTCTGTGTCAAACATACACCAGACAAGGAAAACTCATTGGGATGACTTGAGAATGAAGTAGAGTACCACTTTTTGTGTGTTGGGGGTTTGCAAATAAACCCACAGACATAAGTTATATACAGAACAATTTCTTAATTCTGTTTTCATCATTCATTCATCATTTCTACCACTCATTCCTATTAGGCATTGCAGGTGACTGGAGCTTATCCAAGTGACTTTGGGGTGGGGGAACACCCTGGACAAAGGTCAACTTATCGCAGGGTTAGACACAGAAAACCATTCACTCTCTGATTCATTCACAATGGAAATTTACAGTGATGCCCAATTAACTTTAACATGGAGGTGAGAGAAAGCCGGAGAAACCCACGGCGACATGGGGAGAACATGCAAACCTGGCTGTCAAGGCTGCTATCTCATTGGTAAGCCAGTGCACTTTCTTTGTGTTTTGTTTTGTCAGTTTTTCAAATCAAAGGCCCATGTAGAGACGAGAGTGCTTAGCAATCTCTCACCACAATACCTAAGGCCTTAAAATAAGCACACTACATAATCTGAAACTAATATTATATTCTCAATGTTGTTCTTTACATTATTTCTTGAGAACAACAAGAGTTTGCATGTTCTTCTTGTTTCTGCATCAGTTTCCTCCAGATACCCTGGTTTCCTCTACCACTAAACACATGTACAATAGGCACCTCCCCAGAATCCATTGAAACATACATTTTGTTCTGAGCAACACTTTCCTAGTCACTTAAAATAGCTATTGGATTTCTGTCTGTATAGAAGTGTGTTATCATGGTTTTCTCATGTGACTTAGTTTGGGATGATAGTTATGTGTTTCAGTTTCATAAAAGTTCAAACTGATTGGAAATAGCTGTAAGTGCTCCATCTATGACATTGTGTCGTGGTATGTTCCAGTTCTCATCAGAACTTCAAGTTGGCGTAACTGACTTTTTTAGTTGTATTTTAGAAAACTTTGTGTTTTCTAGTGAAGTAGTACTCAAGACCGGTCTTGAGTACTACTACTACGAAAGTCTTGGTCTTGTCTTGAACTCTAGCATATTTGGACTCAGTCTTGTCTTGATCTCGAGGCTGTTTGAACTCGGTCTTATGGGCTCTGCTTAACTTGCACCAGGAGCGCGGTGACCTGTCCCAGCCACAGTTTGTAATAAGCCCTTCATATTAGATCATGTAGACTCTGATAAGTGAATGAAATTACAAAGGTGGTCTTGATTTGGTCTCGATAGACTGTTGCCTTGGTCTAATCTCAGTCTTGACCCATAAAAGTCTCAGTCTTGTCCTCAGTCCTCAGTGGTCCTGGTCTTGTCTCTGTCTTGGGACTCTGTGACCTCAGAAAGGTCTTGGTCTCAGCTGTAACTTATTTCTTCCATTCAGACAACTTTTTAGCGAGTTGCATTTACCTTTTTGACAAGTTTCTTCAGAAGCCTCACCGGTCTCTGTGGTAACGTGCTGTTGATTAGATATTACTTCCTGGAGGATGCAACCTGGGTCGCTCAGACTGACCCCGCCTCCTGCTGCTCAGAACACTGCTAAAAAGGCCTCTCAAAAAATAAGAACATTTTGCTTATTTTGAGGTAGAAATGTCTTATTTCAAGTGAACTAATCTGCCAGTGCAGTAAGAAAATTTGACAAATCTTTTGAGCAGAAAATGCTAGTTTCAAGTCTTGAAAAGATTTTTAAGCAAATCTTTTCTTGATTCAAGCATTTATGGCTGAAATCAGTTGTACATTTTTATCTAGATAAGATAAATCAGGATAGAATATCTTAAAACAAGTCAAATAAAGTTATTAATACTTGGTCTTATTAAGTGAAAAAATCTTAAAATGAGTCTTCTAAAATTAATATGCGTCATTTTATCTAAGTTAGATTTTCCCTTTTTTGCATTGAAGGATTCCCAGGTACGTGAAAGGAGGAACGCTCCTTCATCCCGACTGATGGTGTTTGGGCCTGGCTTCCTGATTCAGACAACTGGGTGGCAGGAGGCGTGGTCAACCCGAGGTCGTTCAGACATCTAATATAGGACACTTCATCACGGAGAACGTTGACGCTTCTGAAGATGGCTCACAGCTAGCAGCCGAAACATGTCAAAAATTTAAATACAACTCATTAAAAAGTTGACTGAATAGAAGAAATAAGTTACTGCTGAGACTGTGAAGACAAGATGAACATCTTAAGCTGGTCTTGACTACTACACCAGTGTTTTCTGCTAAAAATATATGCTAACTCCAGCTCTGAAAAAATTAGACCAGGGCTATTCAACTTTATTTTCCAAAGGGCCAGATTTTATCGAGGACCACGGCTTCTGGGCGAGTAGTAACACAATACGTCACCGCTTTTGACCCAAGAAGATTGTGCCAAATATTCACAGGATTAGATTATTTCATTAGTGATTCTAGCTAATGCTGCAGTCTGTTTTTTATTGATCTACCAAACGTCCAATTCAGCGTTAAACCACATTAAGAACTAGTAATAACCAAATCTGACCCTGGAGTATTTCAGCATTAAACCAGATCTAAACTAGGATCAAACAAGGTCTAAAACAGAATTAAAGGTCAGGTTACACTGTAAAAAGTGACCATTTTAAACTGGATAATGAGTGAATAAATGTCATAATATCTTTATTTGAATGACCAAACAAGGGAATGCTGCTAAAAAATAAAAATACAGCATTTTCTCACTGGAATGAGTCAAAAAATGCGATTGGAATTAAGACAAGAAAATACACTTTATGTGTTTGGCAAATCTTCTTTTCAGACAGTAAAGCTATAATAAAATCAAGATAACTATTGCCTAGTTCAAGCACCTGTTTGGGAATTTAAATTGGCCACATTTTCCCGAATAATAATCCAGAATTAAATCTACATACAAAATGTTCTAACAAAAAAAAGTATTCAATACATTTTTGTAATATTTTGAAAGTGAATTGAGGGCCGATCAGATTTTTGGAGGGCCGATTTGGCACCCGGGCCTTAAGTTGAATAGGCCTGAATTAGACCAATTTCATAATAAAGATGTTTAGTTCTAATCAAGAGACAAATGCTGCTCTCTGATTGGCTGTGGTCCATTTCAGTTTCACTTTGTTGTTTTTAAGAGACATTCATTGACCATAACTGCGACCAAAACTAAGACATGTGGATATCAACCATGTGTAGAATTTATTAGGGGAAGTTGTCAGGAAGTTATTGTGCAAGTCTAGCAGTGTGGTGATAATAAAATGTGTCCAAGTCCAAGACAAGACCAAGTCCAAGCACCCTCATAACCAAGACAAGCATTGGCATTAGCATTATTCCTTATCACGAGTATATCTTTTGAGTGCATAATAACTTCCCATTCATGTGTACAGTGCAAAAGTCCATCTGCTTGATTCCACCTTGTGCATACTGCGAGTGCTCGTGCTGTGATGTAATCCTCCCTGTGGTCGCAGTAGTACTCCGAAGTACTGTGCTCCTCGGTGTTGTGTTATGTGTGATGTCACGGCGCTTATGTAACAGAGCCATTCATACAGAAGCCCATACCCACCCACCACAGAGCCCCTCCCCCCAGCCCCCGGCCGCAGCACACGGCCCCTCCCCCAACTCAGCTTCATTCAAACAACTCTCACTTTCACTAACGGGGAACTGGATCTGGTTTCAGCCTTTTCTTCTGCAGCTTGTTTAAGTCAAACGTGCAGATGTTTGAACCAAGTGACCTCCAGCGCAAATCAGTATGAGCAATTAGTTCAAGGAGACAAGCAGTAGTTTAGTTATATTTGGATTGATTGATTCATGCATGTTTGAGTAATCTTGTGTTGTCCTGCAGCTGATGGGCTTGTTTAAAATCGTAGGGGAGAACGGGGCCAATTGTAACACGGGGCAAATGTAACAGAGGCTTCCATTCGTAGCAGAAGCAAACCAGAAGCTTCAGCTCTGCACAGAACCTGCTCATTTCATCTCCACCTGTGTTTGAGTGGAAAGAGGTTTGAGATTTCAGGAAACTTTTTACATTAAAAAAAAAAACTTTTTTTTTTTTGAGCAGTAAAGTTCTACATCACATGACCTCATGTTTTTGTTCTGGACAGAGATGTGATGAAGATATGGCTGTCATTTTTATGTGGTTAAATATAGATTTTGTGGTCTGTATTTGGTAAGTTATACAATAATAAATATGAATGCTAACATAGAAAAAAAATCCCTCCAAATATGGCCGCCCTCATCTGGGGCAAATGTAACAATGTGTTACAACTGCCCCTCGGCCATTTTATGAATTCATTTTGGATGGATTTATTTAGATTTATGTTTATTGTCCAAAATTTTTATCAGAGCCTTAATATTTTTTCAGAATAATTCTCATTTTAGTTCGAAAAAGACATAAGTAAAGGTAGAGCAGACTGTTTTTTTTTTTTTCCACAGCAGTTGTGTGTTTTATTATAATAAGATTACAATGTTAAGGTTATTTAAATGTGGACAACCTTCCAGTCTGTCAAATGTATTATTTTTAATAAAGAAAAAATAAATGTTGTTGTTGTAATTCATGTGTTACATTTACATTTGTGTTACATTTGACCCATGTTGTGGGGCAATTGTTACAGTTGACTTATTTGTCTTGAAATGAAAACAGCTTCAAAATAAATAGCTCTAGTGAATCCAAACCTGTTCACATGTCAAGCAAGATCTGCAGCTTTCATTTCATGTGTTTTAAGCAGGACTAAGATTAAGCGATATGTTAAATTTGGTAAAAAGTGTTACAATTGTCCCCGGTCTCCCCTATACAGTATTTGCCATTTTTACACCTGAAATTGCACAAATTACTACTTTTGTAATGTCACCCTCTCACCAGACAAAACTTTAGGCCCCGCTGCAGTCTCTGGTCTCCACACTGCAGGTTGGAACCACTGGTCTATGGTTTTAGCATTAACTATGCTGTTGACATACAAGTTAGTTCAGTTGAAAGTTCTGTGAGAGATATTCACCTACTTGGATGCAGTGTAATGAGCTCAGCCCAATCTCTGAAGAAAATGTAGAAATACAAAGAAATGTTTTCAAGCCTTTTTTTTATGTCAATATGCTACAAAAAGCCAAAATGTGGTTGAAGCCACATGGTGACATTTTCTTTGGGTTTAACCTCATAAGGAACCAGCCTTTTTTTCACTCAAACGCCTAGATTTTCTTGGGTAAATGTAAATCTAGTTTGAGCAAAATTTGGAGTTTGACAAATCTTCTTAGAAGCTGAAGGTATTTTAACAAAACGTGAGTTTTAGGACTTTGTTAGGGGAAAAACCAAAAAAAAAGCACCAGGAGTCACACAGTCATCTTAGAATGCCTGATTTGACTGTAACCAAGGGTTGCATCAACTTACTAACTCTTTCTTCTAAATATACAGAAGTTATTTTTTTTTTCTGAGGAAAACTAACAAAATGAAAAAACAAACAAAAAAAAAGGTAGGAGCCACACATGTTCTTGGTGCCTTAAGGGTTTAACACATGGAAGTATAAAGATGATTCAAGATGGCGGCCCATTGTTTTTAATGGTTGTGCTGTGGTGCATGACGCGCCTCTTTACTGAATACGGGCTAGCGCCTCCCACTATCATGAAGTCAAAAAGTGACAGCGTGATCAGGCCTGAGCGTTAAGCTAGGCTAAACACCAATGAAGCGCGGGGCATTGAAAAAAAAAAAATCAAAGTTTATGATTTGAAACTAGAGAGAAAAACCTTCAAAAAGAGATCTTTGTTAAAGCTGACGCTTTGGGGAAATGTTTCTTGAGCCCAACCGCTGCAGTTCAGCGAAGCGGCCACTATCAACACTCACACGGGAAAGAGGGGCGGAGTTCAGTCCAGCTTTAATAGATCCATGATTGAACAGGTAAATCCTTAACTTAAACTTACCCATTTTAGTAACTTGAAGCCTAAACTTAACCGTTAACCAAAAATGTTGCCAAGTGGTTTCAACCAAAATGTGGTTATTTACATTTTGACTTTTTACATAATAAAAAAAGTGAAAATTGCTTATCGTATGTTTTGATTTTTTTGTATTAGTTCTCTCACAACTGTTTGATGACTCATAACCTGGCTCCAGATGGGTCTAGCAATTTTGATTTTCACCAAATCTGAAGAATTATCATCCCTGTATGTTAGTGCACTATATGGTTCCAGACAATCACAGGCAGGACGATCAGTCACAGTGCACTAGTGTGATGTGGTGGAAGTGCATGCGGACCAAGGACAGCTTTAATTAAAAAAGACTTTCTTCTTTTGTGCTTTTCTCTAAAACATGACTTTTGACTGTTCAGTTCAGATGCTTCAATAATCAGATTCAATATCGACATGACGTTCTGTTTTTTCGACGGCTTCGGCAGCATTCCGATTGTGTAGAACTCATTGACCATACACATATAAATCTGACATGAGCTAGGTTAGTTGACACGGAGCAACAAACAGCGACTCTCACACAGAGGTTAAATCACTGTAAAGACGCAGCATTACATGTCGCGCTCTTTTGGGCATTTCATGTTGTTACTGATTGCCCATTCTGTATGTTTTTCAACTTTCAGAACATGCATGAGCGAGAGCACTACTTTTGAGTGTTGTTGGGAGAGGGCGATTACCGCATTGTGCACAGGTTCTAGTGGAAGGGAATAGAGAAGGTTGCTCCCTGTGTTTGAAGCCCATAACATGTGCAGGGTGTGTGGTGCTGTTGGGGTTTCAGCACCATGGACAGTTCCTCTCAGAAAGGCATTACTTCTAGGGCATACAACCTGATCAAAATCTTAAGACCAGTTGAAAAATGGCAGAATTGATCTTTTACACATTTGGATCGTAATGAAGTTTTAAGTAGAGCTACAGTATGCAAAAACAAGAAGGGGGAGTGTGACAAAAGGCACTTTGAAAAAGTAATTCATTTAAAACAACAGTTAAACTGAAATAGGCTGTTTATCAGCTGTAAAGTTTAAGACCATCACTCAAAAAACGACATAAAACTAGAACAAAAATGTCCTCAGTAGGACTCAGTAATGAGTAGCTCATGTCTGTTAATCACTTCAAACATTCATTTGGGCAGCTGGATGTGAGTGTTATAAAAAGCGTTGTGCTCCAAGTGATGAAGATGGCTTCACAAAGAGCATCAACTGTCAGGAACTGATGACCATTTTTATAAACTTCCCTTGCCATCCATCCCTAAATGTTCTCTATGGGATTTAAATCAGGAGAACATGCAGGATGGTCCAAAAACGTGATGTTATTCTCCCAGAAGAAGTCCTTTGTCAAGTGACAAAGACTTCTGCAGCGTTGTCCTGTTGACAAACCCAGCTGTTACCACACAGACCAGGACCTCACCACCAGACCAGGACCTCAGCTGTTACCACACAGACCAGGCCCTCAGTCATGAGGGAAGCTCCTGCAACATCTGCACTAACCAGCCGCCGTTTGACCCTGCACCACCTGAAGCTCCAGCGTTTGACCTGCACCACTGAAGCTCCAGGTTTGACCTGCACCACCTGAAGCTCCAGCGTTTGACCTGCACCACCTGAAGCTCCAGCGTTTGACCTGCACCACTCCACGTTTACCTGCAGAAGCTCCAGCGTTTGACCTGCACACCTGAGCTCCAGGTTCCTGCACCTGGCCAGGCTCCACCGAAGCTCCAGCGTTCCACTGAATGAAAAAGCAGCCCACACCAGGATGAGCTCCCTCCACTGTGCGGAGAAAACATCTCAGGTGAATCTCCTTGTCATGTCAGTAACGTTGGAAGTCATCTGGACCGTCAAGGTTCATTTTTTTTCTCATCAGAGAATAAAACTTGTTCCACCTTTCAGTGTCTCATGTTTGCTGCTCCTGGCAAAGTCTAAACAAGCTGTTTTGTGGCGTTGAAGGAGACGAGGTCTTTAAAGTTGTTTTTTGTTTTTGAAACACTTTTCCTCAGATCCCGTCTGATGGTTATTGTGTTGCAGTTGGAAGTTTCCGATTCTAATCCCAGAGTTACAGTGCTGGGTTTCAGATGACAACACAACATTCAATGATGTTTCTTAAATATGAGGACAACTAACACGGTTATGTTTATTTTATTATACTTACAACTTGATAAGACTGAGCTTTTAGGATAACAATTGTCTTTTTTTTTCAGACAATATATTTTTGAATAATTAAGACGAAATTTGGACAGGCTCTCACCTTAGCGGATCTCACCTGTACTGTAATGATCGAATTTGGCGAATCTTGACAAATCTAATGGGAGAAATACTCAAACATCTATTCCATTCACAAATGCACAAAGCCCTTCTTGCTCTTTTTCCAAAAAAAGAAATTGTCGCCATTTCTGTTCAAACTGGTTCAGTACGACAGTACCTGCATCTTTGTTGTTTTGCTGTGAGCACGCTGCTGTCTTCACATCTGTAAATCCCGCCCGTTCTAGGACTTCTGATTGATTCAAACATTGGACGGAGCCCTTAAAGAATTTTCAGAATTTGTAAACCCACAAATACCTCAAGAATTTATCTGCGCAAGGTATGGCAAACTAGTGCTGACCAAGCTTTACCTGAAAAATAATTATCAGGTCAAACTTTCAAATACTTGCTTTGTGTCTCCATAGAAACCATGAAACTATCCTCTCGAGTGAAAAGAACAGCTACAACCCACAGAATTCCCTATTGGTCAGATCAAGTTTATTACATCGTGCTTAATCTTCTTTCTGAAAACGTAAAAGTAAAAGAGCAGTCTAAACTAAGGATTGTTTGCTGTCGTGTTCAGGAGCTGTCCATGGTACCAGTTGAAGCAGCAGTGGTCTCACAAAGTTTCCCATCAGAAAATGGATCTTCTGCTCTTCAGAGGTTATATTTACACTGTCAAGAATCTGATAGCTTAACAAATAATTTTTGGTGTGTTTACGTGTCCAAAAGGTATTATGTTCATGAAGAACACCTGTTGTTGCATTGCTGCTATTTTTAGAGTAACTGCATTTGAAAGAGTGCCTTTTTGTTTGTATTTTGCTTACTTTCTCTTGTCTGTGCAGAGAAAATCAGATTACTTACGTCAGACAGAACTGTTAACAAGACATTTCAATAATCTGAACAGACCAGAGGTTTTCTGTGTTTTGCACCAGAGAACATAAGAACAAGCACAACCACAAAAACTCTTCAGACGACCAAAGAGTGACTCTTCAAACCGTTACCAGGATATTACCTTCATTAGTTCTCAGTTAAAACATGAAAACACCATCAGAAACGTTTTGATCCAAGCTCTGATGGTTCCTTCTCCAGGCTGCTGTGAATAGAATCATGCACCTGTATATGTTGACAAACGTGTGCGTGTACATGTACATATAGCATTAGTATCTGTGCGGTGGTGTGAGCAGCAGTGCGGCTCCAGCAGCACGTACAGGCCGCGCGCGCGGGCGGAGCTGTTTGTTATGGAGGCAGAATAGTGAATGAGGGGGCGACACGCGGCTAAAAATAACCCGGCCGTTCGCTCAGTTCGTGTCAGTGCTCCGAGGAGAGGAACGCACACATAAAGCATCATTGTGAGGAGATGCTCTGTGTGCCGGGAGCGCGCACTGGGATAAAAGAGGAAAGGGAAAAAAAAGACAAAGCGCGCGCCCGTGGAACGCTGCTGCTGCGCGCTCGAAATTCCTCCAAGGAACCTCTCTGCGAGCTCGGCTTTTTTCATCACGCGCGGAGCTAAAAATAGCAACGGGGTTGGATCGTGATCCAGAAATAGATAGGGGGCATCACTCCTATAAAAGGCACACCATTCAAGAGTACAGTGTGTGCACGGTGAGGAGAGGAGCGGCACGGCTGTGCTCCGGAGCCGGACAACACATTTTATTCTCTTTCTTCACACATGTTGTGTGAGTGACACTGTGCCTGTGCCTCTGCCTGCAGCTGGGCTCTGGAGCGGCGCTGGAGCTGCGCTGGAGCGGGTAAGTGCAGTCAGACTTCTCTGTGTGTTTCGCGCTGTTAGTAGCACCTGCTGTTGTGGACGCGCTAACGAATGCACTGTCACTCTGTACGGCTGTGTTGTGCTGAGCTTTGGAGAGGGAAGCCTGTTGTGGAGCGTCAGGACGCACGGAGCTGTCCGTGGTGCTGAAATGTCCCAGGCTTTGTGCTACTGTGGAAGTTTACTGCAGTGTGAAAGACATGTGAAAGGTTCTCCTGCTTCATATGAGAGCTCTGCCTGATGTCCGTGCGCACCCTGAACCCCCCGCGCGCTCTTCCGCCCGTGTGCACGAGGACAGCGGAGTCGTGACTGCTAAAAGTGAGTAAGACGCGTGCTGCGTCAGTGGCGTCTGGCTCCAGCGCGTTTGAGACAGATGGGGGGAATCGTGACCGGCTGTGGAGACCAATCAGGAGGCTCGGACGGCCCCGTGGAAGCGGCGCGAGGGTGGGGCCCCCGGCTTGAACCGCTGGAGCTCAGGAACCACGGCAGCACGAAGCGACGCCAGCGCTTTCCAGCGCGTTTCTTTGGCAGAACTGAGTCCATGGTGCTCAAAGTGTCAGGTGCTCCCGACTCCTGCCTAGGTGCTCTTTTCCCTCCGCCTCGCCATTGGCTGATGGCGAGTGCTGTTGTCCAATCAGAGCGCATCCACCCCTCTGCTGCGCGTGAAGAACGGCGCCGAGATGCCGCCTCTTGTTCGCATCGCCACTCTTTTTAATAACAAGAGCACCGCAAAGCTATGTGACTGTGGAGCCTTTTGTGTTTCCATCCTCACGTTCTCACGTCCACACGGCGCACGCACCGGAGCCGCGCGCAGGAGATGCTGTCCGTCACGAATCTTTTTGCGGTCTGGGCTTGCTGTGCGTAAATCAATGTGGGAAGCCCTTACCCCAAAAAGCATTCGCGGAGGACGAGGACGCCGCTCGGCTGGTGTGCGCCGCCCGCCACCGCTTTAATGTCACTGTGCATTCACTTTGAGAAACAAGCGCGTGCCCCCACCTGTGGTCACTGGGCAGATAGCAGGAGAATACAGCTCTTTTACGCACACGACGTACACTTGTGCTGTTTGTGGAGAAATGCAATGACTCTCTGAAATGTTGTGCACACTTTTGTTTCCTTTAACGTGTTTTCAAACTTTGCACAGGGTTTGTGTGTAAAAAGCAACACATTTGTCTTCAAATCTATATTATTAACAAGAGCAGAACAGAATGCATCTCATTCAGTGAGAAAGGAAGGACTTTTGAGCCCATTTTCACAGGAAAGGAACCAACTTAAACAGAATTGTTTGATAGTTTGGAATAATTCCACTGTCACGACACCTCAGCCCTGATATGATTGTGATGTGTCAGGATTGCACTAAATTAATCACATTTTTCATTGTTATTTATCATGTTCTTGTGCAGATACGATAAACCAGACTGAATTTTTGCAATGTTGTTGCTGTTACTTTGTCTTCATGTCATTTCACAACTTCTAAATCAGTTTTCTGTGTTTTCTCTGACATTTTACTCAAAGAATCTTGTCGTTAAAGACATTTTGCAGATGACGCTATTTCGTAAAATGGAGAACACCGACTAACCCGATGTCGTTTAAATGGCGTTACGACATAAGCGATCACTTCTATAATATTCATGTGTTTCCCCGTTTTACGTCACGCTGCTTTTTATGCCTGACGTCACAGGGAGGAGATGTTTTGAGACGACACAAATCAAAATGACAAAAACACGGCGTTATCAGAACTGAATGATTTTACAGCTAATGCAAAAACGGCATTATGACGACGCATTTGAAGTTTCCAGTTTATCGTCGCTTGCGTGGCTCTGTTTACAAATTCAACTCATGTCACTTTAACGCTTTGGATTAAGAAAATTGAGTTGACACGACTTGTTATTTGAAGTGACGTCGACTCAAAATGTGGACTTTTTGTCTTCAGTTAAATGTGACATTAAGTGAAGCTGTTTTCTGTGTGTTTTTTGTGACAGGTGGATCTGACCGGGATTCTCAACAGCGTCAACTCCGTCACGAGTACAAGATTTGGTTTAAAGATTTTGAAATTTGAGTGAGCAAACTGCACCAATATTTAGACAATTTGGCATTTTATCGCCGACAAAAAAATGGATTTGGTTGGTTGTGTGTAAGTTTGGTTTTGGTTCATTTTCTACTTGCGCAATATGAGCAAAGAACATGAAGGAAATATTATTCTAACAATGCCAGATATTCTTTAGGTAAAACAACGCAGAACATACTGGCTGAGGCTATTTTGTTTTACAGTAAATTGTAAACTTAGTAAAAGTGCTAAATTTAACTTCAATATTTCAGTTTTAATTTAAAAACATTTGACTTTGGAAATTTTAGCGCATGATTTATTCCGTTTTTTGTTTTTGTGTTAGTGCGTGTGACAATGACAACCAGAATTATTTCGCAATTCCTACACAAATTTTAATTATAATTTGGTGTTTGTGGAAAGAACATTTTGGTAACATTTTTTTTAGGTAATTGAAAAATAATATAAATTTTGTTAAATGTTTGTCAGTTTCTACAGAAAAACTGAAATATTGAGGTTAAATTTTTCCTTTTTACAAAAATGTTCAATCCACATTTTCTCATCTTTTTCTTAACACATTTAAATTGATGAAAATATTTGACCTGAAGATTATTTTTGTTATTGAACAAATGCACGTCAAAAAGAAATAATAAAATCATGTGAATGTTTCTCATTTTTGGCATAAAAGCTGAAATATTTAAGTTCAATTGATCATTTAAAAAAAATGCTGTAAAAGTGCACAGTTTAATGCTCTTTTGTTTTACAGTGAATTTTGTAAAAAAATAATCAATTAACTTCAATATTTCAGCTTTTATGCAAAACTGAGAAACATTCACATTATTTATACTATTTCTTTTTTACATGTATACATTAAACAATTATTTGTCTGGTTTTTGTGTTTTGTGTGAGCGACAATGACTACATGAAATAATCTTTAAGTAAAATATTTTCATCAATTTAAATGTGTTTAAGAAAAAGATTAGAAAATGGATTGAAAATGTTGTAAAAAGGCTAAATTAAACTTCAATATTTCAGTTTTTCTGCACAAACTGAGAAACATTTAACAAAATTCATATTATTTTTTAACATTTACAATTTGAACACATGATTCTTTCTTTTATCATTCCTTTAAATGTGTTTAAGAACAATGTGATAGCTAACGCGAGTTTTACAAATGCTAAATTAAACTTCAATCTTTCAATTTTAATTCCAAAACTGATAATGTTTTACAAATTTACATTTAGCTTTAAAAATGCGACACCTGATTTGTCTCGTTTTTGTGTTTAGTGTGTGCGACAATGACAACTACATTTAGATTATACTTATGAATGAAACTGATCACTTACATTAGTAACAACGCCAAAATAATCTCTAGGTAAAATATTTGAATTACTTTGTACATTTTTAGTACAAAAACTGACAAACATCTACGTATAAGTTTAAACGTTTGAACACAAGATTCGTCTCTGCTTTTATACTTTATTGTGCAATCGGAGTTACAATCATAGTTTGTATCACAATTGTTGTTTATTTGGAACGTAAACCGATCACTTACATTCATGTTAAATCTGTTCTAGCTGCATTTATAGAATCGCATCATACAATTAGCTCCCTCTTGGAAAAAAACAGAAGAAATAGACGTCGGATTACAAAAGACGACAAATATATAATCGAATAATTCTAAAAAATCTTACCTAAAGCTCATGAGATAAATGATCAAACGTGAAGCAGTTTTGTATTTAATCAAAAGAATCTTATACACACTTGCAACACTTTTCTTCATCACGTCAGCAATTTTCAAACGTCATTAAAATGTTAGTTACGACGTCTTGTTCAGCGCGTATATACATGTATACCACGACGTAACATGACAGGTCAGTTGCCTTTTTTTTGTGTTAATATGACACTGGCGTTTGAAAAAATTTATGAATATTAACAAAATCCTGATTCTAATCTCAACCTACCTCAAGCCCCAGACCTAAACTTACCCATTTTAGTAACTTGAAGCCTAAACTTTTTTTTTAATCAATTTTTATCAATTCCTTTCAAGCTCGCATGCACAGATGAATAGGTTGAGTTCAGGTTGTTGAAGAAGCGATGAAGAAGCAACTGACTAAGATGCAAAATGCTGCACTTATTTAGTATATTTACTGTTTATTCAATGCTTTATTTTGACAAACATGTTTCACTGCAGCATTTGAGCTCATTGTTAAATAAAAGTAAACAATAAACAATAAATATCTTTCATTTAAAAGCAGGTTAAAGATGGTTACATGTTTGGTTTGTGGCTTTGAAAAGTCAGAGGTAAAACTCTTTCCCAATTTCTTTTCGATTGTTTAGTTGTTTGGTCAGTTTGCTCTCTCAATATGATCACATGGGAACAAAAAAAACAATCTAAACTGCCTCTTAAAGGTTTGATTTTTTTTTTTTTTATCAAATCCACTTAGACATTGTAACTTCAATGGATTGTTTTCGTCCAAATGCAATTTTCAGGATGAACATGCACAAGAAACTGCACGTCTATGGACTGAGAGTCACGAAAAGATTTAGTGATTTCTTAATCTCAATGGGTTTTGTCAAAGTCTGTTCACCTTATTCTGTCCACTTTTCTTGGCAGCGCACTTCCTGTTTAGCTCTGTTAACATGTTAGCTTGTCTGTTTTGAGGTTTGAACTTAAATAGATAGAACAATAGTTAAATGTAAAAGCTGATTTTCACACTGCTGCAAATAATCTGATCAATTCTTCAACAGGTATTCATTTTGGTTGCGTTTACAGCTTATAAACGCAACCAACGAAGAGGACCACCCAAGCTCAGCCAATCAGAGAGCTGCATTCGGCTCCTGATCAGAACTAAAATTCTTAATTATTCAGATCAGACAGTACACTCATAGAGTTTTTATTAAAAAGCATTTTGATGACTAACTACAGAATAATTAGGCTTAATAAATCATTAATAACACCTTAATAAAGACCTAATTCAATATGAACAAATGATTAATTAATAGATGAAAAAGCTTATTAATGCTTAGTAACTACTTATTTCCGAATCCTGCCCCCACCCTAAATCCTAACCTTAGTTCGTTAGTTAAGTAGTTACTAAGCATTAATAAACTTTTTATTAGTTAATTCACCATTAGTTCATGAATAATTAAGGCTTTATTTATGCTTTTTCATGGTTTACTAAGGCCAATTAAGGTGTAGTTAATATAAAGTGGTACCAAATTGTTTATTAATTTACAAAAAAATGTCAGTTACTTCAACTTTATATAATCTCAGTGACATTAAACAGGAAGTGCACTGCCAAGAAAAGTGGGGGATGTGGAATAAGGTGAATAAAATGAGTCAACTTTTGAATTTGTATGCACTTGTCAGACACACTTGATTTACTTAAAAACAAATATCACATAAATATTCTCTTCATTCCTTCATTGGCTGCTTCAAAAATGTAAAATATGAGCAATGTTTTAAACTTATATGAAATGCAATTATAAAATAGACTACAAGACAAGTTCACATTCAATTATTTCACGCTGCAGTTTAACAGTTCGTTTGAAAGTTTGTCTTGGGATTCATCAGCTTCCACTCTGAACTGATTTGATTTTAGAGGAACTAAAGTCACCAAGAACCAAGATCAAAACATTCCAATTTTTTTTTAATCTATATTGAGGGCTACTAAATTTGTTTGTTTAAATGCAGTTTTTGGTCATATTATAAAAAAATGAATGGGTCTAGTCACTTATTAAGATTACATTGTAGATCACAGGTCTCTCCACCACCTTCTGTGTAGTTTTTGGAACTCAAATTGTTCTAATAACATTGTGTATTTTCATTATAAATATAACTGTAGATGTGTTCTTTGTTTGAAATAGATACTTTACTTTTTCTAAGATATGATACATTTCTAACAGTAGTAACTCACTGCCATTTTAGATGATTAAAAGCATCTCTTCTGTCTATTCTTTAGATCTTTACTGTTAAGGTACAACGACATGTGCCCAATGACATCATCACATTTAGGAACGTGAACAGAACCTAGCAGATTTTCTACAACAATCAATACTACTACTACTACTACTACTACTACAAATACTTCTAATGCTACTACTACTTCAAATACTTCTAATGCTACTACTACTGCAAATACTTCTAATGCCACTACTACTTCTACTACTACTCCAGCTACTAATACTAAAACTCCTACTACTAATACTACTTCTACAAATACTTCTAATGCTACTACTACTACTACTACTACTACTACTACTACTACTACTACTAATGCTACTACTACTACTACTACTACTACTACTACTACAAATACTTTTAATGCTACTACTACTACTATTACTGCTACTACTAATACTAAAACTACTACTACTAATACTACTTCTACTACTAATACTACTACTATTACTAATATTAAAACTACAAATAATAAATAATACTACCACTACTACTACTACTACTAAAACTACTAATACTAATAATAATATCAAAACTTATTCAAAAGCCATTTGTTTAACTTCAATTGTACTTGGAGCTGATGCCATTGAAACATATATATATATATATATATATATATATATATATATATATATATATATATATATATATATATATATATATTATATATATATATATATATATATATATATATACACACATGTATTGACAATAACACTCATAAACATGCATTAAAATATATACACATATATATGTAATGTTTATCCAGGACAATGTACTGTTACACACGAGCACAATGACAGAGATGCTTGTACCAGATACAATGTCATAAAAAGATCACTTTGTTTTTTGTGTTAATTGGTTAAAAAAACGTTACGTATGATTGTTATTTATCAATATTCATTTGAGGATTAGATAAGAATGTATTTAGTGGCTTCCAGATACCCAGATATTCAGTTCTGGCTGCTGTTTTTTTCCAACATGATCATTTCCAGTGCTTGTGTGCACCAGTCTGAATGTGTTGGACTAAAAACACATTTTTATTTATATATGAATTGGTGAAGGTACCTGGTGTTATTGAAAACGTCTGTATTAGCACGTTTATTTTATATAGATGACTTAAGATGATTTGGTTTTGTATTAAGCTGAGAAGGGTTAAGAGTGGTGTTTATTGTAAGTCAAGTCCGTTCAACAGAAAACACATTTTCAGCTAAACTATGTTTTCTGATTTAGTAAAAAGCATTCTAAATAAATACAACAAATACATTCTATTATTGACTGTTAATATTATGAAAGACATAAAAGCTTCTTTATTTAAATCACTGTCTCAGCATGTCATCACACTTACACACACACACACACACACAACATGAACTGCATCCCTGCATCTAAGTAAGTCAGCAAAATTACAAAAGATCGTATGAAATGACAACAACAAACATGGATAAAATACAATGTGACATAGTCAACCAAAAATACCTTCAGGTGTTCATGTGACTGCAAAAAATAGATTTGTTCTTTCTAAACTTACTAGATTCAGATGTCCCACTTTATAACTACACCTTAATTAGCTTTAATACAACATGATTAAAGAGTTAATAATAATCAATAAATGAATGAAAACATTTACTAAGGCTAAGTAACTACTTAAGATTATGATTCAGGATTGAGGAGTTGGGCTTGTGGTAGTTAAATTGTTACTAAGCCATAATGCACTTTTTCATCCTTTAATTTCTCATTAGTTCATGATGAATTCACCTGTTATTCATGCTTTATTAACACTTGATTAAGATGTAGCTATCACTAAGTGTTACCCACAATTTGAATGTGGATTGGAGATGTTTAAAGGCTTATGTAAGTGGAATATTTAATTTTTGTCAAGACTTTTCAAGAATTTAGCTTGAAATAAGAATTCAGATTTATGAATGAGGTAAAGTCTTTTTTATTATATATACAAATTTAAGAACAATTTAAAGAAGCAAAGAAACAAGTCAGAAACATAATGACACAAGTAACACATCTCAGTCAATCAAAAAATGGAACTTAAATTTGTCAAAATGTATGAATTTAAAGGTAAAATGTTAGAATCAAGTAATTTTAGTTTGAGAATAAATGTAATTATGAGAGTATTTATTTATATTTTCACAGTGATGAAAGCTAAAGAAGTCTGGAATGTAGAAACAGAAAATAACAATGAAACTTTAGAATTCACCGGCAAAAATTAAATAGAAATTTCTGCTTAAACTTTACAAAACGTGAATAAAACATAACAACATAATGGCTAATTCGGCTTTGATAAATAGAATAGAACAAAATGTGATCACACACACACTTACACACACACACATATATATTTGTATGTGCAGACAAGCAGATTAAGTAATAAATGATAAAAATTTTAAAATTTCGTAAATTTTTGTTCTATTTTGTTGAAGCTCTGTATTTTCACGAATGAACTTAAATGAGATTTTTTTTTTTTTGAATTTCACACTGACGTCTCTCCACAGAATGATGTAACTGTTTTTGTGATTCTTTATGTATAAAATAATAAATAAAGTGAATGAAAAAAATATTGTGTGTGTTGTTTTTGATTTCATTCAGAACAAATCAGACACAATTTTTGATTTGTAATTAAAACAACAAAACTAAATACAAGACAAGGGACAGATTTAGCTCACGAAATGAAAACTAAGAATAATTTGTGCAAAGTTGTAGAAAATGTTATTATAAAGCTCTAAATTACGTAGTGTGTGTTAAGCTCTGTTTTGAGTTTTTGTCTGATTCTGGAGCCATTTTGTGTACTTTTCTCATTCACATTTTCACCAGTTTAGAAACAAATATTGCACATACTTATCATACTATAATCTTATTTAAAGACGCTCATTTTACTGTCTCATAAAAAATAAAATAAATAAATAAATAAATAAATGTATATCTTATGGCTGAGCTAAAACGAAAAAACAAAGTTACACTCTTAATCCTACAGAGGCCATTTTGAGTCTTCTACTTAAACCACCATCAGAACTATACATTATATTTTCTGTCCACAATAAAAACTTGAAATCTTAAGAATAGCTTTTGTTTGTAGAATACGTCTCAGTGATTTCTTAATGCTCAAAGCTGTTAACCCTTCACTGACCAGTCAAAACGACGAGGGTCTAAAAACAGCTCGTGCAACCGGCTTTTCTTTTTTACTACAAATTGGCGTTTACCGGCAGGACTTTGTTTTTTTATGCCTGGTATATGTTTTTGTATTTTGACCACAAAGCGTAATTTAATTATCATACAGTCAATCAAAACCAATCAAAACAACCAGGTCGATCAAAGTGCTTTACACACACATGATCACTAAAAACATTATAATAAGAAGAACAAAGACAAAAACAACTAAAGTCATTATTTTAAATGTTGTTAAAATCCAGAGTCAAAGCAGAAGTTGTTTGTGTTTTTTTTTTTTTTTTTACTTGAAGGCTGATAAAAATCATTCTATATTTCTTTCTTTACTTTACAAACTCAAAACTGACAGTTTATACTAGTTATTTGGAATTATTTTATCATATTTAACCCTTTCATGGCCAGTATGCATTTAAAACAGTTTAGCTTTAAATGGATTGAAATCATAAAAAAAAAAAAACATACAACTTGATCAAACCTTTTGATTATATTACTTTTATTATTTAAGAAATTAGTTACATGTTTTCTTTAGTGATAAGTTGAAAATTCAAAATGCACCCAAATAAAAACATTATAATGTTTGTTTAATAATGCACCACTGAAATACGCTAAAATCCATTTCGGATGCACACTCACAGAATAGAAACAGATAGAAAGTCAACGTAATGAATTCATACTGAAACTGACTTTCAGTTTGGATGTGTGTGCATTCGCTAGGTGGCGCTATTACATCAATCTTTTTGCGGTTTTGTAACATTACTATTTCTAACTTTCTGAAACAGTTGTGGTTTGATTTGGTTAAACTGTAGTGTAATACAGAGCTTTAGATGTATGTGTGAGTGTGTGACAGAGAGGCCATTTTAAAACCTGTGTTGTGTGTGAGAATAAAATAAAGAATGTATTGAAAATGATTAAAGAGCTTAAAGAAAGTGTTTAAAAATGTTTTCCTTTTTATTTCATTTTTTCCTTTGGCACGTAAGGTTTCTTCTTCAAGTGAAGTACCTTCTTTGACACTCAGGGGCGCTGTAATCGCTCGTGTTGAACCTTTGCTGCATTTTACGTTCTTGCTTCAACAAAACATGCTATCTGTAAATATAGTTCTATATGATTGTCTTGTGATGATAAAAACCTAAACATTAAAATAATTACACAAAATATTTGAATGTTGTTGTACGTATGATGCTTTTGTCTCTGAAGGACACTTTAAACACATACTGTACACAATTATATTTAAAAGTTACTTAATGCTAGCTATGTAAAATGTATGTGTTTGTAATGTTTATATGGCAATTTCAAAAAAAAAAAATGCTGCCAGTTGATAAATGGCAGCTGGCAGAGTGGATAGACTCCCCACACACCCCGGGCCTTTCTGTGTACAGTTTGCATGTTCCTCTCGTATCTGGATGGTTTCCTCCGGACACTCCAGTTTTCTCACCAACCAATAACATGCAGGTTAGAGAACCTGGTGGTGGAGGTTGAGGCGCCAGGTGTTTAGGTGAATCACCTCCGCTGAGCTGCCCCAGGGCTGCTGTCGTCACTGAGTGGGCAGTGTGTGAAACACTTTGGAAGACATCTGTCTGTGTAAATGTGCTTTATAAATAAACCATTTATTCATTCATTCATTCAAGAGAAGCACCTCTGAAGTACATTTGAGGCCTTTCCCACTGTAGTACTTTTTTCAATTCCTAATACTTTTTTCTAGTTCCAGTCCGAATATTAGGCACATTCACACATGAGCAGGAACTATGGACTGAGACCACACTTTAGGGACTGTTTAAGCTCCTGTTCTGGGGCAGGTAGTTTCCAGTCTGGCCAGAACTTTCTGGTGACACACACATCAGTTCTAACTGTTTATATGTTCCCTATCCTTAAGAAAAATGATTCAAAAGCATAACTTCCAAAATATAGTTATTTAAGTTGTATATAGCAGCCTAGATATTACTGGATTACAGTGAATAATCTTGTTGTTATTTCAGTGTTTTTTGATTTTGTAGCTCATAGTTTCACTGGAATCAAAAAAGACAACTTTTGTTTTCCTAACACACTTCATGACTTATTTAATGTTCCGGACTATACAGATGCTAATGCTAAAGCTAGTTAGAACCACTTTCAGGACAGGGTAGTTCAGGGACTGGAAGGATGTTGGGACAAGTTCTTTCATGTGCAAAAACACCACAGATCTGCTCGTCTTCTTGGAAATAGAAACTTAATATTGTGTTGGAGAAAATTCTAGACAAAATATAACCTCTTTTAGGGACAAGCAGTGGTGACCTCCATTAGAAAATTACATAGTGCACCTTTAATAACTAGTTAGTAATTAGTTTTTTTGTTTTTTTTTGAGTAGCTCCACGAAACTGACACAATATAAAGAGTGCACATAGATTTACCTTTCTGTCCTATAAATTCAACAAGTAGGCCTTTTTTATATTGCAATAACAAACAAACACGTGACCTTTCTATGATTGGGTTTGCATGTTTATAAAACTGAGAAGTATTGTGACTTTGTGTTTGTAAAAGGCGCTTACTTACTTCTGCTCGTCTATTAATATAGCCTAGTTATAATATTTCACCATAAAACACAAAACATAATTTTTTTAGATAACGAGGTACCTCGTTATCTATTGGTCAACGTTTTACTGGCCTCATCATGTCCACAGTATATATAATATAAATGCAGACAGTTTCAAACTAATTTGAATTTGTTAAGACGTTTGTCCGAAAAGAAGACGAAAAAAAAAAAAAGTATTGCGGGGAAAAAACGTGAGGAAAACAAGAGCCAATCAGAGCGCAGGATAAGCCCAACCCGGAAGTTCGACACGGAAGCAGCAGGTTGATTCTTTTGACGCGTGCCATTCCCGTTTCTCCGGTGTCCGTGCGCTGTCCTGCCTGCGCCCCGAGCCTGATCTCCTCCTCCACCGCGGCTCTATCCTCCTCTGTCCCTCCCGCAGACCGTCAGAGACCCGCACGAAGCCCGCACACACAGAGAGAGCATGCTGTCCGTGGTAGAAGCAGTGCTGGAGGCCCTGCAGAAGCCGCTCTTCTGGCTGGGAGCTGTCACCGCGGCCTGGCTGTCCGTGTGTGCTGTGTGCAGACTGCTCTCCGGACTGCGAGTGTGGATTCTGGGCAACGGCCGCCTTGTCTCCCCCGCTAAGCTGGGCCAGTGGGCAGGTACGAGCCGTGCACATGTCTCCACCACACTGCTGTCTGGTTAATAATAAATATATGTGGGAAAAACAGGTCCAACTGTGCAACTAGTAGTAAAACATGAAGAAATATTGTAAATATATATCAACTGAGTAGGCAAAACATTGAGTAGAGATACTTTATTGTCCTAAAGTATTTCACGTTTTTATTGCTGCTTCAAAGACCATCCTCCAGAGTTCAATAACCAACAGCTAAAGTTCAATAACTATCAGAGCCAGAACAAACATTATGGTTGCAAGAGAAGTCACTCTCCACGCCCCCTCTAATGTAGGTTTTGGACACACCTGAGTTAATGCTGCCTTCATTTGGTGTAGGAATTGTTGGAAATACCACTTTTCCATTGGGAACTAGCATAAGAACGCCCCTCCTCAAGTAGTAATGACTACTGGAAATTGGGAAATAATAGGTGTGTTCAAGATGGTCAAGACGGTGCAGTCGTCTCGAGCCTTTAAGGGGGTTGGGGGCTACGTCAGGGCTACGTAGGCCCTGGTAACCTCGAGAGATCAATCCGTCTCGAGTCGACTTGAAATCGTCGAGGCGAGGAAAAGCAACTGCTCCCGGCTTCACCGCCTCAATGACTACAAAATGCATGATGGGAAATGTAGTGCCGTGACTGACCGCTGATTGGCTTTGATCAAACGTGACACACTGCAGTTCCTCCTCCGCTGTCTTTATCGTATTTGTGGACTTTTATATCATCACACGTGTTTATCATGAGTCAGAAAAGACCCAGAAAGTTGTACATTACACACAGCAACATTAATACATGATCCTGATGAGCTGAAAGTCACTTTTACAAAGGCATATCTAAAGTGTGCCAACTTTATCATGAGCTCTTTATTCATTGTTCTGGTGATGTGTGAGTGAGTCTGTGATGTGTGAGTGAAACAGAATTGCATTTACAACGTTGTAGGTAGTTTTATTCAGTGCAACACTTCAAACAAACGCGAGAGCTCCGTAAGTCTCCGTTACAGCTACAGTACATCCAGAACGCTGCTGCTCGAGTCCTGACCAGAACCAGGAAGTACGATCATATTAGTCTTGTGATTAGGTCTTTGCACTGGCTCCCAGTGGCTCAGAGAATAGACTTTAAAACAGCTCTGCTTGTGTTTAAGTCTCTCCATGGACTAGCACCAAAGTACATCTCTGACATGTTAGTGCGCTATGAACCATCTCGGACTCTGAGGACCTCAGGGACCGGCCTCCTGCTGGTGCCCAGGGTCAGGACTAAACATGGGGAATCAGCGTTTCAGTTTTATGCAGCTAAGATCTGGAACAGTCTTCCAGGTGATGTGAGACAGGCCTCTACTGTGACAATGTTTAAATCTCGGCTCAAAACATTTCTTTTTATCTGTGCATATGACTGAAATACTTTGTCTGCACTCTTTTCTTCTTTTAAAGTAAATTTTATGCTGATTATTTATATATTTTTAATCATGTTGTATTGTAATTATTGATGTATATTTTCTGCCTTGTAAAGCACTTTGAATTGCTTTGTGTATGAATTGTGCTATACAAATAAATTTGCCTTGCCTTGTCTGAGATCTGAGGCTGCCTCGCTGCTCTCGGGCTCAACAAGTGTCCAAGTTGAATCTCCTCCTCTTTGCCTCAGCCGCCTGCTCTCGTCTGTAATCCAGGCAGAGATTTTCGCATCTTGACCACACCTAATTTTGATGCCCAACTTGCTGAGTTGGAAATAACCTTTGACCTCTCGATATGAAAAAATGTAGAATTTTACATGTTTTTCTCAAGTAATTTTAGTATTAGCTAAATTATAAGTCAAACAGCATCTCTATTTCCACTTATAGTAATTAGGCTCAATTAAAAGGCAAAATGTTTAGTTTTCCTTAGAGCCATCCAATGGATATTGTAAATAGTTCATTTTGTGACAAATACAAAAGTGTTGACACACATCGGTAATTACCACTTCTCAAGTAGTATTTGGGTCATTCTCTGAAAGTGGGACCATTTTGACCATTGTTATTTGACAGGTTTTCATTAAGTAAATAGTAATAATTTTGTTTTAATTTTGTATGTAATATATACTACTCAGTGCTTAATTTGTAACTCAAACGTTGCCGGAACAAAATGTGGGTTTTGGACCGGGCTCCAGACAAAGTCGAACCTTTACCGGAGCGCACACAATAAGTGAACATAGAGGTTTAGAAACGCTAAAATACAACCCAACTGTCCATCCTACTCGATGTTAAACGATATAAAAGTAATTATGTGTGTGTTACACGTTTTTTTACACGTCACACAGAGATTTTCATTCATTCTGACAGAAATCAGCGCACCTAAATCTGATCCACAGCAACAAGTTGCCCTCCCACACACGCTCGTCCTGCAGCTCAGCACTGCCTCCGCCTTATATCTGACTCTCCACAAGTCACAAGAACAACGCAGGACAAACAGCTTTTACACAGCAGACACATGTCACAAACAGCCTTTACACAGCAGACACGGGTCTCATACATCAAACATGACGCTAAAATACACGTTAAAGTAACACAGTAAAGTTAGTTGCACTTACGAGAAACTGTGACCGCTGTATCCGCGCTGGTTCGGACCTCTTTATCGCCCGTACACTCCAAACACACGTGACACTCCCGCTGCCTTTAATCCATCAAAACGAGTCGCAAATAACAACAAATATTCACAAAATCCACTTAGACCCATATTTCCTGTTTTAGAAGGAGATACAAGAGCGGGGCTCGCCTGGAACCAATGAAAAGTCTTAAACCCGCCTGCGCTGCTTCTGATTGGTCAAATTTCCTGTCAGTTCCGCTTTTAACCAATTACAGTCTGACTCCGTTTCCCCCACAAATAAGCCTGTTCACTATTCACTGTGAATGAGATGAGAGACGGGAGAGGAGCAGAGCCGCGTCTCGTAGAAGAAAGACAAAAAGAAAGCGTTACCGGAGCAGACAAAACTGATGCCAGAATGCCCCACGAGAGTTCCCGGATCTTATTCCGGCTTGTTCCGGCTCAAATTAAGCCCTGATACTACTAATGTGCCTCTAAAAGATTTTAAAAATTGCAGCCCAGATAAGATGGAACTTTTTTTTTTACTACCGGTTTTTCAAAAAAATAGCTTAAATCATGACCAAAAGTGTGACATTTTTATCCAACAATCAACATGATGTAATTTCCTCATGTAAACTCTATAAAATACTGCATTGAAACACAATAAAAGGAAGAATATTGTTGGAAAATATGTTTGCATTTAGTTTTTCTACTTTTTGTATTGAGTTTTGCGAAAATGACAGCTGAATTCCTGGGTATCCGCATGTAACTGTTGGCGTCCATAAAAGTTACACGCGGAACTGATCAGTTTTATCAGCAAGTGAAGACTTTTCAACCCTTAGGAACCTTGCAGCAGATAAACGCCACTAATGTGTGTATTCAGAGATAATATCTCAAAAATCAACATTTTATTTAGTATATGGCAACTCTCTCAGCTAAAAAATTTGTTCCAAGTGGTGTCCATGCTACATGTGGAATTATGCTCCATTGAGAGCAATTGAAATTGAAATTGAAATGGCTTTATTGGAAAAACTAGTTGTGCATCTTTCTTGACCGTTATAGATCCTGTCAGTACACTTCTCAAAGATGGAAATTAACCTCAAAATAAAACAATTGCTGCAGTTTGAATTTTCAGCCTGGATGTCACACTTTATAGTCCCACTTTCAGAGAATGACCCATTTACTATCTCTTTTACACCAAGTGAAGACAGCATAATGGTATAAAATCATGATTTAAATTATGTGACCTGTGTGGTTTTGCCTCTGCTTGTGTTGTGTCCTGAGCGGGAATTGAACCCGGATCTCCCACGGGGCAGTCGACCGACATACAGATTGAGCTAAAGGGAATGCTCCCTCTAGCCCACTTTGCCGGTCTGATCTTATACCTGAGGGGGTGAGTTTATCCCATACCACCACACACTTCTCTATACTGGTACCTTGTGTGGGCCTACACCGGTTACATATACTATATATTTTTTGCGGTTTATGTATAGAGGGATTTCCGCTCAACGTCACTTTCTACTCCAGTGTGCATGCTTTATGCAGAAAGAACAGCTCTCCTTCTGGTTAGCTGGGGAAACTTCTTTGAATAAAACAATAAAACAGGACGAGAGCAGCTGTTTTAATCAGGTCTGAACTGGTCTGACAGACGTCTGTCTCCTGAAGCTTGAGACAGTGTTTTTCTTGCTCACCTGAATGTAACTTTTAAGGGTCGTAGGGTTGAATTTCATTCACAAATGTTGATTTTAGGAGCATAACTTTTGTTTCACACAGTGATAAACTCTTGTAGTTAGCCGACAACGGTGCTTTTTCGACTTGTTCCCTATTTGTGTCTATGAGCGGCGGCTCTTTCTACAGGTCGGGTCCGCGCGCATCACCCATGTTGATAAACAAAAAATTTACTACATTTACTCTAAAAAATGTATGTCTCATATGTTTGATGCATTGATTGACATAAACATTTGACAAAGCACTACATTTCAACACACAAGGGTGTTAGTTTAGAGCTTACTCAACTCACTTAGCCAACCCACTGCACAATACCTGTACCTCAGTGGTCTACTTGTTAGCAATTAAATAATTGATTTAACCTAATAGAAACTATATGGAAACATTTTTAGCCAAATAAAAGTTGAAGTATGATGCAGTTTTAATTCCCTTTGTGACATTTAATAATGCTGCTCTTTAGGTCACAAAAGTTCTTTGAACACATGTTAGTCTTTTTATTCTAGTTGAAAATGACATGTATGGACACAAAATAATTAATACTTTTTTGTCTATTCATATTTGAATCCCTAGTTGGAATTTGTAGGTTTTGTAGATGAAAATATACAATAGTTGAGTGCTTTTGTCTGCATGTGTTTAGTGTTATCAGACTGGTGGTGAGGTGCAGTAAATCTGGTGAGGAGATTACCTGATCAGACCACTGTCCATCTGTCCGCCTCTCTGTCTCTGCAGAGGACTGTGGACTGTGGGGCAGAGGGTGGAGCTGTTAGAACGCTGTCAGGATTGTTAGCGTTTCAAGAACAAGGCATGACCTGCTGTTTATTCAGGGGCTGTAGCCTGTTGCACTAGGTGTAACAGGCCTGTTACATTTAGATGATTTAAGATAAGGCCAAATTCAAGTTTTTATGTCTATGATTTAGAGTGTGTTTTAGAGAGGCCATAGGGACAGTTACTTCACCAAGCTTGGTGTACCTTTAAATTTTTAACCCAAGCCTAACGTTAACTCCAACCATGCCCAGTTTTCTGAAGTAAATAATATTAAATATTGTGAAATTAAATCTAGATACACTAAATGTATATTGCCGTAGAGGGAATATTCTTGACAAAGCCTCAGATAAGTTTTCGTAAGGCCTATAAAGCATCAAAGTAACAAGAACTAAGTCCCAACATTCTGTCAGCCCTTGTTTAGTCAGAGGAACTACCCTGTCCTCATGTCTGTGTTCACACTGCAACAGTTTCTGAAAGTGGCTTATACTGGCTTTAGCATTTGCATCTGTGAAATTTTAAATTAGTAATTTGTCTTTTTGAATTCAACATAAAATTATGAGCTACAAAACCTAATAACTTCACTGAAATTATATAAATAAAACTACATCATTCACTGTGATTGCTAGTAATAGTTAGTCTACTATTTACAAATATATTAATTTACTTATTTTGAAAAAAATTCTTAAGAATAAGGAAAGTTATCTAAATATGAGAACGCATTGTAAATGTGCTTGTGTGAACAAAAGGTTCTTGGTGTGACTGGAATGTTCCTGCCCCAGAGAAGGAGCTAAAGAGTGGCCCCAGTTTACAGTTTCTGCTCTGTGTGAACACATCCAACAACAAACTGAAAAAAAGTTCCTACAGTAGGAAAAGGCCTAAGGAGCCTCTCTAGCACTAAACACAACCTGGGGAATAACTTGTTTTATCTGGTTTCAACAGAAGATTGGAAGATAAAAAGTTGTGACTCACTGCCTGATCTAGACCAGAGGTTGTGAACCATACTCTTCTTGCGGTTTAAAAAAGTCATTTTCAGCTGTTTTTAAATTGAGTGGCTCAGGTTGTGGATTGTGGCCTGTGGAATGTTGGTCCACTCCTCTTCAGTGGCTGTGCCAAGTTGCTGGATCTTGACAAAACTGGAACACTCTGTCATATGGAACTGGGATGTTTTCAGCTTCAAAGAATTATGATGACAACCTGAGATGTGCTGGACTGCATGAGGCATATGGTGATCACTAGGGCTGTAGTCGGACCAAAAAATTTCTTGGTACTAACTTTTCTTGATACTTGGTACTAACCCTACCCTTTCAATAGATTCAAGTTCAAAAGTGTGTTTTTTTGAACTAAAAATGTTCATTTATTGAACTAAAAATGTTCTAGTGTTCATGCAAAAACAACCATTTATGCAGTTACTAACTAGAAAACCGTGTACTTATGCAAAAATAGGCGGATTAGGTTAATGATTTGCTCTCAAACATCTTTTTGTTATTGTTCAGTGCAAATTCTTAGTCATCATTTATTAGTCGACTAATAAACATTTTGGTTAATCGACTGAACACTGTCCTAGTGGTCACAGCAGATACTGACTGGTTTTCTGAGTCCCTAGACCCCCCTAAGAAAAAAAAAGTGCCCATTTCAGAGTGTTTTATTGTGGCCAGTCTAAGGCACGCAGGGAGGTGGGATGGATTATCTCAGCAAAAGAGAAGTGCTCACTGTCACAGAT
This sequence comes from Mugilogobius chulae, assembly GCA_038363315.1. Taxonomy (NCBI): domain Eukaryota; kingdom Metazoa; phylum Chordata; class Actinopteri; order Gobiiformes; family Gobiidae; genus Mugilogobius; species Mugilogobius chulae. The sequence continues at coordinate 5,802,800 of CM076403.1, read as the reverse complement.
TTAGACAGATTGGTGAACAATAGTTGACAAAAATCGTTATTTTATGGATGTAATAACTGTTTTTTAGTTCATCTCATAAAAAATAGGAGCAAAACAAAAGTGTATATATACAGTATTTTAGTTTTTTTGTTGAGTATATTTTCTGCTCATTATTTTTTTATGCATTTTCCGTGTTTTACCGTGTACTCCCTTTTGGTACATTATGCTCTCTTCTGTTATTGTGGCTCTAGATCTGGTCCCCGTTTCTGTCGTGCAATGCGGCAACCCAGCTCCGCGTTAAAAATGAGCTCCCTTTGATCTCCCTGTACTATAAATACAAACTCTAATGTTATTTTTAGACCGCACACATGATGCAAAATGATGTCAGATGTGCACCGAGGCCGTCTTCATTCACAAAGTTAGTCCAAGTGGCGCTGGAGGCAGGAGCGTGCACGAGCTTATGTAACGCACTGGGCCATTCAGATCCACCACAGCTCAGGGCCACTGCTGTGTGTGTGTGTTTGTGTGAGAGAGAGAAAAGAGGACAGCGCTGCGGTTAACTTAACTTAGCTTTTAGAACAGTTGCAATGAACTAGATGTGCATGACTGAGAAGCAAAAGGACAGAAGGGACACTAACTCTGCAAGAGCAAACTTTTAATGGTACAATGTTTGGGAGAAGAGACAAGTTTGTTTGAGTCTGACATTCACAAGAAAAGTTTATGATGATGATGAGTTTTATATATAGCACATTTTCACATAGCAAGTAGAAGAACCGCCTGGAACCCCATACTCTGACCACCACGAGAGTTCTCTAACCTGCATGGAGTTGGTTGGTGGAGAAGTCGGAGTGCCCAGAGGAAACCACCAAGACACAGGGAGGAAAATGCAAACTTACCCCCAAAGTGTAATGTAAAGGTTTATGATTGAAGAAACAATTATTATGTCCTGGCAAATTTCAAATCATTTATTGCAGTGGATGTTGAACAATCCCTGCATCACTTATGATGTTGGACAAGCATACTCGAGGCCTCCACTAATAGAGATAAGACAATGGTGCACAAACCACAGAGTCACTGGGAAAGTTATTGTTGTGGGCCAACCATGTTTTTTTTTGTCTGATATTCAAGAGCTGCATTTTTTTTGCACTGCTCTTTTAATCATGTGCACAAGGACCTTTACTTTAGCATTATAGGCATTTATTATAATAAAGCACACTAACAGTTATGTGTTTCCCTCACAGTGGCGCAGCAGTTAGCTCTCTGGCCTCATAGCAAGAAGTTTCTGGGTTCAATTCCCAGTTGACATGCGGAGTTTGCATGTTCTCCTCTTGAAGATTTTCTCCGGTTTCCCCTACCTCTAAAAACATGTCCATAATGCCTCCCCTCTCCCCCAGGACTCCCCTGCAGAAGACATTCTGAATCCAGCAGAAGATTTCAGAGATCTACTTATGGCATCACAAATCTGGTAGCTTAAAAACTGTGTTTTCTGAGCTGAGAGAAAAGACTATCACAAAAAAAACTCCAGCTGTGTTTTAAGAGGAAGCAATTTTGGAAGATAATTGACTTTTAAAAATAAGTCAATTTTACACCATTTGTCTTTTTAAAAGGTTTTTTGCGACCTCAGAAAAATGATTTTAGGTAACTGGCCAGCCAGATGATGGTATTTGTGAATTCACAAACACGAGATAAACCATTGGCCTACCCAGCCCAGTTGGAGTACGAAACGGCGGTGGTTCGACCACTCACATCACAGCAGCGTGGTTTTGAGGCCCAATCACATTGTAGCAGGGCGGGCTAACACGGGCTGTTAACGCCCCGGCGCTGCCGCCGAGTCTAATTCAAGCTAATCAAAGATGGCTGCTCCGTGGATGTACATGTTGTCTGCTGCTTTGGATGAGGTTTTAGCAGAAATATGGAGTAATTTTTTTTTTAAAAAAGAGCAGTATGTGTGACGCGTACTTGTTCTATCTCATGCGGACATTGGATACGCCACTGCGACTTGTTGCTGTGATTGGCTAAGCACAAATAAGGTGGCCCACACCCAATCAGCTCAAAGTATTTCACTAAACGCCCCCCTTTTCCGAACGCTTTCAGCGAGTCAAGTCCCAGATGGATATAGTGAGAACTCAGATAGGAGTTCAACACATATCCATCTGGCGTGAGCCAGGATAGATTTTAGGTACCTTTTAAAAAACATGTTGGAGTTGAATACTGAACCGGTATCATTCAAAACTAAAAACCAAGATTATATGAATTTTGCCCCTGTTTGTTCAAAAATATGTTTCTTTAAATCTTGCAGCTATTGTGCGAAGGATGAATCATTGCATTATTAGCTTGATTGAATTGGAAAAAACTTGAATCCCCTGGACATTCTTTTTATTAGATCGTGCTTAACATTCAGCCATCGTGCCACCGCATTCAGATTCAGCAGAGGAGCTTTCCCATTCACACATCTCCTAATTTCGCTCGTGACGCATGCTCTAATTATCCGAGTGACCCGCACGCATCAGCCAACTGACCCCAGAAAACCCTCCAAACGTCACGCCCGCTGTCAGATGGAAATTCTCGAACGCTGCCCTGCCCGAAATACCAGAACATGCGGCGGACTGGAAGCACGACAAGTCAAAAAGCTTGGGCTCATTTCAATTCGTGACTGCAACACATTTCATTCTTAAAAAAAAACAAAACAAAAAACGTCTATAAATATCCAGACAGAGCAGACTCCCTCCCGCCCCTGAGTGAGCGAATGCTATTTTTAGGTGGCCCCAGGATCCCCCGTCTTCTGTTGTCATCCTCTCATCGGGTTGTTTTCTCTCCTCCTCCTCCCCATCCTCTATCTCTCCTGTATTCTCTCGCTCCATTTTTTTTTCTTCTCATCTCTTTTGCCCGCTTCTTTCTGACAAATAAGAATGTTGTTATCACGCTTTAAGTGGTCTGTATTTTTAGAAAGAGCATACTGAACGACGAGTTATGTAATTGTATCGTGTCACAGTCAAGTTGAAGGCACTATGTTTCTTCATGTGAGTGTTCGTACTCATCTCTATGGCGACCAGTAATGTTTTGTCATCGCTCGTGTTAGGTGGTTGAGGTAGCAGCAGTGACTTGAGGTTGAATAGTAAAAATGGCAAGTCAATACATCTTACAAAGTCAAAATCTTTGTCTCTTTTAACACTGTTGACTTTAAAGTTGTCTTATTGATAGGGTTGTTCCGATACCTATTGGCCAAATGATATGCACATTTTTCAGGTATCAGTATCGACGAGTACTCATACCAGATCTCCGATCCGATACCACCCTGTTTTGTCCTGAATGAGGAGCCATAGATGCAGCAGCTGTTTTCTGCTCATGGCTAATGCTACAGCTAACAGTCTCTGTGGAGCTCTTCAAAGTTCAACCATAAAAATACTCCATATATGCAAAGAAAAAACACCCATTTTACCTCGTTGATGTTTCAGTTAGCCTTTAGAGCAGAGAACTGTGGTTAAATAACTCTAAAAACGGCAGCGCTATCTAGCAGAGCTAACAGGCTAACTCTGACTTTTGTTTACATTGAATTTCTTAGAAAGAGCTTCTTTTTACAGGCCTCACTTTTTTTTATGACACACACGTGTAGAAAAGCACTAAGTAAGAATATACTCAACACAGTTATGCTTAATGAAAAATATATTTTGACTCTAAAATAGGCTTAAAACTCCAAATCCATAACAGTTACAATAAACACATCTTTATTATGAAGTAACAATAGAATATTTTGCATGTGAAGCTCTTTTTATGTATTCACTTTGCTTTTTGAGACTTATGAATCTAGTTTGCTGAAGCTATTATTAAAATTGATTGTTGATTTAAATTTGAGTTAAAAGCTATACCTATGATTCACTTCTTTATCCATTATAATGTAATATTTGGTATCTGCCCTGGTATCGGTATCGGCACCTACCCTGAGTCAAAGACAATATCGTATTGGATCAGTTAAAAAATTGGTTTTGAACCACATAAGTCAAGATGATAATGATAAAAAACACAAAGAAGAATGATTTTTTCTGCATACATGTTTGGAGCAAATATATTTCTATACAGTATATGGCATTTGTGACACTGCTGGCATGTTTACTGCTCTGGGTGAGCCATTTTTGTTACATAACACAGTAAGGCTACAAGATTGCAAGTGAATGGAAGTCACTATTTGAATGGACAAGTATGACAATTTCCTTCACGAAAAATAAACTATTCTGTCTTGTTTTGCAAAAAAACAACAACAACTATGTAGTTTAAATCTGTAAAAAACCCGAGTCCGACCCAAACCCGAGTCCGACCCACCAGAAGGTCTACTTTGGCCCATGAAGGGGTGTTCAGGGTAGGACTAACTGTTCAATTCAAATTTGTGTTGAAAAGATTGTTAAAAAGACACCAAATCAATTAAAACGTCATAAAACATGTTAAGGAAAGACATTTTAATCTTCATCTCTTCTCAAAATGCAAAACAAAATTATGTTTGACCCTTGGCAATCTTCAACTTAATACAATTGACCTGCGGAGAAAAAAAGGCACCAAGGAAAAACGGTTGGGCACCTGTGATCTAATCCCATGTGCATGGTACCTAATCCCATACATGTTGAGCCTGAGGTCTAAAACCCATGCAGGTTGTGCCTGAGTGGTCTTGCAAAACATGCAGGTTATCAATGCCCATGTTTTGCGCAAGCAGAATCTCAAGGCCCATTTGCGTTCTGTACCTAAACCGAAGCTGGTGTGCAGAGGCTTATATGATGGGTACTGCCAGAGTGATGTACCAAACCCATGTGCATTAGTCTTGCATGGAGTGCAGAATCTCATGTGCGTTGTGCCTGAGGAGTGTATCAAAGCCCATGTGCGAGGTATCGAACCCATGTGGCTTGGGCATGTACCCTATGTTGATTTGTAGGTGGTACTAAATCCCATGCACATTGGTGCAGTGAACCAAATCAATGTGCATTTTGACCAAATATTCTACTAAATAACATACATAGATGCATCGGAGCCCAAGCAAAGCATTTGCTTAAACTAAAAATACTAAACAGCATATACTAAAGGCATACATTTTTGCATATAAAGTTATCACACATATAGACATTTAAATGGAGTAGATATTTCTGCAGGACATACACGGTCTTAGCCGATTAATGTGTTTTCATCAGTATGGATTATAGCTCTTGTACCAATTAGTTTCAGCAGATATTAACTTTTTTATGTGTGCATACTGTGAGACAGAAACTGGAGTTATGGAAAACAAAGAATAGTAGTTAATATCAACTTGCAATTTTACACCTGCTGCATTGTTTTTGAGTAATCCCGTTAATATGGAGGTTCTGACGACAAAAACGACTTGTGCTTGTTTTACTTTTCCTTGCCCAGTTCTTGTACTGTGTTCTGTCGAAGTTGATGAGCGGAAAACAACTCGACTTTCCCCACACAAACATGGGACAAAGTTTGAAAGATGAAGCCATGCACATAATGCCTCCACAAATACCCAAAGCCGTGTGTTTTTACTCCTCTGGCTGTCATCCATTTGAGTTATATTTAGCCCACTCTGATGAAGCGCTCGCTGTGAAAAATGGGGATTTCTAAAAATAGCGCACAGGGCTGTTGGTGCCAGGCAGTTCCAGGGCATCGCTGCATGGGCTATGGAGCGCACTCACTTCTCTCCTTGGCCTCCTTGTTGGGCTGCAGACACTTTCAGTGGAAGTGAATGAAGGAGTGTGCGACTTTGGGCTAGATCACTGGTTCCCAGCCCTTTTTCCAAACTCCCACTTGCCTGAACAGGAGACCCTACCCCCCTTCTGTTTAAAACACTGGTCCCCACAAAAATATATTATGTGAACAAATATAACTAACAAGCATTGATTTCAGACACATGAACCACAATTGTGATGTTTTTCATTCCTGTATCTGTTCTTTCAGTCGTGTCTCCAAGTAGAAACAAAAAAAAAAATTGCATTCAAATTTGTATGGATTTTTAGAAGCAGCTTGTCGTCTATAAGAGCTACTTTAGGGGGTGATTCTTGGCAGCATTATGCATTTTAAGAAAACTTATTTTGAAGTTAGAATGTTTCGTAGAACTCAGTGAACGAAGGTTACATATAGGAGCAAATTGTACAATAAGAAAAAGTGACAAAGCCAACTGGGAACAAATGAAAAGGAAGTTGCCCGTTTAGAATGTATGGCAATATTTGAATCTGATTGGTTGAAGCATCTAAACCCGGAGGTAGCCGAGAAGTCACCTTTTTTGTTAAATGCAATCAAGAGAAAAGCGAATCTTCTCTGCGGCATGGTGCAACCAATAACATGCAAGTTAGGGACACTTGGTGGTGGTCGGAGGTTGAGGCGCCAGGTGTTTAGGCGAATCGCCTCTGTTGTGCTGTTCCAGGGCTGCTTGCTGGCACTGAGTGTCTGAGTGTTACATCTCACTGTGAAGTGCTTTGTGAGTCTGTCTGTGAAAAGTGCTATGCAAATACAAATGAACCTTACTTCTCTGTCCAAAAAGGCACAAATTTTCTCTGTGTGAAGGTGTGTGAAGTCAAAAAAGTGTGTTATTCTGCAAAAATAAGCTGAAACATATTTGTTGATGCCGCCATGTTAGTTTTGATTCGATTGTGCGATTGGTTCGCGGTCGCGCTGCAATTGGTCTGGCTAACCATAGTCGTTTTTAATTCTACAGTGGGGGCCACTTTGGCCTATTGCTGGGTTCAGAAGAAATTTTAACATTCTACAGGTCAATGTTATTGTAATCAGATTGGGGGCAGCTAAAATGAATATTGTTTATATGGAGTTTATTTTTAAAATACGAATGTTTAATGTTCTATTCACCTGATGATCACGTTTAAATATTTCATGGCAAAGTGAAATCTAGCAATACACACGAGAACCCACAATGACACAGGAAAAACATGCAAACTCCACCCAGAGAGATTGGGAGATGTTGACGATTCAACCTGGTAGTCGAATCCACAATCTCCTTATTGGGAAGCCAGAGCTCAACTACTCTGCTAGAGTGCACCCTTGCCTGTTATATTTCACCTTCACTTAATTAAATGCATATTTCTATCTGTTTACTATCCAAATGAAGTTGTTTAGACTTATTTTCTTATAAAACCAAACATAAGACAACTTTATCACTTTCTGAGAAGCCTGTTGAGGGATGTATATGCAAATAATGCAGTTACTTTGAGAGTGGTGAACGAAAAGGTTGGATTCTTCTAGTATGTAACCACCTTAAATGAAACATTGTGAATGAAATGGTATAGTTGGCGTGAGACTTTTCTATAGCATGTCTCCTTCTCTCACTTCTTCTTGTACGTCTTAAACTTCACCTTGAGCTCTTGGACTCACGAAACGTTCAATTTTTAACAGTTGTTCTTCTCACCAAGGCTGCAGCTTCTCCACTATTTTTAGCCTGCTTATTGTAAAGTGACCTCCAGTTGGTGTAGCTGTAACATTTTCTGCACGAAATGAGGCAACACAGGTGAAAAAGTGCTCATACAATGTGAATGATAAAGTATAACAAAAACCACATATAAAAAAGAGCTGGCAAACTAAGCAGTGCCGGAGAACTAAACAGAGAGTGGAGTGTGAAGGGTATGAAGCAATGAGAACAATCCATTTTGATTTCAAATAACTAGGATGTATTGTCAGTTTTGTGTAGGGCTGGGCGATCTGGACAAAAATATTGCTCGATCTCGATTTTCGATTCAATTTTGTTTAACCTTTCCAAAAACAAATGAAAAATGCCATTATTGAACATAAACAAAAACTTTTAATATGTCCCATTATTCTATATTTTGAAACTGTATATCAATATTCTGCCTCAAAGTTTGACTTTTGTTTTAAACCAGATATTTTTACTGACACAGGATTGGTTTTCAAGCTTTTAATTCAAAACGCACAACCACATAATTAATGATTTAGTTTGATTCGATCTTGATCACTCAATTTTTCTATTAATGGTACAGCCCTTGTTTTGTGTCGCTGAGAGTTTGGGTATAATCTCCTGGAAGCCTTCACTGTACATTCTGGATTTTTTCCACAATGACACTCAAAAGCTGATCAAAAGTTTGATTAAATGTAAAAAAAAAAAAAGAACTTTGACTCCCTTAAAATTTTATCGCAAGTTATGTAATCTCTAGGGAATGTTTGAAATGCGCTTCTCTGAATATTCTGGAATAGGGTAGGTTCTAACCAAACCTTAAATGAAACAAACGCTGTGTATTATACTCAGTTTAGTAGTAAAAAAAAAAGAAAAGGTTTTAGTCTAGCTTTTAGTTTTAAGAAAGGTGGAGATCGGAGAGGCCACTATCACTGCTCAGTGGTGGATGAAGTACTCACTTTTTGTACTTAAGTAAAAGTACAGATAATTGTTCCAAAAAATTACTTAAGTAAAAGTAAAAGTACTAAGGAAAAAAATCTACTTAAGTAAAAGTACAAAAGTAAACAGGTTAAAATTTACTTTTAAGTAAAAAGTAAAAGTATTCGGCTCTGATTTAAATTTTCTATTAGTTACATTCGTTTTTGCTTTTGTGAACTGAGCCAACAACAACAACAACAACAACAAGCTCTATTTAACCCTCAATAGAAATTCTGATCAGACCAATAGCCAATAGGTTCAATTAATGTGACATTGCAACCTTTATTCAGATTCAGACAACTTTATTTATCTCTCAAGGGCCAATTAATTTGAGTAACATCAGACAATAAAATTCTAAGAAAAATCTAAAATCATAGACAGATATTAGGCTATTTAAGATGTTTGACAGCTATAATCATCAAGTTTAAATGCATTTTTTGTTGTAATAAAAAAGTGAACAGATTTAGTCACTAATATGAAAAGGTGTGAATAAGATATTTCTATTAGTGTTTTTCCTACTAATAACACTAACTAACAGTGTAGGACAGTGTTGTGTTTTTCCTACTGAATGTAAAAAAAAGATCTTTTTCCCATCATCTGGACTTATGACATGACATTATCATATTCTACTATTCTAGAAGCTTCTGCTAAACTCCAAATGCCATCTTATACTGTATTCATGGTTCAACAACAGCTGAGTTTCATATCAGTGATGTAGCCTAAAGAGTGGGTTTAGGGCAGGTCGGATAATGAGATGAAGTTGGCTACAGCGGTGCGAGCGGGTCGAGTCCAAGTGCTCGTCAGCTTTAACTTTATGTGGCCTGAACGTCATGTAATAGGTCTACATTAGGCCTATTTGTGGACATATTTAACAGACTATGGCACAAAACCTTTGCAGGCTTTTTGCACGTGTTAAGCTGAGCGTGAGAAAGGAAAAAGGCGAAAGATGAGGAGGCGCGTGGGTCAGTCCCCACGTTTTTGACAAACACAGTACAGTAATTGCTCGAATGTAGCTCCAGTGTGAATGACTTCGTCCACCTCATACATTGCGAGAGAAAAGCATCAGGATTGCGAGAGCAAAGCAGCGATCCTTACCTGGAGAGACGTCCAGAGCGCGCTCACGCTGCAGGTCAACTCTTGCACAATCAGCCTGCTTCCAAGCGTCTGTGCGTTTGACGATTTCAAACGGGCCCTAAACAGTGCGTCTGGGCACACGCGGTAACAAAAAAAGTGCCTGTTTACGCTAGCTAAAGCAAATTCACGGAGCGGAGGTCAGCTACGGCAGCGTAGATGACCGCGCGTTCACGAGACGCGCCTCCACACACACAACACACAGCTGGGGCAGAGCGCTGACAGTTCGACAGGTTCGGCGTGGGTCCAGTTTTTCAGACTAAAAATGTAACGCGCAAGACAAGACGAGTTTCAAAAAGTAGCGAAGTAAAAGTACAGATATTTGCTGTAAAAATGTAGTGAAGTAAAAGTAAAAAGTACAGGTCTTAAAATTTACTTAAGTAAAGTACAGATACACGATTTTTTACTTAAGTACAGTAACGAAGTATTTGTACTTCGTTACGTTCCACCACTGTCACTGCTTGACAACAACAATTTCTTCAGCCAAGTACTATGGATGACAAAAACATTATCACAATATGTATTTTGGAGTATTTGGATATTAATACTTTACATTTTGTCTATCTAAACGAAAAGTGCTAAGCAAGGCATGTCTCTAATGACTCTTTGTGTTTGTTTTGTGTTGCAGTGGTAACAGGAGCCACAGATGGCATCGGGAAGGCCTATGCAGAGGAGGTAAACCTATTCATTATTATTCATATTCAGACTGAAGCATGCCCCCATTCAGTGGGCTGGTATACAGAGTTAAGATACTTACTGAGTAGACTGGCTGACTGACTGAGAGCATGCTTCAGTGTCTACATACGTAATAGAGAAAGAAGTGTCATGTCCATTTAGGGGTGTTACGATATCAAATTTTATTATTGTGATGCAAAATATCACGATTTAGTGATTATTCACGATTACTATCGCCAAGACCAAACAACAAACAACAATCATTCTCATTGTTCAACATGCTACTTTTTATTAAATTAAACTTTCTGAATGAAGCAATCTTAACGGGACAAACATTCTGCTGCATTTGTTTTTTAAAAAAAGTTTGTATTTGAAAAAAAAAATAATAAAGTAAAATTTGTTTCTAAAATTGTGTTTTTTCTTTATTTTGAAAAGCAGACTTTTGCTTCTAAAATGGCCACTTGTAGAAATAAGTTGATTTTTTTTGCCAATATCAATATTTGTTATTTCACCGTCAGACATTTGCAGATTGTATCTAAAACAAGGCTCACAAAATCACAACTTTACTTACTATAGCAAGAAAATGTGTTTATCTAAAATAAAACACATCTGAAGCAATAATATATTGTCTTTTTCTCTAAGTTCAATATTTTATCCATCACTATAGTTTCAGAAGAGTTATCTAAAATGAATAATTTTGTTTCTAAAAAGTCACAATTATTATTCTTTTGTTTTTACGATTATATTGTGTTTGGAATAATCACGATTATCGATTAACCTAATTTATTTATGTCAATTTATCGGATGACTGTGGGTTAAGCTAAGAAGTTGCATTAATACATTAGCCAAACATGCTAGTTTCGTTATCAGTTCATGGAGATTTTTTGTCTTGTTTGAATCACTCACCGTTCAACAACTACCATTGCAAATGTGGACTTGGAAATATATTGCGTCAGATATAGATACGAAAACATGGAGATGAATATAGATCCAACGGGGTTGGACCGTAATAATGCTAACGGTAGCTGCAAGCTAAATGCTAACGTGATGCTAAACACACCACCTGGTGTGTTTTAGCCACGGATCTATTATCTGGATACGGTATTGGTAGCTTGCAGCTGTTGTAAATCGGCCTCAGCGGTCGCTCTATTGGTACTGCAGCGGGAAAATACCTCCACAGACTAGAAAGGATTTTTTTCCCTAGAGCGCAATGCAAACACAAACCTTCCGTTTTCGTCAGAAACAGCATCTACAGCTTTATAAACTGTCGGATTTTGCGTTGATTCTACCTAGTTTCACATCATAAACTTTTTCTGGTTCAAAAGGTTTTAGTCTCGTATAAAACGGCTTTTTAAGCTTTAGCTTCAGCTACCGCTTCTAACACTGTAACTGCCGCTCTGATTGTTCAGAACGGTCACGTGTGAGCTTTCGGCTTTTTTCGGATTGACTCGGCTCGAGCTCGTCCTGCTCCTCGAGGGGGGGAGTTATGGGGGAACACAACTGCGCATGTTCTATAGCCTGTAGCGCAGCTAGCAAAAGGCTAAAGCTAACAGCCAATGTGGCCACAATTGCCACTGAGCAAAAGCCATTGACATACAGCGCCCGCCATCTTTGATCACCGGGGCTTGGTTTTAACATTAGCCTATTGCTGGGTTTCACATTCTAGAATTCTTGTCAGTTAAAGGGCAGGTTGGGGGCAAGAGGCAGATTTTCCTATCAATAACATTGGACTTTGCCATGAAATATTTCAAAAAATATTTTACAAATTTAAAAAGTGGTGATTTCTGGAGTGACTGGACCCATTAAACTTTCGTATTACAAAAATAAACTCAATTTAAACAACGTTCATTTTAGCTGACCCCAATCTGATTGAAATAACATTGGTCTTTAGAATGTTGTGATCTGAAACCCAGCAATTCTTTAATTTTCTGTTTACTTTTCTGACATAACGCCACATCCTCCACATCCACATCCAAAACCTAAATTTAAACATGGATGTGACTCAACTTCAATTAGTTGAGCTAAAATACACTTAAATTGCTTAAAAAGTCTTAAAAGTTAAAAAGTTTAGCTTCCCATATCTAAACATGGGATTTGACAGAATTTTCCCCTCAGCAGGCCACGCCCCTAAAGTTACACGATGTCAATTTTACCTGTAACAAAAAATATTCTTGTTTTTATTTACCTAAAATCTCAATATAACAAGCTTATTCGCGTTTTAACGTAAATAAAATTGTTATAAAAACAAAAGATGAAAAAGAAATGGAGCAGTTACATTTTTAACTGCTCCAATACCAAGTTACAGGGCAGAACAATACCATAGAATCAGTGTAATATAAATGAGATTATTTCCAATGTTTTGACTGTGTGACACCTATTGAACAGCACATGGTGTAAACAGTGTGTGTTTTGTGCTCCAGCTGGGCCGCCGAGGCTTCTCCATTGTCCTGATAAGCCGCTCTCAGGACAAACTGGACGACATGGCTAAGACTGTGGGTGAGTATGGCACACTGGGGCTATTGTTAACCATGTAGCCTAGCCGCTAACATGGGACGCAACCACTATACTACTCTGCTTTCTAGGTCTTACTTGAGTTATGTCAAATGTTTATTATTTGGGGATTTACTTGCTGTCCATTACTGTTTTTTTCTATACCTCAGTTATTTGCATTATTATCTTTGTGTCTATCGGATTACTAGATGTCTGCATTTTGATTTGAATCTTGTGTGTCTTTAATTTCAGAGAGTAAATATGGAGTTCAAACCAAAACCATCGCAGCAGACTTCAGTTCTGTGGACATCTACTCTGACATCGAGGAAAAGCTGAAGGGCCTGGAGATCGGAGTTCTGGGTAAGACATGAGTGATTTTGATTGGATCTCTGCTGCCTCTCAGTGGTTACAGTCAGGAACTACACCTCGTACTGAAACATTCTTCTCTCCGCAGTGAACAACGTTGGGACTTCTTACTCCTATCCTGAGTTCTTCCTCGGCATCCCCAATCTCAACAGCGTAAGTTTACAATGTTTCATGGATAAATTACAGAATGTTTGCGATATAGAAAGAATCCGTAAGGAGGAGTGGTCTAAAACTCCCAGAGAGAGAAATAATAAACCCAACACATTTATTTCCCTTGCTTGCTTACTTCAAATTTCACCTCAAATACCACTCAGTTTGATCTTTTTTCTCTTGTCAGATGCAGGTTGTAGACTGTGAGCATTTAGTTTGTTTTACACATGTTGCTGAAATCTTTTTTCCTGCTTGTCTTTTCAGTTTATTGACACCATGGTCAACATTAACATCACTTCTGTTTGTCAAGTAAGTCATAATGAACATTTATTAAAGTACTTTTGTATGTGTAAAATCTGTATATGTCAGTGTTTATAATGTAATATCTTTATTTTCACAGATGACTCGAATCGTGTTGCCTCAAATGGTTGAGAGGTAAGCTTGTGCTAAATGTGTGCTTGCTTTTTTAAGATAGTTTCTTAAGCTGCAAGATTCTTTCTAATGCCAAACACCCTTCATGTTCAATTACAGCACTTCCTCATTTACATGGACATAAAGTATTTACCAAGACACATTTACTAAGCTTAAATATAGAGGTTATGTTTCACATGTGACTCCACAAGAGAAAGGCCACAAAAAAACGAATAAAAAAAAACAAACAAAAAAACACATGAACATGTTCATGGAGCAGATGTATGTCACAAGCTGATTGTAATAATACAGGGCTTTATTTGTTGTATTCTTTTTGTGTTGTGAAAAGCAGCTACATTTGGCTTAAGGTAAAACCTGCTGAATAAATTGCGTACTATTTTTGCCTCTCCAGGAAAAAGGGAGCCATCTTGAACTTGTCCTCTGCCAGCGGCATGTACCCTGTTCCTCTGCTCACTGTTTACTCCGCCTCCAAGGTAAATCCTGGACACATCATACTGAATTTGAAAAAAACGTCAAATAAAAAAAATAATTTACCACAACCACAAACTCACTGCTTAATACCTGTGACTTACCTGGGCAAACAATGTTAAACCTAACAAAATGTTTGCATCAGTTTATCTGTGTTTTTCTGCTGTTAGGTTTATGTTGTGCTATGTCTAATATGTTTTTGTAAATAATTAACTGCAGCCTATATATTTTTAATTTTCTAGGCATTTGTGGACTTTTTCTCACGAGGACTGCAGGCAGAATACAAGAGCAGAGGCATTATCATTCAGGTATTTGATTTTTTTGTTTTCCATTTTTTGACCAAAATACAAAAATGGTTATATTCAAGGTTGTCAAGATATTCATACTTCTATTTATTTTTTTTTTAAACTGGTGTTAAAAAAAAGCACCCACACACACACACACACACACACACACCAAACTTTAGAAAAATTTGAAAATTATGAAACTTTAGCTGCTGTTTTATATTTTTTAGGTTAAAATATTAGTCTGATTGATTGTCCAAGATTTTATTTATAACTATTAAGTCAATGTACATACTCTATTTGAAAACATTACTTTTTTTTTTTACACTTGCCTTAAACACACTAATGATTGTTTGTGCTTTAAATGACAATCTATTAAAAGATGTTTTCGAATTTGTCATGGTAGCAAAATTAATATATAATAAGTATCAAAACTTTCCATCGTATCACATTGTTCACTATAACAGCTCTAACTTCCGTTTCAGAGCGTCATGCCCTTCTACGTGGCCACTAAGATGACTGGGATCAGACGGCCGACCCTGGACAAGCCCAGCCCGGAGCGCTACGTGTCGGCCGAGCTCAACACCGTGGGGCTGCTGGACAGGACCAACGGATACCTGCCCACGCCATTATGGTAACGCTAGGGCTAGGCACGCACAGGCTACCTCCAGACCGCCACGGTTTGTCACTCTCTGCTGGGTTCAAAGGGGAGCTAACGTGGTGGTAACATGGTGACTGGTGATGGTTGGGTGTGCACTGGCTTGGTAAAGTATTGACGCTCCCTTGAACCACTACTAACACAAGGTTGTGTGACGATGGCTGCCTAAATATAAAGAATAAAGGATAATTTAGACTTTTTCCAAGAATAAAGTAAGTAGAGAACCGTCAAAGTGATGAACTCCCCTGTCCGCAAAAGTTACCAACCGGTTTAGATGGGCAACCCTCAGCTTGGTGTGAAAGACCCTTAACACCAGTGTTGGGTGATCTTAGTTTAAAAGTGACTTGTTAGTTACCATAGTTATTGTGCTACTTTGTGCTTAGAGCAGAACTTGAACTTGAACTAAACTGGACTAACCCAGAGTCAAACCTGTAAGAATTCATTTTGTAGTGTTTGGAAGATGGAACGTGGGCTAGTTTAATTGGTTGGAGGGCCCTGGGTCTTATGTTGAACAGCTCTAGCTCAGAGTATACATGTGGTACCATTACAGGTGTTGTGTTCCAAATAGTGTCTCTCTTTTCCTCCTCACGCTGTTGTAAATGTCCTACGCGTTGACTCAGAGACCCTCTGCTTGTGAAGAGGAGGTGCTGTGAAGATTCCACAGGGACAGAGGATTGTGTGTGTGTGGGAAGCACTAGCACTGAAAATACAGCATAAACAGATGATCTTTGGGAGCTCTGACCCTGGCTCGTCTCCTTGTTACAGTACATACATGTTTTGGATTATTTACATAGAAATAAGTGTTCTTCGCACAGGCAGCATTGTAAAAGCTGATATATTCCCAGATGTCCACGATCTATCGCACACCTTAAGCAGGTCGTGAAGCGCATACTGCACAGCATGCTCTGACTTGCACCAGAAGTGACCAACATGGAAGTCGACCCACCTGCAGTGTGCACAACGATCTTGGAAGTGTGAAGAGTAAAATGTGCTAGACTGTGGGCAAATGGCGCTATAGATTTTTTTTAAAGCTGAAGTCTGGCTGGCAGTGCATGTTTGTAAAGAGCTTGTGTCCATGGTGCTTTGAAAATATGTCTTTGGGACAACTTTGGACGCAGAGATTGTTCCACCTCCAGGCTCTGCAATGATATCCTCTATGTGTACTTTTTGTACTGCATAATATGAACTAGGTTCCAAAGAGAGCAGAGTTTGAGCTGAGTTAGAAGCTGCCTTCACCATCACAAGTCACTGTAACAACCACAAAACCTCCTTCATGTTCTCAGACTTGCTTATAGCACCACCAAACAAGCTGTTAATTCACATTTGGACTTTTCATAAAAACAATGTCAAATGTAGTGTTGCCAGCAGTCTGAACGTAGCCTTCATTTGTGCACCATCAAGGTAAAGGTGTTACACTTTTCACTTGATATTGGCACTTTTGAAAAACATAAATTAATTTAAGTGGAGACACAATTAATCTAAATAGTAAAATTAGAAATTACGTTTTGTTTTGTTTTTCGTTTTTTTTTTCAGAGGTGCCAATATTGCTATAAGCAACATTGCAGTGGTGGAAGAAGTAAAAGTACCACAATAAAAAAGATTAAATTAAAAAAATGAAAAACGTCTAGAATAAAATGTTTTAGTATTTCACACACTGGGATGGTATTACAATTCCAGGGTAAACTGCATAAACTGTCATGTGCATTTTGTTTTTCTCTGCAAAAATTGTAGATTTCTGAGTAAAGATGTTTTATTTGGGTTTGCCACATTAGTTATCAGACACAACATTAGCTCAGTGACTCACAGGCCTAAGATCATCACTCATGTATACAGAAGAGTCATTCCTCACATATTGTTTTCTTTGATTTGCCTTTTAGACATGTTTCGACTGCTATCAGCGAGCTGTCTTTAGGACACGCCTCCAGGAAGCAGCTGATATATACCAATAACCACCTAGACTGGTGACTGTCCTGAAGATGGCTCGCTGAAGCAGCCGAAATGATGACAAAAACAAACTGAACTTTGGTGTTGTCCTAACTTTGACATGCAGATGGGATTAACTCCATTCAGGATGCTTTTGTTAAAAAAAACATATATAGGCTTTTGAAATATGTGCCCTATATCATCATTATTGATAACATTTACATTGCCAGACTTGAATTCAAAACCTCAAGACAGGACGTCACTATGAATATACCAACATTCTTGCGACAGTAACGACAGTATTTAATACGTATATGCTGTCCTTTCTAACTTTTCCCAGATAATTAAATTGTATTTAGATAAAGTACTCAACATTGTTACTTCTACCACTGCTGCAATGTACACCAAAAAAAAAACGCTTTATCTACTTGTATATGAAAACTACATGCTTGTAAAGTATTCTAATCATATTTAACATGTGTGTCTCTTCTCGTCTGGTCCAGGGCTGGGTTACCGGTTCTCTTCTTCCCACTGGCATCCTCCGCCATTACATCATGAACTTAAACATGTCCCTAAGGGCTCGTCACCTCCGCAAGCAAAAATGGGCTAGACCGAGGAGCAGACCACAAGGTAGACCTGACCTGGATCACAGAAGAGCTGTAGGTTTTACCAACATGAAGAACCACCTTGAAGAGAACTGAGCAGATCAAAATGCTTCCTTTCACCCCATGATGACGACTTTTGATTTACTTGGTCAGCTGAGGTTGCCACAAAATTTGTTTTGATTTATTTGTAAAAATGTTAAATGACATCACAAGGTGGAACAGAGCGTTTTAGTTCAAGAGAAAAATGCAGCCAAATACGTTGATGTGTTAAATTAACTGCATAATTTTCCTGAATTAAAGTGAAAAACATACTTTTGACAGTGTTCATGAACATAGATAAGCTTTGTTCACCTTATTCTGCCTCGCCCACTTTTATGACAGCACACTGACGGTTTAGCTGCAGTTAGTCATTCTATATGTTTGAGATTGCTTTGCAGACAAGCTAACATGTTAGCTACCTTAACAAAGCTAAACCGGAAATGTACTGCCAAGAAAAGTGGGCAGGGCATAAAAAGATGAATACCATACTGGAATATTACAGCTAAAAGCATTTCCATGGGAACAAGTCTACACTAAAAGGAGTCACAACGAGTCTACGCTAAAAGGAGTCACATTTGGGGAAAAGTAAGCCCACTAAAAAGTATTGTTTTGTCATTTTTTTGCTCAACAAAAAACATTTCAGTAAAAATAACTTGCTTTTATCCAATTCCAATCCTGCTTTTGGTCAAAGTATTCCTCAGAGGGCTTTTAAACATGTGGACAAAATAAAACTTCAGATCTGTCAAAACCCTGTAACTACACTGAAATATTGTAAAGCACTGATGATGAATATGCACTACAAAAGAACCCTCTGCAGTTTTTGTAAAATGTCTGAAATTTCAATTATTGTTTTCTTGCTGTTTACATTAAAGCTTATATTCTGGCTCCACTAGTGATGAGAAACTAGCTTTACAGATAGCGAACAGGTCTTTCAATAAAAACCCAGGAAGCGTCTTGCTATTTTGGAAGTTTACCGCAGTTGAATTTTGTAAAACTATAACTTGCAAAAGATACTGTGTTTACACATTTATGCAAACTTACAATAAGCAGAGTAGGATAAAACGAGGAATAGTACCTAAAACTCATAAAAAACGTTAGCTGATATACATGGCAAATAGATACAGATATCATTTTCAACCAAAAATCAAAAAAGTACAGAAATCAAAAAACTAAATCAGATCAAAATGTAACATTTTATATTTAGGCAAAAATAATACATAATCATTTTATTTGCGAATTGCAGTTCTGACATTTCTTAACCTCTTATTCATACAGCCCACTGTCCTTAAAATGTCTCACTAAAATAGTCTAAAACTTGACACTTTTCTGAACCCTTTGAATCACAAGCAAATGTCCAGACTCTCTTTCCACTAGCCCTGTTTGGCCCTACTCTACTTGGCCATGTTTCCACTATCCCCACTTCTCTGGAACCAGGCACTTTTATTATTACATGGTTGTTCCTGCTTTTAACCAGACCAAGCAGGTTCTGACTGACACTGATGGGTTACCGTGGTGTTTTCATGGATATATTACTTTGCTGTTGCTACGGAGATGGTACCACATTCTTAAAGGTGCATTATGTAACTTTTCAGGAGGGCTGTCTGTCTCCATGGTGATGTTCGGCAGTTTGGAATTAAATCTATTTACCTTGCATTGATCATTATTATGTCTAAATACTCAAACATATCTTAATTTGTACTTTTCCACTGCTCTGGGGTTTCATTTATAAAACTTTTGTTAGAATACTTACAGAATACGTACGAACAAGACTCAAACTTCCACAAATTTGAAAAATGTCTCATTTCTTTCAGCACAGATTTCTGTGTGTCTCTGAGTTACAGCAATGATGCAGAAAGTTGACAAATTTGGGCTTGGATTGCATATTTCTTTGTCAAGTTATTATAAATCACAAAGCGACGTGGAAAACGTACGTAGGTAGCATTTTTGTACATATGTATGCTTTATAAATAAGACCCCTGACTTGTTTTCCTCCCACAAGAACCTCTTGTCACCATGATGATTAAGTATAAATTAAAAGTATAATTTATTGAAATATAGTATATAATATAGGCAAAAGTGGTGTATCTATGGTAAAGTGGCATATCTTCCAGAAAAGTTACACAGTGTACCTTTAAGAGTAATGGAAATACAACCAGACTGAGTAGATTTAGGGCTGGTGGAAACATTTGTGAAAATGAAACCCTGTAGTTTTAGCCTCTGATAAATGACTGACTGACTAACCCTAATCATAAGTGAAAACAAGAAAAACAGAATCTAATTTCTCCTAAACTTTTGGGGTAAATAAACAAAGTAAATAAACTGACTTGAATGACACTACTTTGGAGATATTTTGGAGACTGACAAACTGATTTTTCATTTTGTTTTTTGTTTTTAGACTTGTAAGGCCAGACCACTGCCCGCCTGGCTCCCCAAAAACAATAGCAGATTATGTCAATGCAATTCCCGTCCAATTCATTTACATATGGATGTAAATATGGTGTTCCCCAGGGGTAAATCTTGGGACCCCTTCTGTTTAATCTTTACATGCTGCCATTAGGTCAGTTAATACATATTTGGAGTTTTGACATTTTCTCCACAAAAGCTAAAGATAATTTAACTAAAAATAGATTTGGGGACCTGTAGTAGAAAAATATAAAAGTTGTCTGGAGAGCTCTCGAAATGTAAAGTTTGTCAAATTGGATTTTTTTTTTTTTTTTTTTAAACTGTCATGTTTGCTCATTTAAGCTTTATTTCACAGTTCAATAGCATTCCACATTTGCTTTCAGTATTATCAATGCATTCTTGACTTGTGTGATTTGTCATTTCTCTTTGACCAAAGTTTAACCAAAATTCTAATCATGTGTGTGCTCAATAACCAAACTGATCTGTTCTACAAATAGTCATTCATTTCTTTTCTACATTCCATAAACTTGTGTCGTCTGTTCTGTTTAAATAAAAAGTACTTTGTCTAGAATGAATCTTTTCTCTTTTGCAATAAAACAATTGATATATAAATGTCCCTTTGTTCGTATCTTTCATGTCTCGGATGAGTTTGCTAAATAGTTAGCACCCATGCGGGGAGGTGTGTGTGAAGAGTGAGTCACTGCTCAAATCTAGAGCTGTCACGAGATCAGCAGTCACGCTACACTGTCTACATAGTCTGAGACGGTCAATAACTATAACTACAGGGATATACAGTTATATTTTAAAAGAGGGCAATGAACTAAAAACCTGCTTAGCAATCGTATGTTTTATTTTTAATATTTGCAACAACTCAAAATAATTATTGCAGATAAATACTTGTATACATAATCTTAAAGCAGAACTGAACACAGCCGAAACCCACTGTCCATCAAAGCAGACCATAACAGCAGATAAAGGACTAAACCAGGCCTATATGTAGGTTTACCACATGTTGAACTAGGGCTGGGCAAAAACATAATACATTTTTTTTTTCATGAGCTCATCTCTGTGACTTTTTTTTAATGTAATATCACTATTTCTGTTTGTTCAAATGCAGGCTTTTTTTCCTCACCTACTTTTTGGGCTTCTATTTTTGAAAAGTCGCTTATGACCGTCGCGGGTTACCTTGTTTTGGGTTGCTCCTTAGTGACACACATGATTTTCAGGTTTGAGCCACAAAATTATATCCATATATGATTCAAACATGGATTGTGAAACACGACAGGACCATCCAAGCAGAGCCAATCAGAGCGCTGCTTTTGGCATGATGAGAAAATAGTTTGCCGCTTTACCATATCCACGTTAGACGGACTTGATCAGAATTTATTACAAAAGTTTTTATCAGACTTTTGCTTTTCTTTTTTTTTTTTCATTCAAGCGGGAGAGTCATGTGACCTGAATTCAGCAGTATCAGGTAATTACCGCAGTATTTTCATTCATGTACTGTACTTGAATCGTTTTTTTTTTTTTGAGTATCTATACTTCTTATATCAAAGATAAAATAGTTTCCTATCATCCTAACCCTACACTTTGCTCTCAAGATGCTCGACTTTTAATGGTTCCTAGTGGTTTCCTTCACTCGTCCCCTGTCCCACTGT
Source organism: Mugilogobius chulae (assembly GCA_038363315.1). Taxonomy (NCBI): domain Eukaryota; kingdom Metazoa; phylum Chordata; class Actinopteri; order Gobiiformes; family Gobiidae; genus Mugilogobius; species Mugilogobius chulae. The sequence continues at coordinate 5,781,165 of CM076403.1, read as the reverse complement.
CCTCTTGAGGAGTGTAACTGTTTCAGATGTTGCTGTTCCAGTGACGTGGGCCAGACCACTGATGCCGAACCCTCCCTCCTCCTGGACATCTGCCCCACCTCCCTCTCCAGGATAAGCCTGTCCTGGTCCTGCTAGATGAGTCGTTTCCCTCTGCTAATGGACTCTGGCTCTACAGACTTAAACTCTATATCCTCAATTTTACATCTACAGCCTGTCCGCCCATGGGAGTGGATCTCTTCTTCTCCTGGTGGTTCTCTTCGAGGTTTTTCTGTTTCCCTTTAGTTTTGTTTTAGTTTTTGTTTGTTTTTTTGTTTTTTTTTCCTTAAGGAGGGTCTTAGGCAGACCCGGGCAAAATGCGGCCCGGGGACCAAATGCAGCCCTAACCCTAACCCTAACCCTAAAAAAAGATATATGACGAGCTATTGGTGACAAGTAAAAACGATATTAAACCTGTGACATTTAGCTGTTAAACTCACGATGTTATGAGAGTAAAGATGAAGCTTTAAATCTTAGTAATTGTATAAGAAAAAAGCCATAAAGAGAAACACATTTTTAGAATAAAACTGTAAATTTGAACGTCCACACATGTATCTCATTGTGTGAAGTTCATTCCATTCTTCTGCATTCTGACCTAAAGTGAGTTATTGTTCTGCATCACTTACAGACACTGAAGACATTCCCTTCTGATATTTTTCTCATTAAATTACATGTTCAATCTCTTAAAATTTCAAGTTTAGTCTAAAAATATTGCAATTCCCAATTATTCATTTGCTTGTTCACTCATGATCTGCTTTTACATCCTTAACCAAGCACTGTTTCTGAATGTTTATTGTTTTATTTATTTTTATTTTCTACAATTGATGTTTGCTAAATCAACAATCTTGGGAAGAGACGCCTGAATAAATTGATTTGATTTAGATACTAACGCAAACATCATTACGTCTGAAATTTTCCACAACGTCAAATTTTTTAAACATGACACCTGCAACTGAAATACGTCTTTGCTTTTGTGAAGTTCGAGAATACTGCATTTAAACATATCTAAAGCTATTTTTTTCTTTTCTACGTGTGTCTCCCTTTCCTGTCTCTCTCTAGAATCTTCTAAAAGCCATTCGCTCATGTGTCGTCATTGTCACATCGCCGACTTCTTTCATAACACGCTCACACTCTCCTTCTCTCTCTCCCCAAAAGCAAGCAGTGCGTTTCCATGGCGACGACTATTCCGGTGGTCGGCTATGGAAGCTGCCGGAAGTGCGTGACGGGCCTGGTGGTGGGAGAGGGAAGCCCAAAGCAAGACCGGAGTGGGCTGGAGACGCGTATATAAGCCTCGCTGTTCACCACAAAACCTGCACAACCCAGCATCAGAACTTCACTGTAGACTAAACGTTACCATGGCGACCTGCATGGACACTCTGCCGGCCCATCTGCTCCCGCTGGTGACCGAGGAGTTCCCCCAAACCCTGGAGGCTGGCTGCGTGTGCCGGGCGGGTCAAAGGGAACCCAGGCTGAGGTGCTTGGAGTGCGGGATCATCCAGGAGGAGGAGGAGGAGGCAGACGGGACGGAGCTGGAGCAGGACCTGGCTCACCGCTGCTACCTGCGCACCCTGGAGAGCCTCAGGAGGAGCACGCGGTGAACAGGAGGGAGGGCGTGGAGAATGAGGAAGAGTTTGGTGAACCAGAAGATGTGACCTGGTTCTGTTCAAGCGAAGTGAGAAGATGATTCGGCTCACTGCGAAAAGAGAGATTGGATGGATTTGTCTCGAGTTGTGCAGTTTCTGGAGAAAAGAGAATCGTCCAAGAGGAATGTCTGATGGAATATGTGTCAAGTTTCTATTTTATTATGGGCATCTTACCAATTCTGGACTTTTGGAAGATCTGGAAAATGAACTTGAAGAGATGCCATAGACTTGGAGACTTGATTGATTGACACTTTGCTCTTTCTTATGCATGCTAAAGGTTAAACTATCATTTTTTATGAACTGACACAATTGTGTTATAATGGATTGTGGTATATTTTTGTCAAGGGCTAAGTTTTTCACTCAAAAAGTGTAACTATGTGTAACACAAAGGCAATAATCAGTGGTGTTGATGTTGTGGCATCGTGTCACACATTTTTTGTTTGTTTGTTTTTAAATAAATTAATATTTTTGGAACTAAAGTGTTGTTTGCCAATGAGCTCTAGATCCTGCACTACACCAACAACCAATATTCAATGTTCACTTGCTCAATGGTAGTGAGAAGTATAAACCTATTTTCCCCCTCCCTTCCCCCTCACCTATTTTACAGGGAAAATTCATCTTACTTCCTGTTATTGCCAAAAAGCAAAATACATAAAAAAAATATATATATACTATTGTCTATAATATAACATTGTATACATTGTAATCTAGACTTGTAATTACCAAGCACATTTTGTTTAAAAGGCTTTAAAACTGCAGATAGATACAGTTCCTAATATTCTCTTTTAGACTATTCCATAGTCGGGCACCACGCACTGACAAACTGATTTTTCATTTTGTTTTTCGTTATTAGACTTGTAAGGCCAGACCACTGCCCGCCTGGTTTCACAAAAACAATAGCAGATCATGTCAATGCAATTCCCGTCCAATTCATTTACATATGGATGTAAATGTTAAACCCCTGTGGTGTTCCCCAGGGGTCAATCTTGGGACCCCTTCTGTTCAATCTTTACATGCTGCATGGCCACATTAGGCATCAGACTTAATACACAACAGTGCATCCAACAGATCAGTCTGTGGATGCTAAACAACTTTCTCCAGCTAAACTCAGACAAGACTGAAGTTATCATCTTTGGCCCACAGAAACAAAGAGAAAGTGTCAACAGTCACCTTCAGTCTCTCTCTCTAAAACCTTCAAGTCAAGTTAGAAATCTGGGGGTAATAATGGACTCAGACTTGAACTTTAACACCCACATCAAGTCAATAACATCAGCAGCTTTTTACCATCTAAAAAACATTGCCAAAATCAAAGGTATAGCACCAAATCCTTACTTGGAGAGACTTATCCATGCATATGTCTCCAGTATTTTAGACTATTGTAACGGCCTGTTCACCGGCCTATCCAAACGGGTTGTAAAACAGCTGCAGTGTGTATGAATTGTGCTATAAGGAGCTAAATTCCAGAAGATTCCCGTTGTGAGCACGAGGGGGCAGTGTTGGCGTACATTTCCCCTGCTCTCCTGACGCTCTGCTGTGATTGGTCCTCTCAGAGAAACATGTGCTGTACAGGCTGAAGCTGCCATCTCTCATCTCTTCAGCGAGCTTCAGAAACAGGGCCGCACTCCTCATAGACTCACTGCTCCAGGACCATCTCGTGAGCACAAATTATGTTCCGTAATCAATAATATAACTTAACTGTACCACTGTGCAAATCTGAGCTTAAAAAGGCAAGCGCAATTTCTGCCTTAAGGTTTTAGGTCAGTTTAAGTTACTATTCTCTCTTTATCTATCCTTTTTCTTTCTTCCCCCACCTTCTTTCTTTTCCCCCTCCCTCTCTCTCTTTCCTGCCCTCTCTCTTCTCTGTTAAACTCTCTCTTTCTCCTCTCCTTCCATTTTCCTCTTTCTCCCCTCTCTCTCTGCTCTCATTTTCCTCTCTCTCCCTCTTTCCTCACTCTTTGTCCTCTCTGTTAATCTCTCTCTTTCTCTCCCTCTCTTTGTTCTCTCTCTAATCTCTCTGTCTCCTCTTTCTCGCAGTCTCTCTTTCTCAGTTTTCTTCTTTCTCCCCTCTCCCTTTCGCTCCTTTCTCTTTGTTCTCTCTCTTTCTCTTCTCTCTCTCTCTGTCTTCCTCCTCCATCTCTCTCCCTCTGTCTTCTCACTTTCCTCTCTGACTCCTGCTCTCTTTATCGCTCTCTTTCTCCTCTCTCTCTCTCTCTCTCTCTCTCTCTCTCTCTCTCTCCATCTTCCTCTTTCTCCCTCCTCTCTGGCTCTCTCTTCCCACTTTTCTCTCTCTCTCCCTCTTTCTTCCTACTTCGCTCTCTTTCTCCCTCTCTCTTTATATCTCTCTTCCTTCCCTCTCTCTTCCCACTTTCCTCTCTCTCTCTCTTTATCTCTTTCTTTCTTCCCTCTCTCCCTCTCTCTTCCCACTTTCCTCTGTCTCCCTCTCTCTTTATCTCTCTTTCTTCCCTCTCTCTCCCTCTCTCTTTCCACTTTCCTCTCTCTCTCTCTTTCTCCCCTTTCTATCTCTTCCCACTTTCCTCTCTCTCCCTCCCTCCTCCCATTTTCCTCTCTCTCTGTCTCTCTCTTTATCTTTCTCTCCCTCTCTCTTCCCACTTTCCTCTCTCTTTATCTCTCTCTTTCTTCCCTCTCTCTTTCCACTTTCCTCTCTCTCTCTCTTTCTTCTCTTTCTCTATCTTCCCACTTTCCTCTCTCTCCCTCTCTCTTCCCATTTTCCTCTCTCTCTCCCTCTCTCTTTATCTTTCTTCCCTCTCTCCCTCTCTCTTTATCTCTCTCTTTCTTCCCTCTCTTTTTCCACTTTCCTCTCTCTCTCTCTCTCTCTCTGTCTTTCCTTTCTCTCTCTTCCCACTTTCCTATGTCTCTGACCCTCCTTCTCTGCCTGGCCTTTTTTGCTAATTTTAAGCAATATTTTGCTCCACAAATAATCATGACATTGTACATTTCATAAAAAAATAATGGATTCAACATTAATCTTGTTTTCATTACATTTCAGCGAGGACGCTTTAAATCAACAAAAGCTGTGTTATAGACGAGACAACAGCACAGCAGTTATCTACTAACTGATGCAAATTATATAGATTCAACCTGTTTCATGGGGCATACTTTTTATTTAACCCTCCAAACATGAAGAAATACAGTAGTTTTGCTTATTCTGATAACTTTTGGATCACTCACTCACTCACTTTTTCTTCTCGAGACTAGCTGCATGTGCCGTTCTCCTCAGAGTTCTAGTCTAGTTTTAAAGATCAATTATCTGTTCTAACCTTACTCAATTTCAAACGGATTTATCCTGTAATCCGTTTGAAAAGAAAGTCAGCCCTTTAAATCAGCTGATGACATAAACACAGCCGACTGCGCCGCCTAAAAGTCAACAACAATTCCGCCCTCTGCTGATGAATCTGTAAAACTGCGTCATGTATTTGACTGTAGACCAGGTCAGCACGTGCATCAGAGAGACATCCCACATATAAAAAGTCTGAGGACTGAAATGACAACATTTTTTAGTAAACACTCAACCTGAGAAATAAAGCAGGTTTGAGTGAATAAAACGCACAAACAAAAGACTACCCTTAGTTTCTGCTGAAGACAAACAACAGCAGAAGCCAGACTAAACGCAGCCATGACTCTTACATGTGACACAAATAGGCATTTAGCTGCTGGTGCGGTGGAGATGTTATATTTTATCCGTGTAATGTTGGCTCCTCTGCTCACCTGCTCTGTCTAATGGCCCTCATACGCACTGTAAAAACACATTCAGACTCTATTATCTTTTATAGGCTCAGAAGACGTTATCCGCCGCCGCAGTGTGAAGCCTAAAGTACAGCTTAGTGGAGATGAGGCAGGGGAAACACTTTCATTTTCTGATGTTTGGTCAGTTTGTTCTCTCTCTCTCTTGAGGATTTGAAAGAAAGACATTTTTAAATAATTAAGGTTGTGGTAACTAACTTTTTTGTTATAAATTAGTAACCTTAATGAGAACATTGAGTACTGTCTAGCAAATAATAAAGAATTTGAGTTCTCATCAGAAGCAGAATGCAGCGTCTGATTGGCTGTGCTTGGGTGATCCTCTCCACTTTCACTTTGTGTGTTTTTACATCACAATTTCAACCAAATGAATACATGTCAATATAATACATGTATCAAAGGATTTAGAAAAGGAAATGGTCAAAGTTGAAACCTAAATTGTAACTGCAGTATAAAAATCAGCTACCACACCTTCAATTCTAAGCTTGATTGATTCAAATTTTAAACCTGCCACTACATAAACTGCAATTCCTGCTTTTTTTCTACCTAAAATGCCTTATTTTTATAAGAAAACATGACGTGGTGAAACACTTGTGATTATTATTTTTCATACATTTACATGAGCAAACTACAGCACTTTAAAATTCAAGTGAAAGCAGGAAAAATTCAGAGAACGCCTCCAACAGCTGCAGCAGCGAGCGGAGCTGCAACATAGAAAGAATCCTGACAAAAGAAAAGCTATTGATGCAGATAAAACAGGAGACTGAACGCACCACATACTTCATTGTGAATAATTATTTTGTCGGCATTAATGCAGCTCGTGTGATGCATGAATGAAAGTGTCCGCTCTGCCCGCCATTTCCTCTCCCTCTCTCATAAACAGTCTACAAACAGGATCTCTTCTGCTGCGGTTATCGCAGTGGACACAAGAAAAGGTCTGATTACGGACAGCGGGACAGAGACGAGTCTGAGCTTGCTTGAGTTTTTAAACTATCCAAAAAGACCCAAGAATCACAGAGATATGTCCCGTTAAAGACTTCAAACCGATAACACCTCAATAAAATATCGCAGACTCAGCCTGATCAGGGCAATGTCGAACTTTTACACACGTATTTGAGATGTTTAGTTTAAAAACGTTAAAAATAGAATTGTTTTACTTCCCACTATGTCTATTTAGTGCTCACTCAGCTGGTTTTAACCAGGACTATCCCAGAACTGGACCAGGTTTTCATCAGGACTGAAAATGTTACCTTCAGTTTTTCAAATGCACAACCCTTTGCGCGATGCGTTGTGGCTAGCTTCATTGACTTTGTGTGTTTTCTAAGCAATAAAAAGTAATGCGTTTTTTAAGTGAAAATCTCTTGCAGTATGTCGCTGTCCCTAGTCATTTTATAGCACGTTTATTCTGCCTAAACAGGTCGAAAGATATCTGTCTAACCATCTGGTTAAGCCAGGGTATCTGAAGCACCCCCTAGAAATATAAATTCAACGACAAACTTGGTCTTTATTTCTTCACTGCAGTTTATTCACTCTGTAAACCTGCTGCAGTGCTACCTTTGCTCGGGTAAGTTTAGGCTTCAGGTTACTAAAATGGTTTTAGGATTGAGGGCTTGGACTAGGTTAAGAATTACTAGGTAAACCCAAAGAAAATATCACCACGTGGCTACGTTTTGGCTTTTTGTAACACACTTTCTTCAGAGACTGGGCTGATAAATAAAATCTATTACAATGTATCTGGTAATGACTCACTAATATTGTGTTCTCTGCTTCTGACCAAATGCACAGATACACAGCGGTCAAGAATGGTGAAATCTCCCATGCAAACTGCCTTCCACGCACAGCTGCACATGAAAGCAGCATTATATAGTCCTTCTGCTATATTATCCCTCAGTACAGCAAACATTTTCTCTCTTTAAAGAATATCCCAACAACATTTTTAACTCAACACCACGCAGGTTACTTTCCATATCCTAATTACCATACAAATACGAGAACTCTTCAGCAGGTTACGGATTACAGCGCTCATTAGACCACATAATACACAGACAGTAGATGTGATAACAGCGCAAAAAAAGAAAGACCTGACAGATGGCATCAATTAAAAACACAAAAGCGCACCAACCACCACATTTGAGCGGTGAGAAAATGTCCCATCTCCAGATCAGAGCGAGAGGGAGCCGTCTTCGCTTGTCCAAACGGCCTTTTCAATGGAAATGGCTCTAAATGGTGCGTAATGAGGGGATCATTTTTACCCTTTGACTAAATGATTGCGGTGCTAATGGCCGGAGCTTGGTGTGAGTGAGCTGTTTAGCAGGAGCAGGAGTTTCTCTCTGAACCTTGGTCCAGACCCATCCATCACTTTGGCGTGTGCTCAGAGTGCCTCCGACAGCTGTCCTTGAGAAACGCCTCCAGACAACGCCTTTGCATCGGAATTTAAGCTCAAAGAGGCAGCTAGGACCGGAGCGGGGCGCAGGTATTCAGAGCACAGTCTAATCTAATCTGCGGGACGGCTTTATTGAATCTCACATGTCAGATGTCCAGCCACAGCTCGCCGCAGAACAAAGAGTGTCCTGCTGGTGTAAGGACACAGAGGGGAGTGCATGACTGAGCAGGGTTTGGAGTTCTCTGATTGGGCAATGATCAAACTTGAGTCCGGAGTGTTGTTGTGATAATTATCTGTTCAGCTTGTTAAGATGAGGTCTCGAAGGTGCACTGTGCTAGGAATGGAGGGATCATTATTTGCTTGCAGATTTTTTACTGTATTAAACTTCAGACTTTCACTGATGGCTTTCACAACACAGTCTCCAAAGAAATACAACAAAATGTCAAAAACGTACGATAAACACAACTTCAAGCCTTTTTTTAAGTCAATATGTTGCGAAAAACCAAAAAGTAAAATAATCACTTGTGGTTGAAGCTTTGTAGCGACTTTTTTGGGAGGTTTAGGACTAGGGCTTGGGGTAGTTTCAGATTCACCCTGGCGTACACTGAGTGCGAGTTCGGTGCGAGGCCCACAAGACTTACAAAGTTGTACACAGACCTCGGAGCAGTGCAAGCACACGTCTGAGAGTGGTGCGTATATGCAGACAGAAGCCATACAGAGTGTATTGTCGGTGGTCACAGCGGTCTGAAAGTCATAATACGAGCATTCTGGTGGTGAATCCACGTGGCTTTGGGCAAATACAAACTGCAGTGGACCGGAGCTGGTGAGTGTACGGAGGCGCCATGTGGCTTTAACCAAACTATATTTATTGGTTTCGTAACATATTGATGTAAAAAGGATGTGAAAAGATGGTTATCGTATGTGTTGACATTGTTCGTTGTTTATGTTTTCTTCGGAGACTGGGATGGCTATTCAGCATAAGGCCGGTTAGATCATGAGTTGTGTTAAATGTACTTTCTTACTTTCAGCAGGACAAGCAGGAGGAACTGTGTCTCAGCTGCACTGGGCTGGAGGAAGTGTCTGGGGTGATGGAAATCTGAGAGTTCCTGCTCAGACTGATAACAGAGATAAGACCCATTCTATCTCTCACACACTAATAGAACTTCTACACAGAGCTGAGGTCTGGGATGGGGTTACAATTATTTTAGAATGCCACCTAAATGTAAAAATTTCTGTAGGTCAGTAGTCTTTAATAGAAAAGAGTCACATTAACTCAATTAAAAAGTAATCAATAAAAAAATAACAGCAAGTATTTTTAAAGTGATGCTAAACACAACATCTTTTTACCCAATAATTTGTGTACCAGTGTTTAAATTAATTCTACCATTCGGAGTCTTGCTTATCAATTTCAGAGCAAACTGAGCAAATTTGTGCTGTCAAACCTCTCACACTACTGCTCTCCACTCTCAGCCCTTCCTTTCATCTTTCTTCAAGCTTTTCCAGCAGAAAATTTTGTTAGAAATTTAGTGAGGTAGGGTGTTAGGGTTAAAACATTCTGGTGCATTTTGAAGTGTTATTGGTACTGTTTCTTAAAAGTCAAATGTGATGAGAGGATTTGCAAAGACTGGTGCACTGAATACATTTTTGAATTTCTTGAAACATAGTTCATGGTTTGTCATAAGCTGAGTTCTCTTCCCGTCCCTGCTTCAGCGCTCACATGTGCCTTACTGTGGCTTAACACCGCAGGCATATTTGTTTGTTTCATTATGCAATTATCACAATGTGAGTGCTAATAACAATGGAAGAGTATGCTTGACTAAAAACTTGACAACACAATTAGCTTCAATAAACACATACATTGTAATGGAAGGTAAAAAAAAATAGTACTCAACACTGGAACATGTGGACTTTATTTAACAGAAGTCATAAAGTCTCACTCATCTACTACTGAAAAACATCCCTACCAGAGTCTTACAGGTGAGAATTACAGAGTGGCTTCGAGGATAAACCTAGGGCACAGCACACAGGAGTGTTGAGGCAGGGGTAATAGGATAAAGTAAAACTGAGCAGCATCAAATACTAGCAGCAAAAACAGACCAAGAACGGCTGATCCGAACCTGGCTAGCAGGACTAAAACCCATCATGCTGAGGTCGACCAATCCCGTCATGGCAATCTTCCAGAAAAAGACTGTGTCAGAAGCATCATCGGTACACACAGTTGCTAGTGGAACTAATGGTAGCATGGTCAGTAGAGTTGAAATAGCAACACAAGCTAGTTTAAAGTTAATGCAAGAAATCAGTAATATTGTTTTTATTGTTAATAACTTTTTGAACCCTCACCCAAGCCCCATTCCTAAACTTGGCCATTGAATTGTGCCTTAACTTAGCCGAATTATTTTAACTATTTCCAGCAGTAAGGCTAGTATGTCACAAAAGCCAGTAAGGGTACACCATCTGGCAACAAACACAACAGCACCTGGAGTGGCCTGTTCGTCGACAAAAAAAGAACCTCATTAAGACATAGGGCTGGGCACCAAAAAACGGTTCTGTTAGGGAAATTGAATCTCCCTTCGGACTGTAATCCCTGTTAGGAAAAACAACAGGACTCAAAAGATTAAAATTAAGGTAAGATTTACTTGATCAAAGGGAAAACACACAAGTTACAAAAACATGTTCTTCCTGATCTAAACCCTAAACGTCTCCATTTCGATCTTGTCCCTTCTTCAAACGTCGTGTCTTCTCCACGTCACCTGTTCACATTGCGCGCTCACCTTATGTGCCCACAAAGAAGAAAGTCCAGAGTCTCTCTTTTATCAGTTCTCCAGAATCTCTTTTAGCTTCGTTAAGCTGATTGGTCATCCAAAGTCTTCACTTCTCGCCATGTTTGGACTGTCCCTTGTCTCTTCTCAGAATGTCCACTCCATGATCTCATCTCACAGTCTGAACCTGAGACTTTGTCACTTGCAAACCCAAGCAAGTCCAACCAATAACATGCATGTTAGGGTAATATCCTCCAGCTCTGGTAGTCCTGACCAAACCAACAACATCTGGAGATGGGTCCCCGAGCGCTGCACTGCGGCGATCACTGCTCCTGAGGAGATGCCCCAGAGGCATTGAAGGATGGGTCAAATGCAGAGGACAAATTTCCCTACGGGGACAATAAAGTATACCTTACCTTACCAACTGTAACCAGTCCTTCCTTTGGAATGTACTGTTGGCTTCAAGCAAACCTCAGCTAGTTTTTCACAAATACATTTTCACATCACAATAATTAAACCATTTGAATGATTACAAATTATCAACACTTAACTCACATAGAAAATATTTTTTTCTAACAGGTTCTTATTTGAAATTGACAGAAAACATTCGGAAAAACTGGAACTGAAAACATGACACATTTTCGGTGCCAGTTTTTGATTTCTTGCCTTTATATCTCCTTTTATATAGTTTAGGACTGCACCCTGCACAAACTAGAAGTCTCAGACACTTCTTAAACAGAAGAAACAAAGAAACAAATGAAGTGTGGGCCTTTCTGTCTAATGTCTGCATGTTGAGTTCCAGATCCACATATCCAGTCACAGGTCTGAAGTTTGTGCATTAGAATGTCACCAAACAGATAATATGAACCAAACTTTGCCGTAACTTTCTCCTACTCATTGCTGCCAGTTCAAAGTATAATCCCAAATGAACCTCTGTTGTTTATGACCTTAAATAATGCAGCCATCAAGCCTTCTCAATTTCTCCTCTTTCTCCAAGTAAAGAGAGGGCTGAAGGTTTTAATGTCTAAGCAAATGTTGTGTGATCATGATCTCAACTTTGTTGATAAGGCATGCGCATTAAGATAGACAGGTCCATCAGCCAATCAATGTGGTAAATGCACGCGGTACACAGTGGGAGTTCCCGCCCACTAAGGAAAACAGTAGAAAAAACATGAGAGTCCCTGTGCTATCATGACGTTTCTCCCTGTAAAAATCTGCTCAGGTATAATGGTATCATACACACCCAAAAAATGTAGAGGGCATACAATAGCATAAGTTTTTCATTTGCATAATCTAAAAAAAAGTGATCTGTTTTTGTTAGCGTAAACAACATTACGAAATGACTAAACACTTCTTTGAGTCCCTTTTGAGTAATATGAGACCTGTCGGATGATTTATGGACTTAAAACAGTGTTAAAGATCTGTCAATATCGTGGTATTGATTCGATTATTGATATATCGTGCAGCCCTACTCCTGAACATAAAAAAGTGAACACATACCTCATAAAATGTCAATAATTTGATAGGACATTTCCAGTGTAAGTTTCTGCAGTTTTATACAGAGAGAGAAATGATCAGAAGTGTGTGGTGTGTAACGTCTGACAGCAGATGACGTGCAGCTCCATTCAACATTCTCACTCACGCACAGACACACAGTGAACAGAAATAGTACGCAGCTTTGGGAATACATCTCTCTGTTGGCTCTGATGGAGAATGTCGTAGTGGAAGGAAAAAGAGAGAAATGCTAAATCAGTTTTATTCTGCCGGAATGTAGTTTGTGTAATGACTCGTTCTAATTATGACTTCCAGAAAAGCTACAGTTTCTTCTTTTTGTCTAATGGATATGTACAATGAAATATGAAAGTTAAATCATTCTAAATATATTAGCAGGGGTGTATGACTTAGGGCTGGGCAGTATTGACAAAAATGAATATCAATAATTTTTTGGCATATTTTCGATTACGAGGATGAGACGATATTTCAGACCAAGTGGAAAAAAATGAGGCTGACTAAAGACATTTTTGATCTTCTAGAGCTGGGCGAAATGGCCCTTGAAAAAACACTTTGGATGAGGATGAGCCAGTGAGCTTAACTTGTTTAAATTCGCATTAAAGTTAATAAGTGTTTGCTACTATTACACCCTATAAGATAATCATTATGATTTAGGTGTTTCAAATCTAAAAGTTTTAAGTTTGTGTGTGTCCATTACTCGCTCCTGTCACTCAAACGTGTTGCCATAGTTACTCACACAGCAAGGGGAATGTTTTCTAAGAAAACCTCACCTTACAAAAACCACATGCATGCGGTTCTCACAACACAGTAAAAGCAAACCAAAAAGACCCTGGGTTGTGCGTGGGACTTTTCCAGGAAATTTCTGCAAGTCTGAGCGCTGAAAGCGACTGAGTGACCCGCGGAGAATCAACAAACTCAAGACTTTTACAGATTAAGTTATACAAATCTCTTCTGAGAGGTTACTTGCAGCTATATTACGTGGTAAAAAGACCTGTCAAACAAGGTCTAAATTTCGATTTGTCTCCACTTTGTAAGAGTCGCAGGAAGAGCTCTGCAAAGCCGCTGAACTTGTTCACTTAGTGTATGCTCACAGCGCACTGACCTCAATTTTACGATTTAGTTACTTTTCAAATCATTGATTTTTAAAGACCCGAATATAGCAATTAACTCGATTTATTGCCCAGCCCTACGATCCTCCTTTCTCAAAACTAGGGAGTGTCCCAATGAGCTGACCAAATATTTGACCCAAACTGCTCTCACAGGACCACAAGCTCCAGTTTGAATGCTAAATAAAAAAAAAAAAATGCAGCTTAGTGAGATTTTCATGTAAAAAAATATGCATATATTTGCAATGTTTCTTACTAATACAAAATTTGGTCAGGAGTCAAAAGCAGCGTTCTGATTGGTTGTGCTTGGGTGATCCACTCTATCACTCTGATCTTCACTTTGCTGTTTGTAAAAAGATGTCTCTAAGTCATAATTGCAGCCAAAATTAATTTTCATGGTTATTACTCATGTGTGAGTATTATGGAATTAATCAGATAAATACATGTTTATTAAGGACAATGTACAATTTTGCATTTAGCACAAAGGCGGACATGCTTGTACCAGATTCTAGCTTACAGCTAATTTACATCTGTAGTCCTGGGGAGGGGAGAGGGGAGGCACATAGGACATGTTTTTAGTTGTAGGAGGAAACCAGAGTACCTGGAGGAAACCTACGCAGACACGGGGAGAACATACAAACTCCACATAGAAAGACCCTGGGCAGCCCGGGAGTCGAACCCCCCGGTTCTTTCTATGAGGCCAGAGCGCTAACCGCTGCACACCGTGTCACCTTGGCTTGAAAATCAAGTACTTCAGGTTTAAAGGCACATTTCCTTTTTTAAATCAAGCATACACATGCATAAAGAGATGCATTTCATTAGGATGTTTTTGGAAAATGGATTCTTTTAGGGTTACCAGACACAAGATACCTTGTGATGTGTAAAAGAGAGGTTGCCCTAGCGACACCCTTATAATTTGACCTTGGTATTTTACTTGAAATTGCCTGGTGTCATTTACGTAATCGATTAACCAATTATTGACTGTGAAGAGCTCCAACTAACGGTTAAAGAAAAATTTGAAAATGTGCCACCCTAGCACGCATAACTGCAAAATGTTCAAAAAAGGCCCGAAACAGTAGATAATTCAATTTGAGTCCATAACACAGTTTGACAGTGAAAAAAAAATGTATTCTGCATTTATTTTCTTTTAAAATCAAGGCCCTGTAAACCCAGCATTCAGAAGCAGTCTGTGTGATCAGAGCAGAGAAAACCCTGCTGAACTTTTGTCAGGACAGGACTTCAGTTCATGTTACAATCTTGCAAATATTTTCGTATGTTTTATTTTTCTATGCTTCAGGTTTTAGACCTTTTCTGAGCGGAAATAAGGCAGATTTGCACAAACTAAGCATACGAAGCTCCAGTTTTGTGGAACATCACTATCAACGCTGCTTTAACTTCAAAACCTCAAAATAACTTTATAGCCAACTCGCAACTCACACGGCAAAATAAAATATATATCTGTTATCATTCGAAGTTGCGTTTATTTTGTTAGTTTATTGCTTAATATGACCAAAATTATACCTCAGGCAAACTTTCCCAAAATCCCATTTAACTGCCCCAAAAACCCACAAAAGAACATCTTACGTGTCCTTTAAACTACATCCTTGTTTTGCAGTGCCGCGCTGAAAAGGAGTGAAAAATTGCATGATGTATGGAAATAATCTCATCTGAATTATGATCTGTCACACAGTATTTGCGTTGGCGTCGTAAATCCACGCTTAGATTGTTATGGTCGGGTCCACAGGCAGCGTGCAGAGGAGCGCCCGGTCTGCGGTGCCAAGTCTTCGCAGCAGCAGCAGTGAATCACCAGGCCCCACCACTGAATATATGCAAATGCAGCACAATACGTATGATGGTATATTATCTGCACGCGGAAAAGCTGCCTAATGTAATGGAATTAAAGGGAGATTACATTTAGTCGGAGAAAAGGCACTCGTGTTGATGGGTGTTGTGCCGTGACGGGGAATAGGTGCTGCGTCTTTGTTACGCCGCGAGAATATTTTTGAACAAATCTCAAGAAGAAAACGAAGAAATGGAGTGTCTGTGTGCAAATGTCGTCGCGTGCATACACAGACAGGACTTGATTACGGACAAATATACATGAAGCAATCAGGTGTATGATTTCTAGATGGGCATGTGCAGTCTGATGTGGGATCACGGCGCTGGTTACCATGGTTACTGTTGTATTCCACACAAAAGAAGACTCCTTAAATCATCTTTTTGTGTTTTTGTGGAAGAAAAGTGGCTTTTAGTTGTAAGGAGAGAGTCAGAAGATGATTTGTGAGGTTAATTTAGTTAGACTTGCTTTTTGCGCCAGGGCAAAGCTGTTCTTGCTTATGATATGTTACATTATGGTACTTTCGGGCTAGGAACATGAATGACTAACTTGAATGTGCGTCAGGGTTGTGCAAGCTGTTAGATTACAGCTGTTAAGAGCGAGACATGGCAGTGAAAAAAGCCTAAAAAGCAGCATGGTGAACAATTCGGAGGCTCAGAATGCATTAGGTAAGTGAGCAAAACGTGTGATGATGGAGGAAGCTTAAAACGAATGAATGTATGGGTGCATTCACACTAGCACTGGTTAGTACGCTTTAATTGAACTCTAGTTTCTTTGCCCAAAAAGTTCGGTTCGTTTGGGCAGTGTGAATGTGCAATCAAACTCTGATAGCACATTCACACCTGAAGCGAAGTGAACTCTGGTTTGCCAAAAAACGTAGGTCTCAGTTCGGTTGAAGTGAACTCTGTGTGGCATTTCGAGGGTTCTGTCAATTCTTTTTAACATTAGCTTTTTGTTAATTATAAAGTGTCCAACAACGCCACTCCTTTTAACAGGAGAAAAACAGCTCAAGGCACACAGGTTCGTCATTTGAGAAAGAAAAGGAGGCATGGTCCATTGTAGAAAAATATGGGAACATTTATTTGGATACATAAGTTAGAATAAATAGGCAGAATGACAAAATGCAAAGGCAAGGCCACAGAGTCCCAGTGCCAGCACTTGTTCCACCTTAGCTCTCATCTAGGAAGTTAAACTATATTCAGAAACATGGCCTAAAGCTGACAGTAGTTTGTCTTGCATTTAAACCTACCGTGGGTGCACAACTACTCAGCAGGGCATGTGGCACTCCCACACATGCACTGGTGCAGACATGGTCAGAGACTCCACCAACTCTGACTTGCCCCAGCCCAGAGCTGCTGCCACACTGCTGGGCTGAATTAAGCAAAACACTAGTTACATTTAAGATACGAATGAGCTCCATGCTACATCAAAAACAGACACTGTACCTGGGAAAATGGAGGACACAGCCACACAGGGACCAAGGGTGTGTAAGGCCAGAGGCAGAGGAAGTGGAAACTGCCTTCTTTTATAGCCAGTGACCCCTGGAGGCGTGGACCTCTAACCTAACCCTAACCCTACAACCAACATAAACGCACACTTTGTTGGAGCTGATAAGCAAAGCCTTAGCAGAATTGTTGTCAGGTGGTGGTGTAAATACACAAATAAATAAATGGAAATCAAAATTAGGCTGACTTGGATGGATCAAGTGCGCCCTTTCTTGGTCACACATCAAACAGAGCACTTATAGCCCTGTATTTACGTTTTATTTTGAAAAAAAAAAATTTAACTTCCGGACGGATCAGGTCTTACGGTACGAAAAGGTCCTTGACAATGCCATTTTGTTTGCATTTCTCTTTGGAAAGGAAGTTGGGTTGTATTGACCAATAGATAGGTGTATTGACCTATAGGTGTTTCTTGTTCAGGGTTTTTTGTCTTGTTTCCTTCCATGGTTTTGGGTACAGCGCCACCACATGTGAAGAAGTGGACAAGCTTCTCAAAAGACTTAGTTCGTTTGACAAAAAGAGCAGTGTGAAAGCGGACCGCTCAGTTGAAAATGTTAACAATGTTTCAATTTTGGTCCCCAATCGAACCGAGTCTACTGGACTATTGAGTGTGAAAACAACCTAATTACGGTAATCCTAATGGTTTTGTGGTTCGATTCAGTAGTGTCATGGGTAAAAGCTCCGAAGTCGTATTCTTGGCTAGTGTGGTGATTGTTGGGGATCCGCAACACGTGGTCCTATGCAGCTAAACTGTTACTTTTTTTTTTGTTTTAGACCATGGGATGATATCTAATTGTCACGATACTTTGCGCACACGTTAAGTACAGTTTCGCACTCTTCATATAAAATTCAGTCGTGTTTCTTTGAGAGCTATAGTTAAAAGTCTCCTCCACACTTTCATTTTGGTCCACAGAGTTTGTTACTGTTGTATGTGCATGTTTGTCATGTTTTGCCAATGACTTAGTTTTGATCAGGTGACACTATTATCACGTGATCAATCAGATGACCTATTTATAGACACCTGTGTGAAAACTAGCTGCTAAAAACTTTGATGTTTGCTTTGTTTGTGACGAGCCCGTGGTTTATGCTACTACATCATCTGGATCCACTCCCAGCCTCCTTTTATTCTACATGATAAATGAACTTGAATGTACAGTATGTCCGGGATGTTGGTCATTCCTTCTCATGGGTGTAATGAATCATTGCCAAAGATGATGGATGAGGTTTGTTTTAATTATTATTATTATTGATATTTTATGTAATTATATGACAGTTATGTCTGGCTACCCACAGCTGCCTTTACTGTGAATGTATCTCTACAGAAGCACTAGTAACTCACACAAATCATGCAGTGGTTTCATACTCTTGTTTACTTGGATTGCTCGCTCATTTCTCATAAAACTTGCACATTAACTAGTGTTTGTGATGAATATACAGTACATGAAACAGTTACTTTGGCGTAAGATTAGCATCAGGTCCAGTCAGGACTTAATTTGTAAATCAAATGTTGCTAGAACAAAATGTGGCCTTTGGACCAGGATCCAGACAAGGTCGAACCTTAGGGGCTTAGAAATACTAAAAATAGAACTCAGCTGTTCATCTTACTCCAGGTTAAACGATATAAAATGAATTCTGTCTGTGTTACACATGTTTTTTTACACGTCACACAAGATTTTCATAAATTTTGACAGAAATCACAAGCGCACCTGCAGCCTAATCTGACCCACAAAGTTACAGGTTGCCCTCCTAAACACACGCTCTTCCTGCACCTCAGCGCACTGCCTCAGCATCAGTATCTGACCCTCCACAAGTCAGTCACCGCAACAACACAGCAGACACAGGTCTCGTACATCAGAAGTGACACCAAAATACACATTAAAGTAGTTGCACTTAGGAGAAAAAGCAGACAGCTGTATCTGCGCTGGTTCTCGCCTCTATCGTTCCGTACTTTCCAAACACACGTGACACTCTTGCTGCTTTCTGTGCTTTTAATCCCATCAAAACGAGTCCCGAAAATAACAACAAATATCCGTGAATCTTTTTTTCTGTTTTGGAAGAAGATACCAAAGCGCGTTTCCCCCGCCTCTACTCCTTCTGATTGGTCAAATTTCCAGTCAGTTTCTTTTTTAACAAATCACAATCTGAGAAGTCAATAAGTCATTAATAAGCCATTTTACAGTTTCAGTGAATACAAGACTGGAGGGCCAAGCCGCGTCTTGTAAAAGAGATACACAAACAGCTCACAGACTTTGAATGCATTACCGGATCAGACAGAACTGTGGCCGGAATGCCCCTGAGAGTTCCCAGATCGTATTCCGGCTCAAATTAAACCCTGGGTCCAGTTGATCAGTTTAAAAACATTTATCTTCTCTGTTAGAAATACCAGAAGCAAACACTGGTCCTTTGTTTTCCTATAATCTAATCACAAAACGTACTTTTAAATTATATTATATTTAAATGATAAAACTTATACCATTGAGCGTATAACTTTCATTGTTTGTTTGAATAGTTGCCTTGTGAGCACATGATCTTGTGAGTGCCACAATCAAAGTCAGCTCCAGCACAGCAGAGCTGAGGTTGAGCTCACACTCACAGCTCTGTCACAGGTGTGAGAGCAGGAAGCACACTCCTGTGTCTGCTTCATGATTTTAACTCAAACTTTGGCTGTTTACCTCCAACTGTTCTAGTTTACTTTTGGTTTTAGAATGTGATTTATGGCTGCATTTCCCTCCATCGTTTATACAAGCTAGAGATAACTACAACATCATAATGTACGTTTTCATGATCACATGCCAATAGACTTTCAATAGACTTTTAAAACCTATTTGATTTGAATTTGTTGTCATCCTACT
This sequence comes from Mugilogobius chulae, assembly GCA_038363315.1. Lineage (NCBI taxonomy): Eukaryota > Metazoa > Chordata > Actinopteri > Gobiiformes > Gobiidae > Mugilogobius > Mugilogobius chulae. Next base: position 5,761,776 of record CM076403.1, on the reverse strand, counting down.
TATCAAAGCCAATGTTTGGGGCAATATGACGTTTTTTCTTTGAGAAATGGACCATGTTTGTTGTCAGCAGGCAAAACGCCCAGAAAAGCATTAGCCAAAACATTATATAGAGCTATAGAACAAACCATTAGCTGCAGAATGACATCTGGTCTACATTTATTGCACTAAAACATCAGTAAATCTCCATTGGTTTTCTATAGGCTTACAATGCACATTTGTGATGATACAAGCTCTTCAGTACATCCCAGGGTGCATTCACAATACACTTTTGTTTCAGGATTTGTTTGCCTGCATAGTTCGGTTCTATTGGGTAATTGTGAGCGTGCAAACTGGTTTGAATGGTCAGCCTCAGTTTGGTTGTGTCATGTCAAGAAGCCCTGCGCTTGTTTTGTTAACGCAAACGGATTGAGAGCAAAACAAATCCAAGAATTGAGCATTAACATGATCCACACTTACAGCCTGATTTATCAAGCCAGGGGCTAAAATGCAGGTGCAAAAATGAAACAAATCATATGTTATTTATGAGCGTTTTGCACAAACGTTAATATTGAAATATGCACATACAACATACTAAACAAAACAGACCCACCTCAAATTCTGCATCTTTAGTGTGTGTGAGAGATAAAAATATAATCTCTGCCAAGGTTTTGCTCCCCCTAACTTGCTTTGCACATGAGCAAATGCTTGATAAATCTGACCCTGAGACACATGTGACTGTCAGAATCAAACAAACAGCATCTGTGAGACATACAATGGGACACATGACACGCAAAAAACATGTGAAAAGGCAGAGGCTGATTTAGTCATAACTTATTATGATCACACAACATATCACAGATAATTTTTTTACAAAAAAAGAAAGGAAAAGTATAAAAACATAAATGGAATCAAACAACAGAAAGTAGCGCCATACCCTAGTCAAAAAATCCTTTTGGATTTTACTCTATCCTATAAGACTCTAAAAAGACAAAGAAAAACCTCTATGATTTCTTTCAGAATCTTCTAGTGGGATTTTCGGTCGACGTCAATTTCCGCCTTACATGCGTTATGCATAAAGATCCGCTCTCGGTCTGCTTACATGGAGAAACTTCTTTGAATAAAACCTCAATCAGGTCTGAACCAGTGTGACAGACGCCTGCCTCCTAAAGCTTGAGACTGTGTTTTTCTCACCATTTTTTCACTTGAATGTAACTTTTAAGATTGTAGGGTCCAATTTCATGCACAAATGTTGACTTAGCAGAATAATTTCTGTTTTCGCACAGTGATAAACTTGTAGTTAGCTGACAACAAAGCTTTTTTGACTTGTTTCTACTGTTTGTGTCTATATAAGCGGCGGCTCTTTCTACAGGTCAGGTGCGTGCGTCGCCCAGTTTGATAAACAAAAAATCCCTCTATTTGACAATATCTGAAGCCTATTAGATATTACCCTATTTAACAATGTCAGAAACCTATTAGACTATGTTACTATCCTATTGGACAATGTCAAAGTCCTATTTGATATTTATTTATACATTTGGACAAAGCTACAATCCTATTGGACATTGTCAAGAAACCTATTGGATAATTCACTCCAGCTTCTAGATCAGGTATTGCAGAACTGCACACAGAAAACCGAAAAGCGGTCGTCCAATCAGCAATCAGTAGCAGAGTGGTACGTTAGCCAGAACTAACAAGAGTTGAGAAAGCAGACTGTATGTGTTCTCTTCTTTTGACCTTTTGTCAAATATTAACTTATATGAATTTGTACCTTTTAGTTTGCAAGTTTACCACATGGAAACGGCAACAATCACTGACACAAACATGTTTATGCTCTACTTCCTGGATGACAAAACGACCAAAAATAAGTGGTTAAAATAAAAAAGAAGTCCCCACCTATTGTGAAAAAATGTTTAAGACAAATTATCTCTGTCAATATTGTTCCTATCGCTACGAAAAACTGTGACAGAGTTTAGACTGTTCTCTGTCAGATAATGTTCACTACCAGTCTGTTTGAGACTTTTTACTCAAAGATCCTCAACTTAATCATTTCATAACCATTCTCAATATGTGTTCTTTGTGTGTGCGCACAGTCTCGTCCCATCCTTATAGACTATAATGGTAGTGACACAAATGGGGCACGAGTGGTGTAGCTGGATGTCCATCTTAGTGTTTCTACTGTACTGGTTTGATTGGCAGGTCAGTATAGAAGAGAACAATGTTTCAACTTTGGTCCCCAATCGAGTCAAGTCGGGTTCAGTTTGAGTTGTGCTACTAAAGTATTTCCTTCTCTGTGTCACCAGCAAAAGCCAGCAGATGTGTAATCCAAGCATTCAAAAAGAAGTTGACAGAAATTTTGGAGTATATCACATTTAATTAAATCAATATTGGCAAAACAATAACATTTCAATCAAGACAAATAGATAGCAGACTTCCTGATGAAAAAGCTGCATTGCGCACTGTTAAATATGCTAGATTTTGACAACATAATGCTAGCAAACAGCACATCAGCGTAAGCATCAATCACTTTTAGTACATTTTCCCTCCCTTCTGTTGTAACTCTTCAAAAAATGACTAGACAATGTAAAATAGTGAGTCTGAAACCAGCCCAGCTCTCGGAATACCATCTGGACCGAGAAGTCTTCTGCCAAAATGTGTTTGTTGATCAAAAGTCCATCAAATATTTGTTTTAGTCACAGGTGACACTCTGTGATCAAACAACAGTGACATTGTTTCTCCAATACTCATCACTGCTTCGCTTTGATAGACTAAACATGAAGATGACAAATAAATGACAACACTGTTTAACCAGAAATAATTTTATTTTCAAATTATAAAAAAATATCAGATAGACTGGTGATGTCTATGTTACTGACTGACAAGACATTGATGCAGGTGTCTTTCTAAAAAAGTATTGTAACTATTTATATGTCGTCATGGTAGAGATGGGCGATCTGGGAATTTTTTTTAACTAATGCTGCGTTCAGGTCGGACACATCGGAGCTTCCAGTTTACACGTTAAGTCTATGTAAACCTGCATCTTGAGGCGTCTAGTGAATTTGCGTTATGAATCGGCATCTTGTACAGGCATCTACTGATGGCGCGTCTTGTGAAGTAGACGCTCAAACCTGCGGCGGATGCTTTGGCTGCCTTATCCGGCGTCGACACCAAGTCGAGCTCTGCTGAACTTTCAAGCGTTGAACGCCCAGATCCACCAATCAAACACTATTCTCCTGTGATGTACTGACATATGGTAATTTTTGTTAAGGTCAATGTACAATTACATAAAGCATCATGGCAGAGATGCTTGTACCAGATTCTAGCTTACAGGGGGAGGCACATTGGACATGTTTTTAGTTGTAGGAGGAAACTGGAGCACCTGGAGGAAACCAGACATACCAGATAGTACATGCAAACTCCACATAGAAAGGCCCCGGGCGGCCCAGAGGCCAGAGCGCTAACCGCTGCGCCACTGTGTCGCACATGCTGCTCTACTCTCACATCACGGAGAAAGAAGGACTGTTTACTAAAGTCTTTTAACAACTTTTATTAACGAAAGCTCGCTTGTTTTGGTGTTTTTTGAAAGACTTGATTGCTTGTTGTTTTGAAAATCTGGACACACGGCAAAAACAAACAATACGGGACGTGATATGGTCTGACAACGCGCTCACATGGATCTATTAAAAATGCAAAAAGGACTACCTGGAGAAGGAGAAAGTTTTGCTATCATGTAAGCTATGTTTTATTAGGGCAGCAAGCCTTTCTCTCTCCCTTCTTTCTCTCTCAATGTAATCTGCCAACATGCAAAACAAAGCCTTTTGCAATAAAAGAGTCAACGCAAAAAAAGCGCATTGGGATCAGAGATAACATTGATCAGCATCAGACGAGCGTTGCTGCTGGAGACACACAGGTACAACACTTTACACGTGAAGCCCATCTGAAAGTGGCTTTTCTGACACTGACACAAAAAAATAGGTACGTTATAGGAGCTTGTGGTGAATGAAAGGACAACGACACAGAAATTAAGTTTGAATAATGTATCAAGAGAAGAAAATCCAAGGGTGCTCACTGGATCCTACAAATAGGTTTTGCAGTAACATACCAGGTGCTCATCGAAAATGCAGGCAAAAATAGCAACAAAATAAAGAGAAGTCCGAGGCACGCCTGGTTAACTGTTGTTTTTAATAACACCAACGCGTTTCCGCTCAATGACTCTTCATCAGGGCTGTTTTTAATAATGCGTTGGTGTGTATTGAAAATGTAAATTGCAAGAAATGGAACACAATCATTTTAGAAGAAACTTGCCCAACACTTTTTTCTTTCTTCAAGCTAAAAGTCAGATCAATTATAAAGATTTGGAATGTGAAAAAACACATAATAGATGTGTTGAGCGTAACTACATCTTAAGTTCCAGACTAAACAATAACCAACCATCAGAAAGTTTTGAAAATATACAAACTGTTCACTTTCTTCCTCTTCAGAAGCGACACGTGTTCTCATGCTGCTAACATCTGTGTTTAGTTCCAGCGCATTGACCAGTCTGTTTTTAGTGAGCCAACATCAGTTCTGGGACAGTTTGATTTAGCGCCGTTAGATGTACCACAGATGAGCTCATCAAAGTGAGTGAGGTCTGAGGAGCCAAAAAGACAGCCTTTGGAACGCGACGCAAACTTTATCAGAGACGACAGATGCTCGGGACACCAAACGGGACATGCAGGAGTGATGGAGGAAAGAGAAACTTCATCTGATATGTCTGGTGTTCTGGGAGTGATATGTTGTACACCGGATCACTGTGTCTTATCTGATGTTTGGACTCAGAAAAACTGCACACTCAGCCCATTCGAGATGAAGATTTTTTTCTATAAAATGCTGTAAAAACATCTTCCCCTACCTTGAAAGTTCAGAATCCGACATATATTTTGATTTACCGTATATATACACATTGATATAACTAGTTTTCCTTTCAAATTCAGACAGAAAGTGGATTAGCTGAATGTTTTTGTAGTTTTCGTTTGTTGCAACCATCTGACCTATTACTTTAATCGACTTCAAATGCTCACCATGACAGTTCACCATGACAGCCTATCCAGGTTGTTATGAATACAACTCAAATATATCTGTCAGCATGACAAGTGTCCTGATATTGAGTGGCCTGATATGTGCATGTATTTGGTGGAAAAACCTTTGTACACACGAAAAAGCATACAGATCCCTTGATGAGTGTGACTACGTAATTTGTGGAAATGTACAGGAGGTGAGTTACCACGACACTGCTAAGAATTTTTGTGTAAGTTGTATGAATTCATTTTCAACAAAGTGGAGAAGCACACACTCACAGCAAACTGCACCTGTGTGGAGGGTAAGGTTAGGGTTAGAAGGAGTTTCCAAATACGGACATCTGGTGGTCTTTACAAAGAGCTTTCTCTGGCCTGCAGCGAGAGGTGGGCGGGACGAAGGTCTGCAGCCAGACACCTCACCCGCTGCGCGCCTGTATCTTTTGACATAGGCTCTGTACGGATAAACACTAGAAAAACCGGTCATCTTTAAACAAGCTTAAAAATACTTAAAACAAATCCAGATCTACATGAAATAAGTGAAAAATCTGCAATTGGATCTAGCACATTTTTTCTTATTTAAGATTCTTAAAATAAGACTTGTTTGACTACAGCTTAAAATAAGCTAGAATGCTAATTTTCAGCAATTATCTACTGTTTGTAAGACTCAAAACGAGTGTATATTTGTGTGTATACTGTCTGTCTGTCCTGATTTATTCCAGCTGTATTCTCGACTAGTGTTGTTATAGTTTGGTTTAGACCTGGTCTAGTTCTGGTTAAGTGAAAGCATTCTTTATAAATAAAATTGACAACAATTACAACAAGTTACAAACAGGATTTAGATATCTCATCTTAAAACAAGTCTTCGTCTTGCCGAATTTACTTTAGCTTTAGCTAAATAATTTAGCTTTACTTAGCTTTAGCTAAAGTGCTTTAGCTTTACTTTAATTTCCATCTGCAGGACTGCAGATGGAAATTAGCTTTCTAGCATAATCTGGTACAAGCATCTTGCCTTTTTGGCATTATGTAACTGTACATTGTCCTGTTAAACAATAAAGAAAGAAAGCTAAATTAGTCTTAAAATAAGAGCCCGATCTCACAAGAAAGCGTACATTTACCACGACATTAAGCAACATGTAAATTACGTATGATTAGCACGAGTTCACAGCTGTTTTGCATAATTATATTACACGTCACAGTTCATTTCTATGGTGGTTTTTAAGACGTGTTCTTATTTATGAATATTAATGAAATCCTGATTCTAATCTTAACCTGCCCCAAATCCCAGACCTAAATTTACCATTTTAGTAACTTGAAGCCTAAACTTTCACCTAAAGAAAACGTCCTCACATGGCTGCAACCAAAACTTGTGTCATTTTTACCTTTTTCATACCCTGCTAAATGCACGTCGTAACAAAATACTCAAAACAGCTGTGAACTCTGCTCAAAATACGTTGTTTTTGTGTTGTGGTAAAAGTAATCCCTCTAGTGAGACTGTGTTGAACAGACATACTGTGCTAGAAAAAGACACATGAACTAGACGAGGAGATATATTTTTTTTTGCAGTGTATTCAGTCACAGTTCAACTTAAGGCTTGTCGTTTTTTCTTTTTGTTCCCATTGTTATAGTGTGTGAGAGTGGTTTGTTCTGTCCATTTCACTCCAGCCACTACTGCATTTTTAATATTCACCTTCATTGTCAAAATAGCATTAGTTTTTCCAATTTTTTTTTTCCAAGTATTGAAAAAGGCAACCATTAAATAAATCCTGTTGCCCCCAAGTTAGCCTGTGTCTTATGGCTTCATCAGGAATCATGGGAAAGTATTGCATTCCCTTAGTGTCATTGGAGTTTTAAAGATTTTCTATTTACCAAGAGGCTGTGCACGTTGTAATGGCTACATTAGCAATCTATTGGTTCATTTTCTTCAGAGCTTCTAATGAACACTCAGCACATTCGCATCCATTCAGCTAATAGTCGCTAATGCATGCTACCTGCTATTAGCTTAAGATGTCTGTTTAAATCGGCATTTGGACAAGAAACAACAGAAAACACATTTACTTTATAGTGTTTATGAAAAAGCATAAAAAGAAGCGCTAGCAACATTCTAAACCTATGGCCAGAATAGAGTCAACATTGAAACTGACATGTTTGTAGTTGCCTGGAAACTATAACCGATTTTATCAAAGTTCAGTGAGTATGATTGACACATTAGTTAGTACAGAAGTTTGTTGATGCTCAACAACGACTCAGACTGTACGAGTGAATGTCTAGGTCAAAAGTTAGCAGCTCACGATTCATGTCCTCACACAACACGACCGGATGGTCTTATGTGATCTAATGCACACTGTACATCGACCCATGGTGCGTCAGACTTCTGTATCCAGAAGTAGAAGAATCCGTAAATGGAGATGTGTTGTTTCCTGGGTCTTGCCCAGTGTATATCAACAAACATTGTTTGTGCATGGTCAGGTGAGAGATTTGTGGCACTGCTTCTACAGTGCCGATGATCCTACGATTGTTGAACGGCAGCTGGTCATGAGGTGTTAATCGCTTCATATTACCTGGTGCATGACACACAACTGAGCTGAAACTGGCCAACTCCAAAATTGTCACACAAGTGAAAAATTGTCCCAAAATTTGTCAAAAATAGCATTGTCTGTCCGCCTTAAGCATGTATATGCGCAAGGAGTTCGAGCGTGTACATCGTGCATGTAGTTCATGTTGAGCTTATGGTTACAGTTTGTTTAAACAGTCTATCTATCTATCTATCTATCTATCTATCTATCTATCACTATCTATCATCTATCTATCTATCATCTATTATCTATCTATCATATATCAATCATCACAATCAATAATCAATCAATCATAATCTATCTATTGTTTTCTTCACAAACATAAAATCCAAGTGAACAAAACCATAATATTAGTCCAGATTTACTCAGTTCTTATGAGATAAATGTTGTTTTCGCTTCCCCAAGCGTTCCTGATCGGTGGGGAAACCAGAGTACCAGAGGAAACCACCCAGACACGGCGAGGAACATGTAAACTCCACACAGAAACGCCCGGGCCATGCGGGAGTCAAACCCACAACCTTCTTGCTGTGAGGCGAGAGTACTATCCGCTCTGCCAACGTGCCTCCTATAAATAATGCATGTTCACCAGACCTGTTGCCCTTACATTTTTTTTTTTTTTTTCCCAAAATCTTTCTGAGAATCTGGCGTACATCCACCTGACGTATAAAAACACATCTGCAGACACTGCTCTTGTTTGTTAAAAGCTGCTATTGATGTCTCTCTCATCTAACAGTAAAAACACATTTTCAGCAGGAGTGTCAAATATTTGTATTTCAGAGGGCACATTTGTCGGAGGAAAACGGCTTTGTACTGTCGTCAAGCATGCTCGACTTTTGAACTGCCTTTTTAGCTTGTTATGATCTGATCAATTTCCTATTTTTTTTTTCCAAAACAAACCTTAATGGAAGCTTTGGCACCACATTTCAAATCCAGCCACAGCCAACGTGGAGTCGTCGCTGCGTTTACCAGGTGAGCCATGTACGGTGCGCGTGTGGAGCCCTGTTGGATTGTATTCATTTTAATCTTTGACTTGATTTGCATCATTACAGACAGAATAAGTAAAAGCCGTGGCACACTGAGAAACACCGGGCTCGTATGGAGATCAGTGCGCTGCTCTGTGGGACGCAGGTCTAATCACAGCCTTTGGGAACCAGCTTTTCACTAATGGACCAACTGTATTTAGCTCCGTGATGGGCCTCATTAAAAGCATTAGACAAGTTCTGTTTTATCATCACGCGTTCATTATTCATTTCAGTCGGCGGCAGCTCAGTAATCCACTCTCTTCCCTTTGAAAGCTGCGAATACAGTAGCACACGTCTGCGTACATTCCAGAGTTAGTGTTACAATGGGAAACGGAGGGAGAGTAATTATAGTTGAACAAAGAGTTCAGTGCACAGAAAGTGGTTTTTAGCTGCAAAGGCTTAGAGCGTTTAACCAAGAAGTCATGCACAAAGATGTTTTCTAAAACTGCCTAGAGCGTTTATTGTAGAGTTGAGGAGGAGTTTAGAATGGAGAGAAGTAGACATTGTTAAAGATTACTCAACTTTTTTGTGCCAATCAGAGAAATAGTTGGTGAGAATAGGCTCGCTTCACACTGTGGCTACGCTAGTTCCGCTTTAAGTGTGTAAATTTAAAAAACAAAAGATTCAATTCAGAATATTCATCTTAATTTTAGTTATTTAAGCAGACTAGAATGAAAATGCTAAAGTTTGAAAGCATTTAACTTGTTTCAAGACATTTACACACAAATCTGTGTAAATTTACTTAAAGGTGGGGTAGCTGATTTTACACTTCAAACATGATTTAGGTTTTAAATCTGACAACTTCTTCTCATAAATCCATGGTTAATATAAACATGTAGCCTATTCATTTTGGTTTTTAATTATGGCTTATAAATGTCTTTTTACAAATAACAAAGTGAAACTAGAGTGACCACTCCAAGCTCAGCCAATCAGAGAGCGGCATTTGGCCCCTGATTAGAACTAAAATTATTTTTTATTCAGTTCAGACAGTACTCAGAGGTCTAATTTCTTCACAAAGTGCTGTATTTACTATATACGTATTATGACTTTTATTTTTTTGTGACTTTTATCACGTGATAATGAAGTATAAAGTAACTAACCTGTTTTAAAAATGTAGAGAGTAGAAAGCACAGATACTTCTTGAGTACTTGAGTAAATACTTAGCTACATATCTGTCTGTCTGTCTGTTGGGGAATCTTTTTCGCTATAATCAACGAAACTGGGCTGTTTTATGATCTGGCTCCTGAAGCTTGGGACAGTGTTTTTCTCTGCGTTTTTTCACTCAATTAAGTGTAATGTCTAGAAATAGTAAAGACAAATTTCATTCACACATGTTGATTTTGCACAGTGATAAACTCTTGTAGTTAGCTGGCTAGTGTTGCTGCTATAGTTTGTTAGCTGAACCCCTTTTTGCACGCATCCTTCATGTGGAGGAACAAATAATCCCCTGTATGACAGTGAACGCCTTAGAGCAAAAGCCATTGACGCACCGTGGCTGCCATATTTGATCACTGGGGCTTGGTATTTTCAGACCAGAACTAACCCAGCCAAAGCGTGAAGAGGGCTTCGAGAGACGTTGAATTGAATTCATTTTATTGTAAAAAACATATTGTATTTTTTATTTTGTTTATTATGTCCAGAGTCATTTGAAGTCTTGTTAATCTGATTCCTGACATTTTCATTCAGCACTTAACAGTTCTTGGAGTCTGTGTACAGTTAACTTAACAAATAATTGGCTGCTAAATTAGTTGCAATTAACTTGCTGCAGCCCTAACTTGCACACTGCTCATCTCCGTGGAAACAGCCTAAACAGCCCATTAGATCTGAACGCTCCACCAGTCTGTTGCAGTCTAAATAAAGCTGAATCCTCAGACTTGTGCAGACAGTTCCTTTTGCAGTGTCATAAGTGTGAGCAGCTTTAGCTCAGCGGCTGGTGGAGCTGCACTGGGACGACCCATCACTCCCACGGCCTGCCCCGGAGCGTGCCCTCTCCCTGGGGAACCTCACTATCTGCCCTGCACAGTCACAGCTCACAGTCTGCCTCCGACGCCAGCTCATATCTCCACACAGCACTCTCTTCATCAGCCACAGTCTGGAGGAGCCACTGGTTTTACAGGGTTTGGAATATTCTTTTAATCAGGTTTTCAAACTTTGGAATTGTCTTCATTTAGGATTGATAAAAAGGACTAACACAGAGCTGCCCATTCTCAGTGAAATGCCTACATATACCGCACAAATTTAAATGCATATGTTCATCACGCAATTTCTCCTTTTTTGGGGCATGTATGATACAAGCTGCTGCAACAGTTCATTTGGTAGATGTGAAAATGTGTTTGAAAGTCCATAAAAATGCAGGTACAATGAGTTTTGAAGGGCCAACAACCACATTATATTTACGTTATACTTTTTAAATCGAAGTTTTTACAGTGTTTTTAAGAAGTGTTGTATACATATAATACAATTCACAAACAAACGAACCAGAGGATTGAAGCGCACTTGTCACTTGCAGCAGCGCGCTTTGTAAGTTTCACTTTTGATTTTTCTTTAAGTGGCACCTGGATCACAGTGCGTGCTTTGAAAACTTTTTATATTAAATCTTAAATATTATATTATATTAAACTTTTATATTTTTACACGTTTTCATGAGACCAAAAGGATGACTATAGACTTAAAGGTGGGGTAGCTAACTTTTTTAGTTGTAAATTAGTCAACTTTGTGCTTTCCACAAAAAAGTATAGGAAATACAGCACTTTGTGAAAAAAGTAGACCTCTGTGTATTGTCTGAACTGACTAAGAAAGAATTTGAGCTCTAATCAGGAGCTGAATGCTGCTTTCTGATTGGCTGAGTTTGGGGTGGTCACTTCAGTTTCACTTTGCTATTTGTAAAAAGAAGTTTATAGGTCATAAATGCAACCAGAATGAATACATGTTGATATGAACCATGTGTCGAAGGATTTAGGAGAGATAAATCATGTTTGTAGTGTGAAAATCAGCTACAGCCCCTTTAAGAGTCGATCTTTTTTTTCCGTTTTGGCTGTGAATCGTTAGTAACTACTTTTGGCTGCGGACTTGTTTGACTGCATCTTTACACAAACACTGCTCCACGCTGGATTATGACCATTACATGACGCTTTGCTAGATCGAAGGAACAGTGTTTCCAGATGTACGATAATAATCGTATTTGTACAATAATTTCACCTTCTGTACGATGTACGATCCATAATTCTAAGTCACTGTAAAACTCTATGTAAATGTACGATCATTGCGCCAGGTATTTTCTTTGTCTTGACTAAAGTGAGCTCACCTGAAAGACTGGAAATCTGATCCAGGATCAGCAAACACTTCACACAAATCTTGTGTGGTTGAAATGATTGTATAGCAATATTGCGGTTATCGTGACAGCCTATTTAAGAATATAAACAAAATGCTTATTTTAACCAATTTTAAGCTTCAGACCTAGACATATGCATTTTTGCAACTTCAGACCTAAACTTAGTTGTTAAATCCAAGAAAATGTTCCCACAGATGCTAGAATAGGCCTATAAGTCAGGGCATTCAACTTTACTTTCCACAGGGCCAGACTTTACCGTGGACCAAGGCTTCTGGGCCGGGTAGTTGCACAATACGCTACTTTTGACACGAGGTTGTGCCAAATATTCTAGATTTGTTTCTACAGTGATAATCACTAATGCTGCAGCCTGTTTTTGTTGCCAGTAACTAAATCCGAATCTGAAATATCTCAGCATTAAACCAGATCTAAACCAGGACCAAAAGAGGTCTAAAGCAGAATTAAACCAGGACTGAAAAAGTCAAAGGAATACACTGTTAAAAGTGTTAATTCATAATGAGTGAATAAATGCTTAAATTAAGTCATATTTATTTTTATTTGAGCATATTTTAACTGTCTTAAAACAATATTTGCCACTAGAAAAAGAGCAAAGGAGATTGTTGCTAAAATATGAAAAATATTACATTTTGTCACTGGAAATTAAAAAAACTGGAATTGAAACAAGAAAATAGGCAAATCTTATTTTTAAGAAGTAAAAGATAATGAAATCATTCATTTCGTTAAGAAATGTAAGTTTGCCAGTCACTTTTTCCTGAAAAATAACCCAGACTTAAATCTACAAACCAAAACTATATTTTTGTAATATTTAAAAAGAGATTGGGGGCCGGAACAGATTTTTGGAGGGCCGTTTTGGCACCCGGGCCTTAAGTTGAATAGGCCTGCTATAAGTTATTTATTAAATATTTTTAGCTCTCCTAAAAATCTGTGCAATTTATTTTCCTCCAAGTCTGCATGTTGCCCATGCTTCGTTTCCTTTCCTTCACTTTAAAACTTTTGCTACGTGACCTGATGGTAAAAAATATTTGCCAGGAGAACCTGAAGACTTGAAAAGGCAGAATAAAAAGAAAGAGAGCAGCAGCGGAGGTGATGTGTGAGTGTTTATGTGAGGATGTAGTGTCGGCAGATCACACACTACTAGAGCTACTGCTGCCCCACTGTGACACCTGGAGTTCCCTGTGCTCTCCCATCCACTAAACTAACCACACTCAACCCCACGATGGACTGTGCAGTTGTGAAAACACAGACGACTGCACTGGCCTTCCTTTGATTGGCTGCTACAAATATGTGCCATGTTGTCCTCTTCTCTTCACTGGGCCATGGCACACTATTAAAGCCTTATTTGTATAATTTAACACTTGTAATTCCAGCACGAGGCCGTATTGGCAGGAACATTCGGGGCTAAATTAAGTGTGAAGATTGAGGGAATTAAAGCGCGCTGGACTGTGGACTCTGCGGCCCTGGGTCAGAGCCGGACTGCACGAGCGCAGAGGGAGGACAGAGCCGATGTGAGCGGCTGACGGCACAAAGCAATCAGGCGCTCTGCTCCTCCGCTCTGGGGAGGGAGAGAGAGATCTGCCTTAGAGAGAAGAGAGACCTGCTGTAGAGAGAGAGAGATCTGCTTTAGAGAGAGAGAGAGAGAGATCTGTTGTAGAGAGAGAGAGAGATCTGCTTTAGAGAGAGAGAGAGAGAGATCTGTTGTAGAGAGAGAGAGATCTGCTTTAGAGAAAGAGAGATCTGCTGTAGAGAGAGAGATCTGCTTTAGAGAGAGAGAGAGAGATCTGCTGTAGAGAGAGAGAGAGATCTGCTGTAGAGAGAGAGAGATCTGCTGTAGAGAGAGAGAGAAATCTGCTGTAGAGAGAGAGAGAGAAATGATCTGTAGAGAGGGAGATCTGTAGAGAAAGGAGAGAGAGAGTGATCTGCTGTAGAGGGAGAAGAGAGAAAGAGATCTGCTGGAGAGAGAGAGATCTGCTGCAGAGAGAGAGATTTGCTGTAGTGAGAAAGACTGTGCGACGTCGCACAGTTTTTTTTAGGTATTTGCTGGGAGATCTGCTGGAGAGAGAGAGAGAGAGAGAGAGAGAGAGAGAGAGAGAGAGAGAGAGAGGAGAGAGATCTGCTGTAGAGAGAGAGAGAGATCTGCTGTAGAGAGAAAGAGAGAGATCGAGAGACAGGAAGAGAGAGATCTGCCTTATAGGGAGGGGAGGCAGGAGAGAGAGAGCTCTGCTGCCTGGAGGGGATGCTGGAGAGAGGAGGCTCTGAGGAGGGAAAGAGAGAGAGAAACTTTGCTTTGGTTAGATGAGGCAGGAGAGAGACATCTCTGAGGGGTTAGGGTACTCTGATACCAGCAAAAATCAAACAAGAGCATACACAAAAACAACTGCTTTATGTGTAAGACACAGTCAGACTATTTGATTGTCTGAGTGGCAGTCGTCTGCACATTGTGTACTATATAATGTACCTCAGTCTTCCATACAGTGAAAGGCAGGCTACTTTTAGGTATTTGCTGGGACAGCATTTTACCAGCTTTAAATTGTCATCCATCATATCATTTTGACTCCAGCATGCTTCCTCACAAAACTGTATGAGACATGGAGCGAGACCTTTTCTCACTGATCAATCATCTGCTGAAAAGAAAGAAACATAGAATAAAATAATTCTTTACAGGACTTACTGCGTACCCTCTTCAGTGAGTGTATTTCAGATTGATTCTTGGCTGTTTGACAGACCCAACAAATACATTCCCCACAGTCTTCTCTGGACAACACAAATACTGTACACCATGTTCTGCTTTAGACCAAACTTCAGAGTAATAAAGGAGAACACGTAAAAGCACTCGCTCAGACTGTCAGTGTGACAAAGAAAACCCTACAGGGGGAACAGCACACCTACAAAACACTTATCTACAACTGTTGTCCAGCTGGTCTCAATATACTTTTCTTTTCCTCGCAGGCAAAGTTTGTGGCAGTCAGAGCCACAGCACATCTCCATAATCTGTGTGACAAACACAGACACAGACGGACAAACACAGCTCCCAGTGGAGCTAATGAGTGAAGCTGCAGTCTGCTGCGTGTCCATGTGTGGGGCTGGAGCCTCGTGTCTACATGAATATGGACAACATCTCTACTGTCTTTGCCAGTTCTATTACAGAAGTGCTGCCTGCGGCCATATTCACTAATGTAAACAAATGTGCGGGTGTTTTCACACTCATTAGAACGCTTTGTGCTGCAGCGGCGCCACAGCAGGCCAGATTTAGCTCTGTTTAAGTCAGTCATTATGAACATAGTAACTACATTCTGAGGGTGAAAATGACACTGGAAAACATTGCAAATGACATACAACCTCACATCTCTGCAGAACCCAAACCTATTGTTCTACCCAATCCAGACTAGCATTCAGTTTGTTTCTTTGTTTCTTTCTTACTTTCCTCCCGAATAAAATTATTTGAATTTCAGTTAAAACAATCAAAATAATCCCATTTGTATGCACAACAAAAACAGACATGTGTAAAGAAGACAACACAAGTTATTTATTTTCCAACCAACAAGCATTATTGTAAGTATTCTGATCTCTCAAAACCAATGACTTTGTAATAAAGTACAAGTATTCTTACTAAAAATAAGGTGGTTTGTTGGTGCATAAAGGTTACAGTCTTCAGTTGAGTTCCATCAGGCTTAAGCTGATAAGAGTGAAATGCATGTGTAGATAAAGTAATATTAACATTGCATTTCTAAACAAATTGATTTCTTGTTCATGTTGGCTTTTTTAAGATGATGAAATAAGACTTTTTTGATTTTGTCCTTTAGAGCTTGATAAAAACGCAAATTTTCAGTTATTATTGAATAGTTTGTACGACTCAAAACAAGTGTATGTGTATAATCTTAAATGTCTAAAACTGAGAGGAGCAGTTTTAGTCTTAGTAGTCCTGGTTTAGTCCGGTTGTAATCCTAGTCTAGTCCTGCTTTAGACCTAGTGAAGTCCTGGTTGAGTCCACTTGTAATCCTGGTCTACTTTCAGTCCTGATCTAGTCCTGGTTTAGTGTAGTTTAAATCCTGGTCTAGTCCTGGTTTAGCTCTGTTCTAGTCCTGGTTTAGTGCCGTATTAGTTCTGGTCTAGTCCTGGTTTAGTGCAGTTTTAGTCCCAATCTCGTCCTGATCTAGTGCATTTTTATTCTTGGTCTAGTCCTGGTTTAGAGCAGTTTAGTCCTGGTTTAGTTCAGTTTTAGCCCTGATCAGGTCCTGGTTTAGTGCAGTTTTAGCCCTGGTCTAGTGGAGTTTTAGTCTTGGTTTAGTGCAGTTTTAGCCCTGGTTTAGTGGAGTGTTAGCACTGGTTTAGTGCAGTCTTAGTCCTGGTCTAGTGGAGTTTTAGCCCTGGTTTAGTGGGGTTTTAGCCCTGATCTAGTGGAGTTTTAGTCTTGGTTTAGTGCAGTTTTAGCCCTGGTTTAATGCAGTTTTAGCCCTGGTCTAGTGGTGTTTAAGCACTGGTTTAGTGGAGTTTTAGCCCTGGTTTAGTGCAGTTTTAGTCCTGGTCTAGTGGTGTTTTAGCACTGGTTTAGTGCAGTTTTAGTCCTGGTCTAGTGCAGTTTTAGCATTGGTCTAGTGCAGTTTTAACCCTGGTTTAGTGCAGTTTTAGCCCTGGTTTAGTGCAGTTTTAGCCCTGGTTTAGTGCAGTTTTAGTCCTGGTTTAGTGGAGTTTTAGCCCTGGTTTAGTGCAGTTTTAGCCCTGGTTTAGTGCAGTTTTAGCCCTGGTTTAGTGCAGTTTTAGCCCTGATCTAGGACTGATTTAGTGGAGTTTTAGCCCTGGTTTAGTGCAGTTTTAGCCCTGGTCTAGTGGTGTTTAAGCACTGGTTTAGTGGTGTTTAAGCACTGGTTTAGTGGAGTTTTAGCCCTGGTTTAGTGCAGTTTTAGCCCTGGTTTAGTGCAGTTTTAGCCCTGGTTTAGTGCAGTTTTAGCCCTGTTTAGTGCAGTTTTAGCCCTGGTTTAGTGCAGTTTTAGCCCTGATCTAGGACTGGTTTAGTGCAGTTTTAGCCCTGGTTTAGTGCAGTTTTAGCCCTGGTTTAGTGCAGTTTTAGCCCTGATCTAGGACTGGTTTAGTGGAGATTTAGCCGTGATGTAGTACGCTGCTCCTGCGCTAGCTCAGATGTGTGTTCTCTGATCGTATTAAGGCCCAAACCGCTGCAGACACACATTTATTCTTTTAGATATTTCATTGTTTTTGGCTGGGTTGAATATAAGTGCACAGAGAAGGATGTGTCTGAGTGTGTGGAATGGACTTTAAATGAACTCCTCTGTCAGGACTCCCTCTTCTCCCTCTCTCTCTCTCTTTTTCGGAACACTCTGCTCCTGTCTGCTTCTCTCGCTGAGACTTCTGATCCCAGCAGAGCGTCCCACTGTGGACAGCTGGAGATTTGTCCAAACATTTTAGGTCTCTTTCAGAAGAAATTGTGCGTAAATAAGTGAGGAGTGTACTCTGCGGAGGACTAATTAAGGTAACTGAAAAATAGATCCCGTTCTGATAATGATGAGAGATTCTTGGCAAGAAAAGAATAAATGCACAGAACAAAGCTAGAATAGAACAATTTACGCAGTAGATTTTCACATTTCTACTTTTCTTTCTTTTCTTTTTGAGGTCATGAGAGGCTTCTGCAGATTTCAAATGGATGGAAAGCTATACCTTTTACAAATACATGACCATGCTACGTGAATACCTTTACTTGAAGTGTTTGCCATTTTCTTGTGTCTCTTCTGTAGATGTTTTTAGCCTGGTAGGTTCCGCAGTTTGACACAGAGACCATGCACATTACAGGTCAGGGGTCTCTTAAGCATACAAAATGCAATGTACGTTATTTTACATGTTTGTGATTTATTAAAAAAAAATTACTTCACAAAGAAGATGGCCTTTTTTAATGAGCTTGGTGTGTGGCACGTCGTTTTAAGTCTGATGGAGAAGCTAGTTTTACACAGAGCACTCTTTCAGCGTCTCCCACTATTGGTCGTACCCATGAGTGTGTTTTCATCTAATCCTTATTGTACCTTCAAACTTTGCCTCGCTGGCCACAGTTTCATCCCCTCACATGCACATGACATTCGCCTTTCTCCCTCGCTAGAAGTGTCTCTCACAAACAGTGGGCGAGAAGAACTGAGCCACTGCGTGACGCATAGACTTTTGATTGACGTGTGGTGCTGCTTATCATATGAACACGCACAAACATGAACCAGACAGACCAAATTTACGTTTTAGCACAGCACTACAGTGTTGTAATTCTTATGTCAGATCACTGGTGAAAAAGCGGGAGACGGAATGCGGGACAGGAGCCCAAATGGCATTTCGGCTCTTGGCCTGAGACTCGTTAACTACCCCTGGTCCATAGGAGCGCAGAAAATCTCAGATTTCTTTTCACCATTTTCTGACTCTTTGTCATAGAGGAGCAGTGGCTCTGCTCGCCATGTGTGATTTTTCTTCTCACCCTGACTTCAAAATAGCAGAGCGGATAGCGCTCTTGCCTCACAGTTGCAGAATGTTGCAGGTTCGACTCCCACTCGGCCCGGGCCTTTCTGTGAGGAGTTTGCATGTTCCTCCCCATGTCTGGGAGGTTTTCTTTTGGATACTTCATTTTTCTATCCTGCATGATAGCAGGTTAGGGAATGCTTGGTGGTAGTCGGAGGTTGAGGCGCCAGGTGTTTAGGCAAATTGCCTCTGTTGAGTTGCCGCAGGGCTGCTGTCACTGCGGAGAGGGGGTCTCACGGTGAAGCACTTTGTGACTGTCTATGAAAAGCGCTGTACAAATAAAGTTGCTAAATGCTGAATCTCTCTCTAGTTTATGAAAGTAAAATTGTAACTGGTGAGATGAGGACTGACGATGATATGGCAAAGTGTCATCAGAGAAAGAACATTACTGAAGTATCAAACATTGCTTCATAAAAATTCAAATACTTACTACTTACTTTACTTCCACCGAAACGTGCAAAGCTATTTCATGCTTTGAAAAGCATCAAACAGAGACACATTTTCTTAGCATCTTATAGGTGTATTGGTTGAAGCTAAGTGGGGACTATTTTCTTTGAGTTTAACTGCTAAGTTTAGGACTAAGCTACAAAAATGCTAAGTTTAGTTCAGAAGCTTGGAGTTGGATAAGATTAGGATTTCATTAATATTCATAAATATAACAGGTCTTTACATCCCCCATGAAAACTGAAGAAACTGAAGTGTCACATCTAAAAGCAAAAGTGTAAAGAAACAACTAATGCATGATTAAAGTTGTTTTTGCATTATAGGTCTCAAACACAAAGGAACCAAGTTTCCTTGTCTTCACAAAGATGTATCACCATGTTGGCATTGTGTTGCTAAATTTGGCTGTGGTTCTTTAAGCTTGGGTTATAAACAGAGATAGCTCATTAACAGCATTATCTAAGTATTGTCATATGCACTAGGAAAGTCAGAATGTAAATACCAATGCAATGAAGCCCTAAAGTAACAGATAGAATTCTACAGCATAATATCCTCTGCTGAACACAGTAGTTACGTTTGTGCATCTTTTAGCTCGTCTTTTGCTGTGGGCGTCTCTTTATTGAATAACAAAGAACACCAAATGGCAGTGTTGTCTCAAACTAAGCATTTTTTATTCTTGTGATAAACACTCTCTTCTCAAAAAGAATCTGAGAATGTGAGAGTGGAATCAAAGCCAAACGCCTCTTGACTGTTTCCATGGCCTTGTCCAACACAAGGAGAAAAATGTGCAAATGTGTTTAGTTTAAATGTATATTGTGTCATTTTTCTGAAGGCAAGTACAGCAAGTAATTTAAGGACATTCTCAAACGTCCTCTACCCAGTTCTCAATGTCGGATCGTTGGGTTTTACATGAAACAATACAAAACAAAAGGTTTTAAATATGACATCTTTCTCTCATATATCTTTTGACACGTGGTTAATATGGGTGCAATTATCACCTGTGTAATGAGCTTTGGGTAATGACCGAAAGAACAAAGACAACATTGAGAGGAGTCAACTGAGGTGGCTTGAGCATCTGTTTCGGATTTCTGGTTGAAGAAGACCCAGGACATGCTGGAGGGACTATGTCCACATGAAAATAAAACAATGATCATTTTTAATTGCACAAACCTGGAGCTGACTTATGCTGCGTTCACTCTGGACAGCGTTGAATCATCTAAATTTGCGTGTTAAAGCGCATTTTGACGCAGAATATTTTCGTAGCTGACTCTCCAATAGGCGCCCAAAACGGCCCAATGCGCGTCAAGGAGTCTGGGGACAAAGACACTTTTAACGCCCTAACACCTTTCTTTGCATTCTTACGATAGAGATAGAGACTTGCTGCATTTACAAAACATAGTTTATGCGATTGCCTAACTTTCTCCTCCAGGCAGTATTCCTTTGCTGTCTCTGTCCTCCTCGACTCCTCCAGTGTCCTGTCATACAGCAGTGGTTTCAATATGGCAACAGCCATTTTTAATAGATCCATGTGAGCACATTGTCAGTCCAGATCATGTCCCAAGTTGTTTGTTTTGCTGTGTCTCCAGATTTTCATAGCAACAAACCACCAAGCCATTGAAAAAACAAAAAACAAAACAAAAAAACAAGCGACTTTTTGTTAAAAAAGTTATTAAGAGACTTCAGCAAACAGTCATCCTTAAGAGGAGAACAACATGTCATGTGTCAGTCTCTTATTGGCTGACACTGACTTCCAACACGTCTGACGAGGGATTTTCCCAACTCCTGCATTTGCCTCAGCTTCGTCGTTTGAACTTCCACTCCGCAATCTGGGACCTGGTTTCAGAAATATTCATTTTCAATGTCCTGAAACCCCTGCTTTGTGTGGACGATGTGTGGTTTAGGTCAAATATTTGTTCTGAAACACCTGAGTTTGGCTTCATGTGGACAGGGCCTATGCCTTTCTACTGGCCTGGCCTTGGCATTCCTCCAGAAGAGCTGGAAAAAGTGAGTGGAAAGGGAAGCCTGGGCCTCCCTGCTCAGACTGCTGCCTCTGCAACCCGACTTTGGATAAAGTGAAAGAAGTTGGATGGATGATGCTTTCACAAATAAGTTTGATAGTAAATTTAATATTGATTAGTATCTGATTTTTGACACTTTTGACCATAATTCTTGCATAGCTAGCAGATTTAAATTGTTCATTCTGTCCTTCCTCCATCGCAGAAATGCATTTTATAAGTGGACTCAAATAGAAAAGGCATAAACAGCCCATTCATCATGTATTGTTGTGAAAGCAGCAGATTCTGAGTGTTTGTTTAGAAGGTGGACGAGGTCTAGCGTGAACATAGCTCTCTTCTGGTCCTGACCAAGCTCCATGTGTCCACAGTGAAGCCTCAAAACAGCACTTCTGCCACTCTCTTCTCCATCGTACCATCTGTTTACCAGCTCCACCGACCAATCAGAGAGCAACTCGCAACATCCGCTTCTGTCCCAAGTTCGCTTTTCGTTTACAATGCAATTTCAGACTTAAACATCTGCACAATTTCACAAACTTTCTTCTTTGTCATTCACTGATTTAAGTCAGCACAGAAAATGTACTGTGGGCTCATCATAAATCATCCCGTTAGTCTCCATCTGGTCTGGATGAGAGAGCGTTTTGTGATTTGAATTTAAAATCATTTGATGGTAAATGTTCTGTGAATGAGATAAATATGGTTCAGATGACATTATCGCTCTGAACCAAGTTAGATCCAAATGAATCACTGTTGCAAGAAATATTTCTGCATAATTTGCAAGTGGTGTCACAATATAAATTGTGCAGTAAATGGAAAAAGAAAAGTCTTGATTTAATAATTATTCACACATAATACAACATATTACATTTAGTTTTGCTTAATTGGGCACTCGTGTGTAATCTAACTGCATACATTGTAAGCCCATACATTTTGTCTTGGTGTAAGTCTCCTTTAGAACTGATTTTGTCCCTGGTTTAGTCAACATAGATATTAAATTACACCAAAACCGTTGCAATGTGTCTTTCTCTGAAGAAAGATTCCTTAAGCAAACTGATCAAAACGATATAGAAGAGGTTAAGGAATTCAAAGATTTGGGGGTTGTTTTGGATTCTAAGATGAAATTTGACATGCTAAAAAATAAGACCATAAAAACAAACTTAAGCTGTTTTTGTATGATTCGACGATGTATCTACAAAAGATGCACAAATACCTGCACATTATGATTCTATCTCATGTCGTATTATGCAATTGTCTGGGGTCAAGCTACACAATCTGTCCTGAAGGAACGCTGTCGCTGTATAAACAGTCACTAGTATTTGATCAAAAAACAATGAAATGGCATCACTGCCAAAAATATATTATGATGACGTTTGAACATTTCATCAATTTCTTCTTTTTAAAAGCAGTTTTTAAGCGTCCTAATAACCTCGCTCCTCGTGTAATGTGTATCCCCATAGAGAAATAAATAAAGAAGTGTTAGAACTAGAGCTGGGACCAGTGGAAACTACAGAGTGAAAAGGTGAAAAGCCACACAGCTCTGGGTCAGTCAGCGTTCTCAGTGAAAGCTTCACATTTATAGAACTCTAGACTTTTCTCCACAAAGCTCAAATGCTGACTGAAGGAAAGGCAACAGTGTGAACACTAAACTCTTTTTCATATATATGCATGTTACAGTTGAACTTGATAATCCAGGCATTGTAAAGAATGCCTGGTGTTAGTAGAAAGTAGAAAATCTCTGACAAAGCATAATTTCTTGAAATGCAAACGGAAAACCCATACAATTTTAATTAAATACCATCCAGTTAGGGCCCAAGGGCCAAACTTGGCCCTCCTGTGGACTAATTTGGTCTGCAAAGGAGTGCTGATGTTTGAGTATTTATTTGATTACGAAAGGCCATATTCTATGGAATGCCTTGATTATCAACTTTGCCTGTGACATATACATTTAAATGTCCTGTTCTTCTACAAACTATTTATAAATACTAACCTTAAAAGCCAAACCAAAAACTAACTATTAGCTAGAATCCTTATGTACATGGACATCGACTGCTTTCTAGTTGCAATGTAAATCAACTACCCAGTCTCACAAGAAAGCGTACATTTACCACGACACAAAAACAGTGTATTTTGAGCACGATTTCAGGCCTTTTCTGCGTACTTATGTTACGCCGTGCATTTACCAAAATACGAAAAAGTGTAAAAATGACACGTGATTTCAGAGAAAAAACAAGTTTTGGTTTAATCAAATAAAAAATAAAAATATCAAAAATAAATTAACCAAACGTATATAAGTTACCGTGGACTGCAAGTCACATTTTTGGTTGGAAATATATTTTAAAAAATCCGACAGTCATTTTATTTTGAAAGGCAAGTTCTAGTAATAATAGAACAGAGAAGAACAAGTCAAAATTGTGTGCGGTACGCTAATGTAACTAACTATGCTGGTGTTCATTTAACCTGGCCAGTCAGATGGTTTATCTCGCGATATTTGTGAATTCACAAACACGAGATAAACCATCTGGACTTTCAGCTGCTAGATTGATTTGGGAGTCCGAACCAGCGGTGTTTCGGCGGTGTTAAGACGGTTGTTAGTAGAGACCTGCATCGGGCAGGAATTCCCGCGGACCCACGGGACCCGTGAGCAAACCCTCGGGATCGGGCGGTTTTAACGTTGCCTCGGGCGGGAGCGGGCGGTCAGGCCAAACACCTCGGGTATGGACTCGCGCTCTCTCCGCTGTCTTCAAGATATTACGAAGCAAGAAAGAAATACCGCTTTGTGTGCGCTGCTGGTCAACAGAGAGACGCAACACGGACACCTGCGAGGTGCAGACACGTAAACTTGCTGCTGCATTTCCTAGTCTAGCGTGCGTATCATCTGTGCGTTCTCGCGCCAGCAGCAGCCGCAGCACGTGCCCAGAGGAATGAAGGACTGGCTTTTACGCACGGGGAGATGGAGATAATACACACGGAGTTTGCGGCAACTTTCGGAGGCGGAGCGGAGCGCTGCATGTAGTGGGATCCCTGCGTAAAGTGTTTGCTTAGCAGAATCTGGAGGTGTGAGGAGCTTTGTATTTCAGGTAAGAAATAGCTACACAGACATCATGGCTTTATGATTGAAAGCCATGATGTCAATTGCCTTGTTGCAGATTATTTAGGCTGGTGCCTAATCATTTTAAAACTAGATGCAGAGAGTTATGCAGAGTTTAATTATTTGTGTCCATGTTGTTATGCCCTGGGGCGCCATGCAACCTCCGTGAAAAAAAAAAAAAAAAAAAGTCGGACCCGCGGGGGTTTCTCGGGCGGGCAGGCACATGGGGGCGTCGGGATCGGGCGGGAACGGTCACGGATGCTTCGGGATCGGGCGGGAGCGGTCATGAAAATCTAGTCCCGTGCAGGTCTCTAGTTGTTAGCGCCCCATTCAAGCTCAACAAAGACCATTACTAGTTGTTGCTGTGATTGGGTAAGAAAAAAAGGTAGGCCCCACACCCAATCAGCTCGAAGTATTTCACCTTTTCTCAAATGCTTTCAGCGAGTCAAGTTCCAGATGGATATAGTGAGAACTAAGAAGGAGTTCAACACGTTAGTGTTCATTTACATGAATTGAATTTCTTGTGTAACCGTAAAACTGTATATAAACAGTTATTCACAAAAGCCTTTTTTTACATAAGCCAGATGATGAGAAAAAGATTTCATTCATGAAAATTCAGTAAGCTATCTTTATATATTCTATTATTTCACGGTTGAAGTTAGGTTTAGAAAAAAATAGTAATGTGGTTCAGGTTAGGCTTTGTCTCGTAGAATTCTTCGTCTGCCCCAGAATAAAATGCTGAACATTTACACAACCTCCTGGTTGAAGAGTCTCTTGATGTTTTCCTTGGTGCCCCAAGACACTCTTGCAACGCCACTGATAAACAGTGTGACTATAACTTCAGTGATACTTGGATGAAACGAGTGTGTTCATGTAAGAAAGTGGAGCGTTAATGAGCCTACAGAGTGTTTCTATAAAGGGCTGGCAGCAGCAGGACTGTTAAGCTCCATTTCTGCGTTGAGTGTTTGCTTTGCAGGTCGTGTGATGAGCTCTCAAAACCTGTTCAAACCTGGCCACCTGGAGACACTTTTCAAGGAAAGGAAACTTCTTTAAGTTAATACCCCAACTTTACCAAACAAGTTCTAACCACAGATTCACTTCTCTCTGTGTGTGGAGCCTTTATCTTCTGCTCATGCTATTTATATTTAAGTTACAAAGTCCAAAGGAAAGGGTCAGCATGGTTCAAGCGCATACAGCTATCTTGTCTGTTTTGCCAATTACAAAAGCTGCTGTTGCCGTGGCAGTTTGATTGGTGGTGTTTGCGGAGGTTGTTAACTTATAAGATAGAGGACTTTTTAAATGCCAAAGACTTTTTTAAACCTGCATTTATGTTAACCTAAAAAAAAACCAATGACCTAAATGCCAAACAGACCATAACAACAAGATGCAACAGAGAACAAATTCTAAGAAAGAGAATGTTTACTGTTACTCATACTTACACCTCACATTACTTTCACGGCTTAAACTTGATGTAGAATGACTCACTGAAAGGTGTCAGGAAATAAAGTTTTTGTTAAATGCAGTGAGAGAAAAGAACAGAAATGTTTTCTTCACAGATCCACAAAGCTTTTTGATTTTTTATTCTGCTACCAATTTAGTACCACAGCAAACTACGTGAGATGCAATGTGATTGGTCCACCACACAGGGGCATGTGGCAGGGGTCTGATCATGATTTATGTCAATATGTTATGAAAAGCCAAAATAACTACACAAGTTTTGGTTGAAGCCACGTGCCAACATTTTCTTTGGATTTAACGAGTACTTGAAGTTACAAAAATGGGCACGTTTAGGGGCTGGGGTAGGTTATACATGACCATTCCATTCCATCAAGGCTCAAGTGAACCAAACAACCAAAAGTAACACTACGGCTGACTTTTTTGTCTTCATTCTGGACCTTTCAAGCAATCTTTGGCATTCTTTTTTCTCTCTCTTCCAAAATAAAAGCAAAATGTCCGTGCTCTTGACTCTCGCTTGCACTGAGCTGCACATGTGAGGCAAGCCGTAACGTGGAGCCAATAAAGTAGAAAATAGTCCAGCATGCAACAAACAACAAGCAAGCTTGTTTTTTCTTTTCACTCACCTGAATGTAACTGTATGAGTCGTACTGTCGAATTTCATTCACACATGTTGATTTAGCAGCATAACTTTTGTTTTTGCACCGAGATAAACTTTTGTAGTTAGCTGTTAAACAATGCTGGCAAGTGTTGCTCCTACAGCTTGTGTCAACCAGCCAAGGCTCTTTCTGCATTAGGTAGGTGCGCATCTCCCGTGTTGATAAACAAATAACCCCTCTATACAGAAGTTTTTACATTTGCGTTTTATACATACGCATATAAGAATTCATTGTATACATACCCATTTCCTTAAGATGAAGTTGGGCAGGGCTGGGTTAGCAAGAGCATGAAAACTGAGGCCCTTTGTTCAGGGCTGTCCGGTGTTTGCATTGTCAGTAGCAGGTCAGACATGTTGTGATTCTGCAACATGGAATGCGTAAAATAGCACGCCATGACAAATTGTGTGTCATGACGACGCCCTCTGCCTGTTTTGGCGTGCAATTACATGCTTGTTTTTTCTGGCATGCTATGAACACGTAATGTGATTGAGGACAAACAGAAGGTTTTTTAAGAGATTAACGGCTAAATTTAGGTCTGCAGTTGCAAAAATGGGTAAGTTTAGGTCTGCGGCTTGGAGTTGGTTAAGGTCAGGATTAGGATTGTGTTAGTCTTCATGAATAATAACACATCTTAATGGTGAATAACATTGAAATGAACTAGGACAGAAACGCATCAATTTCACACGCAAAAAATAGAAGTGGCGTTCATATACACGCTGTTTACAATAGCGTGGTATTGACACACTTATCCATGAGAACAGGCTGGATTCTGGACAAGGGCTATTCTTTGGCACTGATTCTGTTCATTTTTTCTAGACCCCTGACATATAGTTGTCCAGTTGGGAGACCACAGGATCTTATTTCTGCTGCTTGCAGATGATGTCCTCATTGCTTCATCTAACCAGATCATGTAACATGAAAAACACTTGAAAGTGGCTGAAATGAAAATCAGCACCTCCAAATCTGAGGCCACGGTTCTCCAGGCGAGTGGAGAGTCCTTGCACCAAGTCAAGAAGTTCAAGTATCTTGGGATCTTGTCCTCGAGTGAGGCAAGAATTGGGCGAGTGGGTGCAGTGATGCAATCGCTGTATTGGACAACGTCCCGGCCTTGGATATGTGAGATATGATAGATGATTGGATGGATGGGTGTCTCTGATGCAACATTTATTTTTTACACTAATGTATGTGCATATTTTATTTATTTTTGCAGTCAGTTTTGCACAGGCAGTCACATGCCCTTTTCAATGTGCCCCGGGTCAGCTTGAATAAATCAAGCTAACCCTTAGCTCTATATATGCAGGGTGAAGACGGTTAAACCCAGCCTGTGGCGTATTGAGTAAACACATTTCATATGACACACCAGCGCGTCCTGCTTGATGCTTGTGACTTCCTGATTAACACGCTGCATATGTGCGTGTGACAGACAGTCCCCACGGACACTCTCGTCTCTGCTGAATAAACCATTCCATTTCCTGGTTGCGCGGCTGTGGGCCTAATCCGGAGGAGACACAGCCGATACGGTAAGCCTCCTCCGCGCACAGCTTTAAGCCTTGGGTAACTCTGCTCTCCAACTTTTTTTTATTATTATATTTTTTTGGTGACCCACTTAACTGAACGCTGTGACTCTACTGTACCGCACTGGTGCAGTAAACAAGCAGCTGCTGTTTGTGGCGCACAGCTAGTTTCAGAAATACTGCAAGAAGAAGGGATTTCAGGTGGAAAAGGCTGCCTAGTTTTATTTTTATTGTATTATTCATGGCTGTGTTTACAAGTCTGACTCACTGATCTCGGTCATGATTTCTGGTACTGTCAGATTATTCTAATAACATGTAAACAGCTTCATTTATGGATGTCTCAATCACAAGAACGTAGCAAGTTATTTAGCTTGTGTTCCTATTGCTTTGAATTAGAAACTACTATCAACTAAACCTGTGTTGCCATGGCTTTAAATCTGATGTAAGAGAGTATTACCATCATAAACTAATTAATTCTGCTCCCTTTGCATCAGTCCACATGTTTTGCTCTTTTATCTAAAGCTGAAGTGAAGTCTATTTACCTCAGCGAGTGTACACCAAAAGCAGTCAATAGTATGATAAAGCTAACAGCAATTAGCAACAGAAAGCAACAACGTTTTTATTCTAGTGAAAAAAGACAAGTAAAAAGCTAATCAGGAGCAAAACAGATTTTACATCTTATTACTTTATTAAATGTCTGTCACATGTAGACCAGCCTTTGTCCTTGCCATTTGGACTTTCAATGCCATTTGCCAACACGTCGCATGGGTGATATGCGAAGTGTAGCAAATGTGAGCACTTTTTTGCGAATTATTGTAACCAGGACGCTGGAAAAGCGCAAAAAGACACTATTTTCATCTATGGATGTGTGAGATTAAGCCAACAGTGGAGGATTGTGTTTTATTAAAAAACTGCCGATTACGCTAGCTTCTTTCTGGTGGGTGAACAGCTCCACACACTGGGTCTTTATAATAGCCTGCTAATGTAGCGTGAGGCAGTCACGTTATTAGCTAGTTCATACTTTTTGTAGACCTTAAACATTGCATGAAGACACAGGCACTTAATTTAACATAACGAAATCCACAAGTACATTTTAGCTATTTAGAACATCAAGCTAGCACAGAAAAGACTACTCGTGTTGTGGATAAAGTCACTAGTTTAGCCTATACAAGCGTGTGGGTATACAGAATTGGAAAAGCCATTTAAATTATCTCATAATTACGAGAAAATGATCTCGTAATTACGAGAAAACTATCTCGTCATTACAGATCTTATCTCGTAATTACGAATAAATTTTTTTTTTCGTGAGTACTATGGAGCGCCGTAAATTTGGAAGTTACACATACATATTTGAATTTGCACATCATACATACAGTACATGTATTTAAATATGCAGTTATAAGTACACATTTAAATTTGGTGGTATTTTCTGAAATGTCTTTGGTGCATGTTTTGGGTTGCTGGGGGTCATCGAGTACCCGGAGGAAACTTCAGGATGTCACAGTCTTGTTTCTGTGAGGTGAGAGTGCTGTAACTGTACAGTGTGGACCTGTTGTTACCAGTTGTTCACAAACAACGTGTTATATGATCATGCTTGATGCTCGACCAATGTCTTTTTCTCTCTCCAACATGTGTTTACTGAGTTGAAGTGGACTTCAGATAAGCTTTGTTGTGCTAAGCAACACAAACAGAAGAAGTGCATTTGTCTTTCCTTGATAAATCTCTACTATACAACCTTTAAGTCATTCATGCAAATACAATGCGATATTGTTGTGGGACAATCAGTGAACATCATATTGGTGAACAATTGTTTGAGAAAAAAAAGTGCCCTGCTAACAATCCCGTCCTATTGGGGATTTCCTGTCGAGAGAACACAACACAACACAACTCAACACGAGAGAACAGAACTCAGGAAAGAGG
>CM076403.1:5682209-5729709 GCA_038363315.1 Mugilogobius chulae | reverse complement strand
AGTTGAGTTTTAAAAATATGACTTGCACTAAGGTTTGTGACAAAAAATCTTTAAAATATCTCCAAAACTGTAGCAATAGTGGACAATTTAAAAAATGAAAAATGCCAAAAATGGAAATCCCATAAAGGGACATAAGGGTTAAACCTAGACTTATAAACGTGATCTTTATGTGTCATAACATTGTTTGTTGGTAGAATTACAACCAAAGAAACACATTTCTTTGTCTTACTTACTGGACTTTACTTCATATTTTGGAACATGGCCTTCTTTAGAGGCCATGTTTCAATTGGTCTTCAATCGAAATGGCTTTTCTTGAACAACCAGTGAAATTGTAAAACCTAAAAGGAAAAAAAAAAAAAAACAGCACACATCAATTTTCTGAGCAGTTTTCCTGTTTTGTTCCTGGAAGCATGAAAAGAAGCATTTGTACTGCCATCCAAAAACAGTACAATTGGGATACAAATACATACACCAGTAATGTATCAGAGTAACTTGCCCAACACTGATCTCACTTGTAGTAAGGCTTGTTTCTGTACAGCAGAGGCTCTCAGGAGAATGAGTGGAGTAGTGCATACTTTATAAGCTTTGGACTTATGAAACCAGGCAGACATTTGAGACTGTAGACGTAGCATGCGAGTAGTTTGACAGGTAAAATGTCAAATAGCATTTTCTTCAATCCCAAAAAACGATAAAATGTCAACATGTTTGGAGGAACGGTGAAAGATGCACAGCAGGAGGCTCAGGATGGATGTTCACTGGTGAGTAATGAAGGGCCAGTCAAGGATCTTTCCATACGCAGCTGAATCATGTCAGAAGTGGAGCGCATTTTCTTCAGTTTTTACAAGTTTGTTGCAAAAGCCACGATAAAACATAAATAGTTGTGTAGATTTAGCGCAACACAAACATGTTGCACAAAACAGAGACTTATAGGGCATTTGTTGATTTCTTCCAGTGAAGCTACTTTCCCCATGCAGCGTATTTGTTTCCATTGTGAGACTGCCCTCGATCACCTGGAGCGTCTTTGCAGTGTGATGTCTTTTCTGATCTTGACAAGTATGTTGTGTCCCTGACAATTCATTATGTAACTGAGAGACAAATGATTGTTGTAAAAGATCATTGTGTATGTGGCTTGTTCTTGTATGACATTACTGAAAGTCACAGATTTTAACTTCTTCTAGTGTCTGTGTGTGTTATTTAAAGGTGCACTGTGTAACTTTTTGGTCAAAAAATACTTGAATAAAGGCACATTTTTGACATTCAGATTTCTCTGTTGCACTAAATAGGTAATAAAAATCTGCGTTTTGAGTGAGTGAGCTTGCATGATCACTATTTGAACTGTTATGTGTCCTGAAGGAGGGCCTGCTCGTGTTTGTTTCTGTAGAAAAGAGGCTGCTGTATTTTTTTACGTTATGCCATAAAATGTATTTAGACCCACATTCTGAATGTCTTTAAGTATGGTTTTAGCTTTCTGATTCTAGTAAATTGTGGAGTTGACTTTCCACCCAAAAGTTACCCAGTGCACCTTTAAATATCTTCATTTATTCATCACATTAGATATAAATTGTATTTTTGTTGTCCAACAATGCCAGGGCACATTATACCCAAACAATGCAGTGCATAAAGCGCACAGATTTGTTTAGATGATCAAAATTTAGGAGGCAGATTCACTTTAAGTGAGGTTAAGCACACAGTCAGAGCAGTCCGCCTATAACTTCACTCAAACAGGCTTGCAAAAGTGGGACATGCCCGGAGGCCTTTTAAGAGACACCCAGGGTCTGAGCAGACATATATCCAGCACAAAATATGGACAGCAAGCTTTGAGGATGTGAGTTTGTGGGAGTGATCGTGACGTGGTGAGTTCACAGCTCTGAGGCTGTGCAACACAGGTCTAGTTGTTTACTTGCACTTCAACTCCATGTGACGTCGGTGTGAACTGAAAATGCACTGACAGTGTTTGACCATTGTGGCAGCACACACGTAACTGCAAAAGGAGCGAATTCGAACAGAAATTTCATAAAAAGGCCTGGAAATAATAGACAGTTTGATTGTGACCCCATACGCGCACTCTGACAGTGAAAAAAAGTTGATTCTGCATTTAGTTTCTCTTTACGTTACAATCATTTATTTAATGACTTTTTACAAATGCACTTTCCATTAAAAGTCAGTCAAAAATTTTAGCCAAGTCAAAGCCGTTCAGATCAGTTCCTAGCATCACATCTTTCCAGTTCATTTATAAGATGCCAAAGCTTGGGTTTTATGCACGTGAACAGTGAGGTGGAAGAGACAGCGATGGGCTGACGTGGCTCAACCCCCCTGTCTGAATGCAAGAACATTGATCAGCTACATAGTAGGAACATTACATTTATGCCCCACACATTGCAGTAGAACCTACTCCACCATATCACCCATGACAAGGGACGACTGATGGAACCAACTACGACACATTCAGAATCCAGCTTCAAAAGGAACACCAGATACAACATGCACTATGAAGCGGTGCACCCGGGTTGAGCTACACCACAACGCTACAGTAATACAGACTTTAATAACTAGATATGATTACAGTGTGACAATAAGAGAAGTAGGCACGAGACTCAGAGGTCACAAAAGGGGTATTGTATGCTTTTACAGGAAACCACAATGCCACAAGTGCATATCCATTTATTTAGGTAAAAAGTAGATATAAGAATGTGAACATAATCTGTGAAATGATCCAGTATTTCTCAATATAAACAGTAAAACCCTCAACCAAACACAATATCATAAAGGAAAGTGTTTCTGAAAATACAGATTAAAAACAGCTCATTATTATCATGTACATTGGAATATTCAAACAAGGCTGTACTGTTTCCCTTTGCTTGGAGCTGTGCTTGGATCTTATAGGTTTGAAGCTGGAGCTTTGATGAAATACTGAACGAGCCTGGAACACTTGAAAAGTAAGCCATTCAGAAATCTTTCAGAAAACGGTGTGAAGAATGATCAAGAATGCACCAAGAAATATTCTCCAAAGAATTAAAGAAAATAGCAGGCAATTTTTCACCAGAGATCTTGTCTTAACGTCTGGTAAATATGTGGTGAAATGAAACAGATGTTACATTGATACATTCATAAGTCCAGTGGGAAGTGCATTTCTTGCCTAGACCTTCAGTTCTGCTTCTTTTAAATATATTCACTTGTCAATAACCACCTGATGGCTATTAAACTATTCTATTACGCAGGCACGTGATAAAGAGCAAAGCATCATTACTTCTATAGCCAGAATAAATGCATTTACACACACATCACATCCAAAATTATTTACTCTCCAATATCTGAATTACTTGTACACAAAAAACACAAAGGAGTTATGGTGTGGCGATCTTGCGCTGGACCCCGTCTTGTCCCTGGGGCACAGGCGACGCTTTGGAGAGCTGCTAGGTTCGGAGTTGCCCGGTCTTTTTTAACAATGTCCAGCTTTCTTGAAAAGACTGTCATGAAAAAGGCTTTACCAATACATTTGCAACCAAATTTCTTCTCTCCCTTTAGCCACTGTGACAAAACTGCTACCAAAACAACAATAAGCACAGACAGCCACTCAAATGCTGTAGTTATCCTGTCGCCTTCAAGAAGGCCTTGGCGTCGTTGATGTAAAATCTGATTGGTTGAAGCAACACTTTGATATGCACTTATTTTAAGATACGGTGCCTTTAAAACTGATTGTGAAGGCCTTGGGCAGATTTCACGGACCCTGACAACAACTGATGGCTGAAATATGATTGGTTAAAACAATATATTTGAAAAAACGCCTGAAAGCTGCGAAACGATGGGAAATGCTTTGAAGAAGCTGATAAATAATTATTGAACTATTATTAAGCATGCATGCTCTAAATATGATTTATATCAGTTTGTTATTTAGATATTTTTAGGCCAGCAGAGAAGGCTTTGCAGGCCCTACGGTCCGCCACTGCATAAATTGAACTCAAACATATAGGCATATCTAAATTGTATTTTTGTAAGATGTAAAATACTGTATGTGTAAACTGGACACTGGAGGGTTTTTCTTTCATGCTTTCTCTGAATTTGCACAGGCCTTCTGTCAACTAATTGCTAAATGTCAAAGAAACCTTGTGACTGGTTATGCTTGGTAAATTCATTCTGTTTACTTTGATTAGTAATTGTATAATTTTTCTCTGATAAGACAGTTGTAAGAAGCTATAAACTTGTACCTGACAGTTTCGGTGGCAGGACTTCTGCCTCCGTCAGAGGGGACGTCTAATGTTGTGACATGTCTTATAAAGAGTGGCTCATGTCATAATTACTACTGGGAAACTGGGAAATGATTTTGATGCCCGAGTGCCGAGTTGAAAATAACCTTTGACCTCTTGATATGGCAGATCACAAATGAAGAATATTAAATTATTTTTTTGGCAACACTTTAGAATAACTACTGAATAATTAGGCTTAATAAATCATTAATTACACCTTAATAAAGACTTATTTCATCATGAACAAATATTAATTACAAGATGAAAAAGTTTATTAATGCTTAGTAACTGCTTAATTACTCTGAATCCTGCCCCCTAACCCTAAATCCTAACCTTAGCTCCTTAGTTAAGTAGTTACCAAGCATTAATAAACGTTTTCATTCATTAATTCACCATTAGTTCATGAATAATTAAGGCTTTATTTATGCTTCATTAATGGTTTAGTAATGCCAATTGGCTGTGTGCACGGAATTTCAGTTGGCTTGCGATTGTTCAAAAATGCTAACTTCTGTACATACGACCACTTCCTGTTAGCGTTAGCATTAAGACACAACACGTCTAACACAAGTGTCCAATGGTGAAATATTTCTCTAAAATGTAAAGTCTTTAACATGTTTTCTGTAACAATCACCACAACTGTCTGATTAAAACAGTATTTATTTGTTTTAAACTGATGTAATGAAAACCTCATTGAAAAGCATTGCACAGGAAGTGGTTGTGTGTACAGGATGTAGCTATTTTGAACGTACGCAAGACAACTGCACCGAGCCAATTAAGGTGTAATTAATATAAAGTGGTACAATTTTTTTCATCTGGAAAATATATAAAACAGTTGAATGATCATACTTTTCCTCAGAGCAATCTTACATGCATTGAAAATTTATTTACTTGTTTACTCTTAAATTACATATATTTGTCAAGATAAAGTGTGAACACAACCTACTGGTAACTACCACTTCGCAAGTGGTATTTACCATTTTTTCCAGAGCAAATGAAGGCAGCATTAGTTGAAAGCTCCTTCGTCTCTGTTGATGGTCCGTGTGCTCCGCTTCCTGATCTCAATAGCCTTCGTATCCATCTTTTGTATTTTGTTCCTCTGTTCCAATTATTTTTGTGCTGTCCCAGTCCATGATGTGTTTTCTCTTTTGCAGTGGTCGGATATTTATAAATTCTGCTGCCAAAACTGTTAGGTACGAGCTTATATATTACAGCTATCTTATCAACAAATATTGACAATTTTTTCAACATTCAGAATGGTGTTGCCGGCCTACATGTGCACGTGTACATGAATGCTGGTGTTGTTTCAACCCGATCTCACAAGACACCACTGCATAGCAGGACATATGGTGATTGTAAAGATGTGTTATTATTTATGAATATTAACATAGTCCCCATACTAATCTAACCTACCCCAAACCCAAGCCCAAATCTGACCCATTTTAGTAACCTGAATTCTAAACTTACCTGTTAAACCTAAAGAAAATGTTGTCTATAAGAAGCAAAGAAAACAGGGTCTCTGACTTTTCACAAGTGACAAATGATGTACAAAACTATCCAGAGCCAAGGCACTGATATTGGTCTTTAAAAATGACCCACGCCCTTCCAAAATATTTCACACTCTTTTCAATATAATAAAAAATGTTTTTCAGCAAATTCAAAAATAGTAAATAGTCAATTTAAAGATGTAAAGATAAATCCAAACTCAATTTTCTGTCATTTTTATTGTGTGGAGCCCCCCGGCCCCTGGCCAGAGCCCACTTTTGGGAATCACTGGGACAGGCTAAGTTTTTGTGGATCAACTCTGAAAATGGACAGAGAAAGCTTTTATGATGTAAGAGTGCTGCTCAGGAGCAAGCTCAAAAACCATAAACCGTGCAAAATTCATAAACGACTTTCCAAAAAAGATGCTTAAAGTTGTGATAAAGAAGCAGACTTGGCAACACCAAGGCTGCCCAAAAGGAGAACTAAGAGGTGAAAAAAGGTCTGTATTTGAACAGACAGTTGCATCAAATAGAGAAATGGAAAATCAAAATATGTCGATATCATTAAAAAAGCAGATTGTCATTTTAATCACGATAATGCCCAGTCTTACTTCTTGTTTTTCCTGAATGCACAGCTTAATATCTTTCCATTTCAGATCTGTGCAAGTCGGTGTGCTGCTTGTGCAGTTGTGTTTGCATGAACGCTTCTCAGTGACAAATTTAATAGCACCAGTTCCAAGAGTAAATGGCGGCGGGGGCACAGTCTAATATGTTTTTAGCTCACATTTCACTGCCATACAAACAGCGTGGATGTGTGTGCGCTGCATTAGCTTTAGTCCAGTTCCCGGGAGCAGACAGCGCGTTTCACACTCGCCCAAAAGCTTACGGCTCTCAGCTTCTGGAAGGCAGCCATTTCAACATTAGCCTTATCAGACGAGCCTCCCCCGGCACATGCATACATCGCCACAGTCTGCTCGGCCAGGGATCATACACACGCAAAGCTGTGGTGACACTGGTGAATGCTTGCACTTTATGACTTATGTACAACTGACGTGCCAAGACCTGATGTTCCAAGAATGTAGATCAGCACTGGCCCCACTTCAGAGTTTGCAGAGGTTTTTGGAGTTGCATTTCTGTCAAAAAATCAGATATTAACAAAACTATACAGTTTTTTTTTATTATTGTACATAAAAAAAGAGTTGTTGAGCATATTTTTTACAGTCAAATACAAATCTTAATGAAAAAAAAAAAAAGGTTCATTATAGTTGTGTACCTGAACAGGGTTCCACTCAAAGCCAGAAAATATTTTCCAGGACATTTCAAACAAGGATTTTATGTCATCACAACATTAGCATCGTTTTTCATTCATTTTCTAATACTTATTCCCGTTAGACAGACAACCATTCACTCTATCATTCATTCACAGGGATACATGTCAAAAGTTTATATACTGTGTATATATATGTATATAAAATGATCCCTCTCACCTCTAGCGGGTGGTCTCATCCGCTTTCCAAGCTCGGGTCCTCTACCAGAGGCCAGGGTGCTTGAGGGTTCTGCGCAGTATCCTTGCTGTTCCTAGAACTGCACTTTTCTGGGCTGAGATGTCGGATGTAATCTAAGGGATATGTTGTAGCCACTCATCCAGTTTGGGGGTCACGGCCCCCAGTGCACCGATCACCACGGGCACCACTGTTGCCTTCACCTTCCAAGCCTTCTCCAGCTCTTCTCTGAGCCCTTGGTATTTCTCTAGTTTCTCATGCTCCTTTCTCCTGATATTACCATCGCTTGGTATTGCCACATCCACCACCACGGCTCTCCTCTGCTCTTATCCACCACCACGATGTCTGGTTGGTTCGCCATTACCATTCTGTCTGTCTGTATCTGGAAGTCCCACAGGATCTTGGCTCGGTCATTCTCTACCCCTTGGGAGGTGTTTCCCACTTAGATCTTGGGGTTTCCAGTCCGTACCCGCACAGATGTTGTATACTATGCCAGCCACTTGGTTATGGCGTTCCATGTACGCTTTCCCTGCCAGCATCTTAAACCCTGCAGTTATGTGCTGGACCGTCTCAGGGGCCTCTTTGCACAACCTACACCTTGGGTCTTGTCTGGTGTGGTAGATCTCGGCCTCTATGGCTTTGGAGCTCAAGGCCTGCTCCTGTGCAGCCAGGATGAGCGCCTCTGTGCTGTCCTTCAGCCCAGCCCTTTCAAGCCATTGATATAACTTCTTGAGATCAGCCACTTCAGTTATGTTCCGATGGTACATCCCATAAGATAAGATAAGATAAGATAATACTTTATGATCCTCGAGAGGGAAATTCATTTCTACATTGACCCATCCTGCAGAGCCGCTGGGGCGTCTGTCAGGAGCAGTGTGCTGCCGCTGAACGGCGCTCGGGGACAATCTCCATGATGTTGTGCTTGGCTTAGTCAGGGCCTTAGCTGGAGGAGCAGGTCCAGTTGGAGGTGGAAACCGGAGTGAGAGAACAGATGACAGTGTGGTGCATGTGGAGCAAGTAGATTCTGTAGACACATCATAGTCAGGTCCAGGTGGAGCAGGTGAACTTCTGTTGTTTCAGTTGGTGATAAGACCATCCCCACAAAATCTTCCTCTGCAAAAGCTTCGGCTGCAGCAGATGTAAAAGTTCTGTAGCATTTCAAAAGTCCAAAGCTAGCAAAGTTAGCTTTCATAGCTTCGTGTACCATCTCCATGGTTACAAGACAAACAAACAACTCCATTCACTAAATCCTAACTTGTGTCTGTTGAACGTCACAGGGCGGATGAAATCCCAAGAATCAAACTATTTTCACTGCAACGTCCTCTGCTGCTTCAGGTGTGAAAGTCTGCCATTCAGAAGTCCAAAGCTAGTGTAGGTAGCATTAACATTAGCTTGGTCTCCATGGTAACGAGAAAAACAGATGTCTCCTTTCACAAATCTGACAGTACTTTACTCCTGTTGGTGAACATCAGAGGCCAAACGTCTTAGTTGTTGAAGTCCAGATTGTCTTGCCAAAAACTGAGCTAAAATCCAAAAAGTTTCAAAAAGAGCTCAGTGCCTCCAGAGAGACAGCAAGAGAGCAGCCAACCACTCCGATTCCATGTAGGGGCTTGTCCTCCCATGATGGTTCCTCCTCCAGCACCTCATCATCTGTTCACCACTGTCTGAGACATTCACTGAGCACGCCATATATATACAGTAGATAGATAGATAGATAGATAGATAGATAGATAGATAGATAGATAGATAGATAGATAGATAGATAGATAGATAGATAGATAGATAGATAGATAGATAGATAGATAGATAGAGATAAACAGGGTCTAAATTTATATTTTCATTGAGTTTTGCTTCAACACAGCTTGGCCGAAATGAACCACTTTCTGAACCACTTCAGCCAAATGGCACTTCATTGCGCACTGAGGGTGTCACTCCCTGAAAACAACTCAAGCTCCGGTACAAGCTTCACTCTCCTCCCACCAGGTAAAGCTCGAAGCACGTGCCGAAGCGTTGTTCATTTTTTCGCCCATCACTATGAACTACATATTGGGAGAATAAAGTAGAAAAATAAGATTTTAGCTGGGGCAGCATTGGACCAGCTCTCGATATTTCAAGTAGTAACAGTCAGTCTAATTCTATGCGTTACTACCAAACTTTGCAAAAGATATAATGGAATTATATGGAATGGAATGGAATCTATATTGTAGCTTTATATTAGAAAGTGTAGTAAAAAGTTTGCACATTGTACATTTTATGATAAATATGATATGCTAAAATATTTTCCAGGACAACACTGTATTTTCAAGAACATTTGGCATTTTTTCCCCCTAATTTTTCAAGTGTTTTCTATGACTGGCAAAATTGTTCTCTTTCAGGGTGGCCAGATTTCCAGAAAGCAACAAGCAAAGAAAAAAGCTCAAAACAAGGGACCTCAGATTTTCAAGACAAATTTGTTGCAATAATAAATTAATAAAACATTGTTTGTCACCGCTTATAGAGATAAATGAGCAAAACATGTGACTGATGTAAGAAGTTTAAAATTATGTGTTGTTTGCATTTTAAGGAAGCAAACATGAGGTATAGCACTTAGGGTACAGTACTTGAATCAAAATACTTGCACGCCACCTCTGATCATAGAAAGGTATGTGGACATAAACCTTAGTCACAGCATCTAGTTTGACCTTCTGTGTGTCCCTGACCTGCAGATGAACCGTGCAGATTCATAACACAAAAGAGGCAGCGCATTGTGCAGATTACTTTAGAATGAAGCTTCCTGTCTGCACGTTGTAAATGGACAAACACTGATAATAGATATGAACAAATATGAAAGGCACACAGCGGAACAAAAGATTTTTTTATTTCACAGAAGAAGCAATTAGTTTTTTTCAGATGAGTGAGCCACCACCAAAATGAGATATAACAGCTCCGGCAAATAAAATCACCGAAATAGCAGCAGAGATAATGGCGACCCACGCACCGCACATGGACTGATGAAAACTGCATTCACCACAGCACTGCAGGCAGACCGAGGCGTGACGTCAGACGTTCATTCAATCGTTTTATTTTTACACACATTTAACGTTTGTTACAATGTTGTGCAGGGGCTTTTCCCTAATCCTATGTTATAAGGGGAGCAACAAATACAGCAAATACAACAACTGAAAAGGGTTTACATAGCATAGCATAACCTACAACCTCAGTAAATATTTTAACATGCTTGTCACAGCTAATTTGCCATTCAGTGTCTCCGTTGTGCTAAATTAAAGTGTTTGTAATCAATTTATTTGTCTTCATGAAAGAACTTTAAATCAGTTTTGCATCAATTCAGGAAGTGTGCATCACTAGCAGACCTCTGTGGGGGAAACAGTGAATCGGAAAAACAGCTTTATCACTCACTGCTCAACAACTACAAAAACACGGAATATATTGTGTCAAACATGGATACAAAGACATTTAGATAGATAAAGTGATTCAACAGTCCGAATATGTAAAAGATTCAACAATGCTAACAGTAGCTGCGGGCTAAACGCTAAATGATGCTAGCGCTACTGGGAGCATTTTTGAAGCTACAGAGCATTCAGTTGGCTTTTCTTAGATAACTCCATATCAACAATCTTCATTTAAACTTTGTTGTGACTCAACATGAGTTAGTTGTGCTGTTAAAATACACTTTATTTGCCAGACAACATCTTAATTCTAGGAAAATGTTTAGTTTCCCATAGAATGTTGTTCATGACTTCCCCCTCTCAGCAGGGTCAAGTAGTAGAGCTGAAAAAGAACGAGTTTCGGGAAAGAGGTAGCCTAGGTGTCTATACTAGCCTATATTCTGCTCCGTGAGCAGCTGACGTCACTCACACATAACTAGAGCTGGGCGATATGACAAAAATGAATATCTCATAATTTTTGCGAATCTCGATAACGATATTGTGTCAGTTTAACATAAAAGTGTTCAAATCTATGTTCAAATTAGTTCCACTGGAAAAAAGACAAACCTAAATATTCTAATCAGTTTAAAATGTATTGAATGGCGTCGTGTTTATAGTGATTCGAGAAGGTTTGACTGTCTTAAATAATATCTATAATATATAATTTGAAATTAGTGTGTTGTTTTTTTTTTAAGCAAAATTCCATATTTTATCTTTGTTCTGATGACAATCAGGTTCAAACCAACCAAAATCTACTCAAAACATGTAAAATATAAATTCTTGGCACACATACTCGATTTAGAATGGTCATTTTTTAAACCACTATTTGTCAAATTAATCACAAAAGTGCAGCAATCTGCCACTATAAACACATTTTCCTGCTTTAAAAAGCTATTTGAATTGATTTATGTACAAATTATGACACTGTATATATAATTAAACTTGCCTTGTCTTTAAGAAAGTACAGCATTATTATAATTTTTTTAATGTAAATGAGCGCTTTTGCAGCATGGTTTTACTGCACGATATACTCGATATTTAATTTTGGATATCTTCAAAACAACATTCACGATATTATCTAAAATTCGATATATGCACAGCTTACACATAACACATGCTTTCGTAAATAAATAAAATCTAAATGGTACCAGAACTATATGTTTTCTTCCTGGTGTCAGTCAAAGTGGTCTGTGGTGTCAGTCAAAGTGGTCTGGGGTGTCAGTCAAAGTGGTCTGGGGTCGGCAAAAAAGAAACTACTTCCGGTTTATTGTCACCTGTTTGCATTTTTTTCACCTCTGCAAAGCCCCTGCACCTCTATGTGGCATTTAAAACTTGTTTCATTCAATACCTTTTTTTGTGTTGCCTCAACAAACAGGAAACATCTGAAGCTAATGCTTTGGCCTGGGTTTGCTAAGCTATTGGAAGCCCGGTCTCTGAAGAAAACGAAGATATACTGTACAATGAAATATCCAAAATGTACAATAAGCACGTCTTTACTCCTTTTTTTTTTTTTTTACACCAATATGTCACGAAAAGCCAAAACATAAAAACAACATGAATTTTGGTTGAAGCCACATTGCAACATTTTCTTTAAGTTAAATGGGTAAATCTTAACCTACCTCAAACTAAATTCTAAACTTAAAGCCTAAACTTAGCCGTTAAACCCAAAGAAAATGTTGTCACAGGGCTTCAGCCAAAATTTGTGGTTCTTTTACGTTTTGACTTTTCGTACCATAGCGTGAGACTTTATCATACATTTTGACATTTTGTTGTATACTACTTTTCCCTGGAGCTGTGTTGCTATTGAGCCAATATTTCCATCTTGTCATGGGATCAAACAGCGTTCGGTGAGAACAATATCTTGTGTTTTATCTTCTTTTCGTCTGATTTCACCTGAGTCTGCTTCTCTGTCCAGTCATGCGCTAAGAAGAACCACAGTGGTCATGGACGATCTGCCAGGGCCCTCCACGGCTTACTTTGAACCCATCAAGCGGGATGTAATGGTTCGCTTTGCACAGGGAAAACAGCATAAGGTAACGTGTCGACTCGAGCCAATGGAAACTGGGCTAATACGTAAGAGTTTTGTGCTTTTCCTTTCAAAAGAAACTAAGCACTAAATGCCCTATATGGTGCATTATGTTCATCTAGTGCAAGCTAGGCACATTTGCAGCTTTCAGGTCATAATAAGCAAAAACTGCGAAGGACAGCTTGTGTACTGGTAAAACAAGCAACAGCAAATTTCAATTAATGTATGCTGTGTCTAGGACTGATTCAGTTTTGTCTGTGAGTGTGATTGGCTGCTAGCTTTCCTGCTCCAAAACTGTTCTTTTCGCTCCCAGATGGCACAACAATCACAGCCATTTTGATATAGATTTTTTTTTGTCTGATCCTTTGTTGGAAAATCTGAGGCATTCATGAAGAAAAAAAAGCTATTTCTAAAAGGTAACAGAGCTTTCAGAGGCACTAAATTGTTTAAGTGGAGCGGTTTGGCTGAAATAAACAAACAATAAATCCTGTTCAAAGTCAACCGTGTTTGTAATCTGTTGTGTCCAAAAGCATTGCTCCAAATGTGTCGCTAATCTGTGGCTAAAAATAACTGCCTGCTCCCACTATCCCGAATATTAATGTTTATGAGTCACTATTATTCACAGCCTGGCCGGTTTATTTGGAATTTGATGGACCAATTGTGACTTAGAATGAAAAGTGCCCATTCTACAAAAGCGAAAGTGGAACAGCAAATAACACTAGTTTAATGTGGCAATTAGTTTTCACCAATCTGCACTGTTTTGATATCAGCTTGTCCTCTCGTTTACACCACAGTGAGCTACTTGGTCATGGAATCTGCATTTATTCTGCACTGGCAACAACTGACAAACAATTTTCTTTCAATGGAAATGGAGAATTTTCTGCTTTGCTGTAATTGGTTGTCCACCATCTCAGTATGCACTTTGATTGGATGTATGGATTAAAGCAACATACAATCCTTTGAGGTCTTATGCTGCGTTCAGACCGGACATAGTCTTGGCGTATTT
The DNA here is from genome assembly GCA_038363315.1 of Mugilogobius chulae. Classification (NCBI taxonomy): domain Eukaryota; kingdom Metazoa; phylum Chordata; class Actinopteri; order Gobiiformes; family Gobiidae; genus Mugilogobius; species Mugilogobius chulae. Next base: position 5,716,025 of record CM076403.1, on the reverse strand, counting down.
GCGTCCATTTTCAATGTTAAGTCAATGTAAACCCGCGTCTTGAGTGTCCAGCGAAATTTCGTCGCCTTGGGCATTGAAATTCGCTTGTTCAGGCGTCTGCTGCCGCCGCGTCTTGTGGAGAAGAAGCTCAAACTTGCGGCGGACGCTTTGGCTGCCCCATCAGGCGTCGACGCCCGAGCTGGGCTCTGCTGAACTTTCAGCGTCTAGACGCTCGCGTCCACCAATCAGAGACTACACTCCCGTACACCTGACATGTTGTTTCCCTGTCACAACAAGGGGAAAGGAGGACTGTTTACTGAAGTCTTTTAGTAACTTTTTAACGAAAGGTGGCTTGTTTCGGGCTTTTTTCAAAGACTTGGCCATACTTTGCTTTGAAAATCTGGAGACACGGCAAACACGGGACATGATCTGGACTTACAATGCGCTCACATGGATGTATTAAAAATGCCCGGTGTTGTGTTTAAACCTGCTGTATAACGGGAGGAGCCGAGGACGGAGACAGCAAAAGGACTGCCTGGAAGAGGAGAAAGTTGTGTGATCGGGTAAGCTCCGTTTTATAAATGCAACCCCGTAATGGCGCCACCGCCTCTGGCGCGGCGCAAGACAAAACATCTGGCCATCGGAGAGCACTCGTCTAGCGGCTACGACCAGCGGAGGCACCCGGTGGAACCCTAGGGGTCCAGATCTTTAGCAGAGAAAAGTTAAAATGACAGTGGATTTGGTAATAATACCCACCATTTCTCGCCTCAAATAGTCTCAAGGTTTAGATTTGACTCTTATAAACCTCTCTCCTTCTCTTTCTCTCTCTCAACGTGATCTGTCTACGAGCAAAACAAAGCTAGCAAACAAGCGGGAGCTGGAAGCGCTTTTGGGCGTTAAAAGTGACCTTTTGTCCACCAAAGCCTTGACGCGCGTCAGAGCAGCTTAGAAGTTTATTGGGGCGTCAACAGCAGAAATAACCGGCGAAATTTAACTCGCGTTTAGGCGAATTTAGCTGTCCGGTGTGAACGCAGCATTATGCTTTTGACTCTTCAGAAAAAACTGTCAGAAAATTGTTATGGACCAGTTCTTAACTTTTATCAATTTCCTCCTAGCACAGATATCTTGTTAATCTTTCTATTCAAGTAAAATGAGTCAACAATGTCCTGTCTCCATCTAATAATGTCCCGTTTGTTCACCAAAATCTATAAAGTGAATCTGTTGTTGCTAGCATTGTGGCTAACTCCCATTAGCATACCAACACGTCTCGCTTCTAACAGCTGTGAAAAAAGCTTAATACACAGCATGCAGAGCAGTTCCGATTAGGGCTGTACTCAATGTATTGGTACTGAGAGCTTGTTGGCAATATGCAATATATCGATGCAGGGAGGTGTATCGGGATACATATCGGAAAACGTATTGTGATACTTAAACTCATACATTTTGCACTTGTGAACCTGGACTGCTGCTTTAAGGCTGAAACTATTGAGCAGAAAATGACTTGTTCACATTGGACACTTCTATGTAACATTAAAAGCAGTGTGAAAATACAAAGCTTCTGCATTTTGTTGTTCTTGATAATCAAAGTTACATGCTCAACACTGGTTTTAAGGACAAGGACATGCTAAAACATTTTTCAAAGGTATTACAGGTATTTTTTTCTACATTTTTTCATTTTAGTCAGTAAAATATATCTTGATACATGGGATAAACATGTATCGGGATAAGTATCATATCGTGACCCCTGTATCGGGATATGTATTGTATCGGAAGGCTCTTGGCAATACCCAGCCCTAGTTCTGATGCTCAGAATGCACTAAGTAAGTGAGCAAAGCATGTGACTGGTTTAAGAAGTTTACACAACATGAGGCAAGACGTTTCAAGCCCTTGAACAAGCATTTACTTAAACAATAAATTTAATTGCTGTTGTCAGTTTAAATGGAAGCGTCCTGCTGGGCTGCGCATGGATGTCAGTCAGAAAACTTTTTAAATGTTGGATGTGTAATCTTACTATTATGAAGGTAAGTGGATATACTGTATGTTAATTTGAAAACCTGGCTTTAAAGGACAAAATTATGCATTATTTGTAATGTTTTTATGCTACGTATTAAAACAAAACAACAACAACAACAAAATTCAATAAAGCACAGAAGATGTACATGTGCTACCCATTTCAAGAATTGAATTAGAGTTATCTACTGGCTGCAAAAAAAATAAAATAAAAAAATTGATAGATTGATTCTAATTGATTGTCAAATTAATCTAGCCTGCAAAAGTGCTAAAATTAATTAACTGGGACATTAAGAATGGTATTTTTTGAGGCTCAAAGGGTGAAAATAAAAGGCAAACAGAATCACATTTCTTGTTTGTTTGTTTTGTTTTGTTTTTGACACTATATAGAGCTCAACAGTGGAAGATCTTTGTGTCCTTTTTGCTAGTAATAATCATCTGTATACTGTGATGCTAAAGCTATGTTCCGCAGGTGTAAATTCTGAGCTAGTTTTCATGGATGTCCCTGAACTGGTGTTGACTCATCCCCACAGTTGTGTCTGCAGAGCTGCAGTCATTAATTCCAGTCAGTCATGTAAAAAGAAACACTCTGCTCTGAACCGTGAGGCAGCAGAACATGTCTGTGCCATCACGCGGAAACATGAGGAGGGTGAAATCCAGGCTACATGTCAGATGTGCACTTTCTCGACTTTTTCCAGTGCATACTTAGGTTTTAATTCTTCACTTTTAATCAAAGAAGCTTCCCCAGCCAACTAAATGGACAGTAGCTCTTTCCTCTGTTTTTTTTTTTTTAATTGGCAAACATTCTGAATGAACGTGGATTTAAAACCTCCAGAAGAGGCAGAGATTTGGACTTCAGATTCTTTAGAATATTTTGACAAAGATTCAAAACAGATTTTGTGGAGATTGTAGTAGAATTTTTATCAATACTGATGTCATCATGTAAAAAAAGTTGTAGATACAGCGTAACTGAGGAGACACTAACCTGGAGTTTTGAAATCTTTTCACTCTGGGACCTGGTTTCAGAAGTGTTCCTTTTCAATGTCCTGAAAATCCTGCTTCGTGTGGATGATGTGTGGTTTAGGTCAGGGTCACCAACCTTTTTGAGGCTGAGGGCTACTTCATGGGCACTGAGAAGTATGAAGGGCTACACAGGACCTTTTTGCCACACACTTACTAAATACGAAACTGCATGATAACAACATTATGATAGTGACATTCAAATACAGTAGTAATAATTTTCCACCATTATCAGTAAATTATACAGCAATAATAATAAGAAAAACACGTTAAACATGACACACCTATTTATGTTTATTTGCTATGTCTTTTTTCACTTTTCTGTCATGATTTTTGGGGCAAAAGCACAAGCAGCCTAACTTCTCATCATCACGTCGCTTGATCAGCGTTCCAGGAAATGACGCACATAGACCTTTGACTTTGAAAGAGGTGAGTTTGATATGAAATATTCTACTTACATTTTTAATTATATAACGTAATTAAAAAAATCTTCACAATGTATGCATTAATCAAAAACACTACTTTTTTTATATATGTATATTGATTTGCAATATGAGCAGTACTGTTTTGGTGCATGTCTTCCGGGGGCCATAAAGGAGTCCTCGGTCGAGTTGATGACTCTGGTTAGGTCAAATATCTGGGCCATTTATAAAGCTTGCTTACCCTACGCAGTCGTAAACCTCCCTCTGCCCAAGTGTATTATAAAAGCTCCACTAGCGCAGGTTTGCTCAGCTCTGCCAACTGGAACCCAGCGTGCTGTACGCAAAGGCTGGAGACACGGGGAAAAGACGACACTCGTGAGGAAGCAGAAGGAGAGTTCGAGGAGGTTTGATGCAGAAATCTTCATTTTATACAAATATACATTTATATTTACTAAAGCAGATTTGACCAACACAGACAGAGAGTTTATTCCTCTCATTTTTTTTTACAACACAGTATGAAAGCCCGTGCGCTCTCGTGCACAAGCTCGTGGCTTTCGTGGTGCGCATGTTGATTATGGCTCTAATACCAGAGAGAATGCCGCTGAATCTATGAACGTATTATGAACACGCTCGACCTGAGAGAAAACTCCTCCCTCAGCACATTAGCTAGGTTTTGTTAATAAATAAAGCCTCGGACAAGACGCAGTCCAACTTTTTATGCAGCACGCGGCAGAATGTAAATAGACAAAATCATTCTGACACAACGCGCGCCCCACACAGCCTGAGCCTGCCCCCGGACCGGTGGACCAAGGTTAGTCATTTATTATTTGGTAACTGGGAGCTTTGAGCGCTTGTTCTCTCGTCTAAGTAAAGGAAATGTCTAAAGTGTCTGTGCTCGGACGCCACATGAAGCAACAGAGTTTTACGTCCCGTTCTCGCCTGTAACGCTGTCAATTCTCTGGCTCCGGCGTATTTCCCTCTCGCTCTTTGGCTCTTCAGGAGGGCATCTGATCACCCTCGCGCGCTCATGAGCCTCGTTTCATTCATTCAGACTTCCGCGTGCACATATAAAGCCTATGTGAGTGAACGAGCCAAATCTCACGCACATTCTGTTAAACACATCTGATTCATTCAAAACGTGAGCCTAATTGAGGGAAAGTCTTTTTCATTCACATTTTATTAGTAGTAATCCACATGTGACAAGCTGCTGCTGCTGCTGCTGCTGTATGGTGCGTCTCCGTGTGGCTCCTCCCTTTTGCCTTTCCCCGTGTGTCAAACCCACTGATTATCGCTCATGTCTATTAAAATATTATTCATGAGTCACTTTCATGGTGAATTGGAGGGTGGAGGGCGTGGTCTGACGCAGCTAACGTGCGCAGATTCTAGAAGCAGGTGGGATCTATAAGCATAGATTGCGTGGAGGAGAGCGCACGGAGGCTTTATAAATATGGAGTTTGCGTGGCGCACGCCACCTGTGGCCACTAGGTGTACCACTGCTCAGCAATCCTACGCAACTTTATAAATGGCCTGGTCTGAAACGCCTGAGCTGGCTTCATGGGACAGGGCCCTCGTCTGATTTAAACTATCGTCACCAGTATATGCTCTTTACATCCAGTGAACACAGCGCTCCTCTGTGTCACATCTGCTGCCCACGTCTAAACAATAAGCATAATCAAAAAGCTACAAAAATGTAAAACTGGACTTTTTGTTAAATATATTATTGTTTGCAATGTTAATTGCAAGAGGTTAACCAACAATCCAAGGGTCAGTTATTTTATTCTGACCACATACTAAAACTTAGTTAGCTGAATGTGCAAAACTATATAATCTTTGTGCCATGCTCTTGTGTGCTTCTCCACAGTGAAAATTAAAGTTCCACATATATACAGAGGCATGTTAAACCCTGGCTAACCTCTTTAGCAGTGAAATGTGTCCCTGAGTTCTCCCTCCCGCTGATCACCGCAGTATATAAGGCGTTATAAAACCAATCACAATAATCTGATGTGCACTGCTGGGCGGGCGGCCAGTGAACGCAGCGTGAGCAGCAGTTTGGGAGGACTAACAGAACGCCCCCTGCCGGCTACAAACACTCCCTGACCGCTGAGAGCTAATTATCACAGGCACGGCTTCTGTTTCCCATGTGTTCAAACTGACCCCACATTTAACTCCACAGCTGTGTAAAACAACACATAATACAATCTTTATACTTGGGGTTCCAAATGAAGCAATGCACAATAGTATTTTAGTTTTACAGTTGGGACAATCCAACCACATTCAGCAGCAACAAACAAGAATGCTGGTTATACAGAGTAGAAAAACCTTTCAAAACATGAGAGTCTGGCTGTATGTACTTGCTTAACAGAGTTTTGCTTTGTTTGTAGATTTAATTCTAGGTTTTTTCTTGAGAAAATGTGTCCAACTTAAATGTCTTATTGTGTCAATTAGTGTTTGAACTAAGCAATAGTTATGTTTATTTCATTAGATTTTTTTCTGTGGATCTAGTGTATTTTTTCTTGTTTCCAGTTGCATTTTTTGAATCACTCCACTAAAGAGAAACATGTCTTTATTTAAGCCTTTATTCGCTCTATCCAGTTTAAAATGATCACTTTTTACAATGTATACCTTAGACCTGATTGGGTCCGATTTCATTAATTCTGATTTGGACATTTTACAGAGCAATAAAAACAGACTGCAGCTTTAGTTATTATTACTATAGAAACAAATCTAGTCCTGTGAATATTTGGTCGAAAGCGCCAACTATCCGGCCCAGAACCCAAAATCTCGGTAAAATCTGGCCCTATGGAAAATAAAGTTGAATAGCCCTGCCCTAAAACTTTGACTAGTTTGTATAAGCTGCATTGGTGAGTCCTAGTTGTGAATGATGCTTCCCCTCTTGTTTGTTTTGGGCCTTAGTGTTTAAACAGCCTAGCCTTTGTTACGTCCTAAGCATTCACATGCTAAACTAATCACACTAATATGTCCCTGAGATTGTGCTAAAATTCTATTGAACAAGGGGATAAGAATGCTACATACTCCATATAAAGCCTTCTGCACACTACAGGTTTTGGCCTGATTTTAAGCCTGATGTGCCCCTGTATGAGTTTGGAAGACATGACACTGTTCTCCGCTCGCTGCTGCTCTCCCCGAGTCTGCATCATCTCTGTTCTTCTTGCCACATGATGCGGCTGTAAGACAAACTATCATTGTAAATGTCCTTATTTCTGTGGCCTGTTCTTTTCTTTGACGCATCTAAAACTTGCAAGTGATCTTAAACTCCTCCATTCTTAGTGACAGGTTTTTCTTTCTTCTTCTTATACCAATTTCAAACAATTCCTTTTCTCTGTTTGAATTTGACTTCATTGTTGTCAGATTTCGACTTGGTAGCTAAAAGATGCAGATGTACGACTGATTGAGGACCTGTGTTGGTGCAGTCTTGTGAAGTAACTGTTTTCACCACTATAGTGTTCCTGTTTCACCTATACAATAAATCAAGAAAACCTCAAATATCTCAGTGCAGGTCAACAAGAAAGCTCATCTAGTAAAATGAGCAGATCCAGTGTCAGGGCCGATTGAGGACAGTAGTTATGAAGTTTTCCTCGTCTCTGTTTTGCAGTAAACTCCGTAGACACAAAAGGAAAATGCTCTCACAAAAGGCAAGGTGTCACGTACTGAGGCAGACTTAGAATGTAGTTAAAATCAATGCGTCCTGTTAGACTGACCTTCCAAACAATCTGCAGAGCTTTTTCCACACATGCTTCAATTTCAGGTGTTAAGACGAGCATTCTTGCGTAAACCCATGCGAGCTTTGGTCAGAAATGGACTGCACTGCACCGGACTGAGGGTAAGAAACGTACTGTATGTGTCCTGAGCTGCACTCTGCTCAGAGGCCTGTACACAAGACGTACACCTCTCTCTCTTACTGCAGTCTGTTGGTTCGATTGGTGGAGAGACAAACTATTCTTTCAAAGTATTTAGTCTGTAACCACTTTTAACACAATTTGTGTAAAAGGTCTTTTGCATTAGAGAAAAAAGTCTAGCACTTCGGAGCTGCACATCGTTGGCATGGATACAAGAAAAACAAACAGCTCATTTTCACTTCAACACTTCATAACTTTTGTTGCTTGAACACTTCTTAGTTGGTTAATCACAACATATTAGGAGCAACTAACAATAAACACAGCAGCAATAAATAACTTTTCTAGTGAAGGGGTTGTCTATAGACAACAAAAGTTATTGCTTTCCCATAAAGATGCATGAATGTTACTAAAATGCATTTATCTCTTTGGACAAGCAGCTGAACACAAGAATGTTTTTCAAAGAAAGAAATAAGCTAAGCAGATTGGACCTGTGTAGTACCTGGATGGGAGACTGCTGGAGGAACTTCAGGTGTCACAGTGAGACGAATAGAAGGAAACTCATTGTGTCCTTAGGCAAGTCACTTCACCTGCATTGACTCGTATGGATCTGATGTGAGTGTGAAAGGTTGGTGGTGGTCGGAAGCCGTATTGTACAGTTTAGTTTCTGCATTTGTAGACGTAGATAATCTTTGACAAGACTATCGACCTGGCTACAAACTTGCGAACGAGTTTGTGAGCACTTGTTTGTTTTTGCAACAATGTCTCAAGAATGACGTTGGAAATGAGCAAAAAATCGTTTGCAGAGAGGTCGTAGCAGGTTGTACAAGTCATTGTGACCGTAGCTTTAGGTACAAAACTGGGGAAACAAATGGTTTTGGTAATGATTTCATTAAAGCTGACTGCAGACTAGAGAAGTTTTTAAGATTTTAAGCCTGATGTGCCCCTCTAGAAGTTCGAGGAGACATGGCCAGAGGTTTTTTGTCGTTTCTCTCCTTATGTCTGTGTGTCACTGTGACTATCATCGTGAGGTTCACATGCTGCATGTGCACATAAAATAAAGAAGAAATATTGCTTCATCTTCTGTAAATAAATGTAACGCTTTGTGCACGTAGTCAAAGTGCGGGATTCTTTTTTACGATCATTACACGTCATCTCCAACGCACCTGCAAAGCACCGAGTTTACTATACAGAACATACAGAATGTGTCAGTGTGACATTTATAAACCTGGTTTAATCCACTCGCGTTTCACTGTTCATTTTTATAACACGAAAGAAAACACTCTGCGCTCCATCACGTGACACAAGCACTGGAAGTTTGCTTGTACTGAATTCGCTCACTGCAGCGCTCCACAAGTCGTTTAAGTTCTTCCTGCAACGAGACAAAAAATCCTTGTGAATGTCCTCAAGTCTGTGCCTCTACTTTTCTTTGGAACGTCAAAAAATCGCAAAAGAACCTAAACTCCTGTAGTGTGCAGCCGGCTCAACTTAAACTATACAGACTCAGTGTCACTTAAACAATAGATTCCAAAACAACCAAATAATATTACATTTGTTGCTCAACTCTAAGATACAATGCAGTTATTTCAGTTGAAAAAAGTACATAGAAATGCAGCCCTGGTTGAAGTAAACACTCCACAGAGGCAAATCAATTGGTCTTTGTATCCCTGACTCCAGTTAGTTTTGACAGATCAGAAAAACATGTACTTCTGACAGTATTTTTAGAGCCTCAAGCCATTTTTATCGATTTGCACATTCATCAGCACCACCTTCTCAACAACTGTGTTTTTCCATTTTTGTAACATGTTCACCTACTCACTGTCTTGTTAGTACACAAGCTTGCTGAATGTTAATCAACCATGTATTTACAGAAAGCGTGTGTGTCTAAATCAGTAAGACGCCAACTTTCTTCTGAATATCTCAACACCGCAAACAGGAATATCTGATTTTAGTTCATTTTAAAGGACATGGATACAGTGGATAGAAAAAGCTGTAGGATTCATACGAGAAACTCTGCAGTGCTGGTGCTGCAAAAAATTTTATATTTTCGGGCAGCATTTATAGGGTTATAGGGTTATAGGCTAACCCTAACCCTACATTCAGTGATATTAATACATAATACCCAGTGTAACAGTCTGTAACAGAAGTAGTGACATGAACCACCCAGTGTAACAGTCTAACAAAATGTAGCCAAAAGTATCACTTCTTGTAATAGTCTATAACAAAATGTAGCCAAAAGTATCAACCCGTGTAGCAGTCTGTAACAATACTAGTCACATGAACCACCCAGTGTAACAGTCTGTAACAATACTAGTCACATGAACCACCCAGTGTAACAGTCTGTAACAAAAATGTAGCTAAATGTATCACTTTCTGTAAGTCTGTAGCAACATGTAGCTAAATGCATCACCCAGTGTAACAGCCTGTAACAAAATGTAGTTAAAAGTATCAACTCATGTAACAGTCTGTAACAAAGTTTTACCAGTTACTGCTGTGTAGCAATCTCTAATAGATTGAAACCCAAATCCATAACAATAGTGCAATGACCTTGCCTGACCAGCCAGCCCCTCCTACATTCTGTTACATTCTGTTTGAATGCAGAAGGGTCTGGGACCTGACGGTTAGCCAATAAAGTCGTCTCCCAAGTTATGACGATCTAATCAAGCACAGCGATTCTGACACGTGACACTAAAAAGTCGGAAGTTGCTTGCAAGCCTCATTTCAAAACATTCAAGAAGGTGAACGTTGCTGATTTGACTCGTGCTTTGGTTTTGAACAATGAATGTATCAATTCCTTAAAACCTGAGCAGCAAACCGTGTTGAGGGGCTTCAGACTGAAAAAATTCTCGTGCTACATGTTTACGAAAACATACAATTGAATGTGTTATTGTTTTGGTGGAATTTCCGGGTTTTCTGTGATTGGTTGACTGAAGCTTGTTTCATACTTGACGCATCCGCGAGGACCGCGTGAGTCCGAGCGGCGGAAATACGTAATTTTTGGAGACACGCCCCCTCAAGCGCCGTCCGCTTGGACCGGGTTTTCCGCGTCGGCGTCAGGGAAAAATCTGTAACTACGTGGACGGTCCGCACGGCAATCAACAGGCTTTCAATGGCACCTCCTTACTGCCCTCTACAAGCAGCCGCTTGAAACATACAGAAACTATAAACACTGTCAGCGTCTGCTCCGCTCTAGTCCAGGCGTCTAATTTCTGCGCGGACTTCACGTTCGAGAGCCATTAACCAAGCTTGAGCGCTCGGAAAGGCCGCCCCGAAACTGAACCTCGGCAATCCGCTCCCAGGCCCACACAGTTTGTAAAGTGTCTGTCAAAGCGTGTAGGGACTGGCTGGTCAGGCAAACAATGACCTAATGCATTTGTGGCACCCTGGATTTATTTGACATAAAAAGAGACAACCCCAATCATTTTTCATTTTGTAATGTGCTGTTTATAAGCTATATTGTTTTATTTTGTTGGTGGCATTTACTCACATTTGTCTGTTTTAAGTTCGGGTACAGATGCAATACTGCATCACGCCAGTAGGTGTCAGTAATGGCGCAGTGAGTACAGACTGACTTCTTTTCCTTAAGCTACGGTCACAATGACCCGTGCGACCTGCTACGACCTCTCTGCGAACGATTTTTTTCTCATTTCTTACGTCATTCTTGAGGCGTTGTTACGAAAAAACAGCGCTCGCAGCTCGTTCGTAAGTTCGTAGACAGGTCTATGGTCTTGTTAAAGATTTTCTACGACCAGTCTACGAACGCAGAGACTAAAGCCTGTGTAATATGCCTGAGCGGCAGAGTCAAAGTGGAGAGAGACGCGCTCTGGAGACTGCGCATCTCTTGAGGCGCAGTTTAGCCTGTACGAGGGATCTGTATGAAAGCCCACGGGCCTGGAGCACGCGACGGAAACGCAGCTAGCTTTAAACACGGAAAGGAACGGACAAGGAGCGCACGGAGGCGACCGGACAAGGAGCGCACGGAGGGGACCGGACAAGGCGCACGGAGACAGGACGGAGCGCGCAGGGGGCCCGGACTCAGAGCGCGGGGACCAGACCCGGAGCGTGAAGGGATGAGATCGCTTGAAACACGGCCGGACCGGACCAGGAGCGCACGGAGAGGAACGGACCCGGAGCGTGAAGGGATGAGATCGCTTGAAACACGGCCGGACCGGACCAGGAGCCCACGGAGAGGAACGGACCCGGAGCGTGCAGGAATATCGCTTGAAACACGGCCAGACCGGACCAGGAGCGCGTGGGGAAAACGCAAATCGCCTGGAGATGGACACAACCACGGGGAGAACAGCCAGGGTTGCCAGATTTTCAGAGAGCAACAAGCGGCCTGGCCTTTGAAAAAAAGCCCAAAACAAGCGACTTCAGGCAATCAATAAAAAGCAATTAAAATAAGCAATTAATTAAACATTATGTGTCACAGCAAAACGTTGGTTAAAGATTTTTGGCATATTTTAAATAGTATTTGATCATTAATAAATATTTTAAAACATGAAAATATAATATAATATGCAAAAACTGCATATTTTTTGACATTAGAGGGTAATTTTCATGAATCAAGCCTGAAACGCGCAAAAAATCACCTTGTTCATGACGTTAAAACGCCTCTCAGGAGCAAGCCCAAAAAACCGCAACCCGCGACCGTCAAAATTTACAAGCGACTTTCCAAAATAAGAAGCCCAAAGTCGCTTTAAAGAAGCGGACTTGGCAACTCTGAGAACAGCTGTAACAGACGTAGACATTTGGACAACTTCTGCTCGCTGATGGTTTGGGAAGTGCGTCAAACTTTTTTATATGAACACAATGATGTCAGTGGATTAGTCTTCAGCATCTGTCTTCGCTTTGGAAGTTTTGGCGTCTCCTCTGCAATACGCAGGTAAGAAACAAAGCGGTTTTGATGTTTTTACGGAGGTTTGACTTTGTGAGTTTGTTGTGTTTCGGGTGAGAGAGACAAATGATCAGAACAGATTTCAGACAAAGCCTACACAGAATACATGGCTATTCATAAGCATATTTGTGTTTTGCTGGTGTGCAATTAGGTGCTATTCCGGTACGGTTTACGAAAGGTTTAATAGCTAAAAACGCCTTGATAAAAGCTTGAGTTGGACGCAGGGACATCGCGCAGCTCCCGTGCGATACACAATATATGTAGGATTACCGCAAAGACGCATTAAGCAAGCTTTAGGGCACACGCAAGGATGCCGTACGGCTTCATTTCCCCAAGAATGTCGTAAGTTGTTGGTGAGAGCAGAAAGTCTGCCGTAAGAAGACTGTAGGAAAACAGTTTCCACTCCACGAGCCACGTACGAACTCAGATTTCGTACGACCTGTAAGATTCGTACGACCATTTTATTCGTACGGGTCATTGTGACCGTAGCTTTACGCAGAAGAAGCTCAGTTCAGTTATAAGCAATGTACAGTGAGTACAGTGAAGCCATTACTCAAAAAAAACGTACTTTATTGTGTTCACAGGTGAGTTAAGTGCACAAGCATTTAGTAAATTAGAAGTTAAGACACATATGTAGAGGCAAGATAACGTTTTGTTCAGCTAGGATGTGTTTTGTAATTGTTCTGTTTATCTGAAGGCATGTAAAAACGGCGCTAGCTCAAATGCTAACTACCTTTAGCTTCTCCCGCGCTCATGGCGTCGTGTAAAGGTTCTTAGGCAAGATTTATTTTCATTCATGTGAAACTATAGTTTGTTTTGTATACATGTGATAGCTAATACTGGTCCAATGATATTAATATAGTTCAGCAATGCAGGAATTTACATGTATTACAAGTTCAAAGTTGTTTTATGAAACTTGTCTTTTCTTTTTGTGGAATACATGTAACAGAAGTGGCTGTGAATAACTATGTAATTACTAAAATATTAGTCTGCATTGTCATATGGCAGAAGAAGCTCAGTTCAGTTATAAGCAATGTACAGTGAGTACAGTGAAGCCATTACTCAACAAAAACGTACTTTATTGTGTTCACAGAAATAAAGTCACACTGTTGCACACCAGATACCGCCTCATTCGTCACGTGTGTAACACATTGCAACCCAAATGTAAGATGAGGCGTTTAGGGAAATACTTCGAGCTGATTGGGTGAGGGACCTACCTTATTTGTGCTTAGCCAATCACAGCAACAACTCGTAATGGTGTATCCAATGTCCGCGTGGGCTAGAAAAAGTAGGTGTCACACATACAGCTCTTCTTTCAAAAATAAATTACTCAGTATTTCTGTTAAAACCTCATCAAAAGCAGCAAACAACACGTACATCCACGGGAGCAGTCAATCTGTGTTGAGCTTGAATCAGACTTGGCGCTAACAGCCTGTGTTAGCCCGCCTTGCTACAATGTGATTGGGCCTCAAAACCACGCTGCTGTGATGTGAGTGGGCCAAAACACAGCTGTTTCGGACTCTCAAACCAATCAGGCCGCTGGAAGGCCAGATGGTTTATCTCGTGTTTGTGATGTCACAAATATCGCGAGAAAAAACATCTGGCTGGCCAGGTTAACATTTGATGGTTGGGGTTATGATTAGTATAGATATTTTTGGGTTAAGCTTTTTTACACAGAGCACTGTAATATTCTTAATTACTAAGGTAAAAGGCACTGATTCAGAGTAAAATACTGTATATCAAACATTTATGATCTGAGCTATGGTTCTGCATGTCTCAGTTTTTCCAGAATCTACCACCCTACTTGCAAGTGCAGCTTTTTTACAAGAGTGAGGCGCTTTCTTCACCTCATTACAATTGAAGGAGCGCTGTCCTCACATGACCTCTCCTCAGACACACAGATTGAAGCATGAATCACCACTGTGTCTATGTGTGTGTGATTTATGTTTCAGCCCAGCAGCTAACACCCTCTGGGTACACAGATAGGGACAAATTATTGACATCAGTCCAACAGCAGATGTTTCTATTGTCCCAACAGATTTGTCTCAGCAGCACATATTCGTTATGTATAAAGACCACCTCTCACTTCACCAGACGTGGTAAACTAAAGACTACAGTGCCCCTCCACGAGTCTGTTTTCTGTTATTTTTTGTTAGAAATTATTTAAGAATATCAGAAGTGGCAAGCTAAAAAGGTCTGAATTTAAGTTTTTTTTTTCACAAGCAATGTATGTGATGAGAATGTCTATGAGGCAGATTATGAATTATCCTTATTAATGATTTAGCATGTTCTTGAGTAAAAATAAATGCATTTTACTGTAGCTAAAACAATAAGACCACAACCATACCTGCTTGTCAAAGTCTGGTCTTGTCAGGTCTCAGAAGCTAAGCAAGTTAGCCTGGTTAGTATTTGGATGGGAGACTGCGTGAGTGGACTGTCATTGTGTCTTTGGGCACTAACTTTAACCCACATTGCCTCAGTGTCTGCGCACAGTGGATGGGTGGATCCTTGATTGTAAAGCGCTTTGAGTGCCTTGAATCATGGAAAAGTGCTAAATAAATACCACACACAACAGGTTAGAGAAGCTTAAGTGTACATTAGTAAAACAGAAATAAATCTATTTCTAGAAATATAAAAAACACCTAGAGCAGGGCCATTCATCCAAATATTACAAATATTTATTTGTTCTTATAAGGGCTGTACAATATATATCGTTTATCAAGATACTGTATTTATTGGACAAGATATGGATTTGGCCATATCGTAAATATTGAGATAATATAATTCTGGGTGAAATGAGTTTATAAAACAGATGAAGAGCAGTTACAGTTTCAGAGAAAAGTGACAAAGAGAATGATGAGATCAGTTAAAATTTCAAATAATAATAATAATAATAAAATTCTTTGTTTTTGCTTATAATTATTTTTATTTTGTTTTACACAGCAAAAAGTATCATGAAAAATATTTTATTCAATGTAAATGTTTCTACTCCAATCAGCAGAGCAGACTATAGCCTTTCCACTTTCATTTCAAAGGTATCAAGATATATTTCGCATCTCGAGAAATGAAAAATTATATCAACAAATACATTTTTTGCCATATTGTCCAGTTCTTATTTACTGGTTTGCGCCCAGGTTAGTCTTAGCATTTTTTTTTGTTCTAGTTAAAATTCTTTTTCTAAATAGCTGTCCGTAAAGTAGTAGTTCTACTACATTGCTAAAATAGATCAATCAAAGAAAAATAAATAAACAAATGGTGGTTTATTGCTCATCGTGCACGTCCTACCCAGAAGACTGAAAAGTCTTTTTGAAAAGCCTTTTTTTATGAATCTTAAATTTACATTTGCATGAATTAATAATATAAATAAGGCATTTTAAGAGCATCCTAAACTGCCCATATTTAGGGTGGTCGAATGTGAAAAGTAGACACAGCCAGGTATAACTTTTATTTCCCGTTTGTTTGCTCACTGTACCTAACAGTATCAGCATCAGCTCAGAATGCATAGGTGTTTTTCAGAAATTTAAGACAAGAGTCGTCAGTAATCCCAAAGCTAAAAACAAATACAAGCAAACTTCCAAGATTTTTAGTAGACAGCGGTCTAAACAGTCGATTACGCAGATGTAGACTGCACATTGCAGGCAAATTTTCACCTGAATAGATACTGTGACAGTATGTCACAGTATCTATTAAAACCTGGTTTTAAGTTGTTTTCTTATAAAAATCGAGCAAGGCTCCTTTAAGAGTTGATTGGAAAATCTATTTCCTTATGAAAGTCTATATATGCAGAGAGAGCAAACAGACCATAAGCATGACCACTTTCACAGTTTGCTGTAAAGCTGCTGCTCATCGCTCCAGTCCCCATGGCCCTGGTCAGGATGGAGCAGAGAAGACCTGGAGAAAATGGAGCAACAGGTAACAAAGCTTCAGAATCAGACATGTCTCTCTGTGTGTGTGGACATTCGGGCTCAGTGTTTTAAAAATTCATTCCAGCGTCTGTCTTCCCACCTCGCGTCTGTCTTTTTCCTCTTACAGCACTTGTTGCTAGGCAACAGTTCTGTGGGTATTATCATTTTAATTATTACTTTAAAATCATAGTCACTGGTGAGTGGACTAATACAGCGTGCTCTGCGATAAAGCACACAGTATGTTTGTGCAACTGCTCCTCTGGGACCTGTTGATCTGCTTGTTTTTATTTGCCACCAATTTGCATCTAATAGAGCAGGAGATTGTGACTTCACACATCAGGAGAATGTTCACTGTGCCTAATGTTAGACCAATGGAGATTTGAACATGCTGAAAACTAAGCTCAATGATTTTACCATGTATGAGTGGCCCAGGGTATAAACTTACAAAAGCTTTTAGAAAACACATCTAATTACATTTCTCTGACAAGCATTGCTTCTATCATTCTGCCGACTTCTGTTTAGGTTCATATTTTAAACCCATCTAGAAGCATTAATGCGTGTCTATGAAACTCAATATTAAACAGTGTCATGTGAATGCATTTGTATTTTCTGTGTGTCTATTGTACACTTTGCTTGCCCCACTTAAACTCCAAGCCTCAGACCTAATTTTACATATTTTTGTAACTTCTGATCTAAACTTAGCAGTTTACCCCAAATAAAACCTCCGGTGTGGCCTCAACATAAACACCTGTCTATAAGACGTCAAGATAATACTGAATCTATTCCACACTTTTCACAGTTTGCCTTAGCGTGTAATAGAGACTTGAAAAAGGCAGACATGACATTTACTGCACATGCTGGGTGTGGTATAGACAGTCCATGAGAACCTGCTGTGCTGCAGGGTTAGCAAGTTTTCTACTAAAAAGGTATTCTGCCATTGCAGTCCTTGCTATCCTTCATTGTTCCAATAAATCCTTGGATTTGACAGAAACCTCATACTCTACCTTAAAGTGACCCTGTGTAACTTTCTGGAGGTAGAAAGTCACTTCATGCTATACTTCGTGACGATAGATATATTTGTACTGTGAAATATTAAATCCAAAAGAGCCACATTTCCATGGAAACATGCAGGAAGAGGCTCTCAGCTTTGTGAAGATTAATGCCCATTTAAAAACACATATTTAGTGCAAGAAAGACATTAAAAAAAAAAAATTCTGAGTCCTGAGGTAAAAGTTCCAGTGTCTTTAAGCGAGAGACAGATTTTTCCATTCCATCGTGTCAACTTGATCTACTGCTTCTGAAAGTCCACACGTCAAAACCATTTCTAAATTCACCAGTCACCAAGACAAAGACGGGAAACATTTGGGACTGCATATCATAACACTTTCACTAAAAGGTGCATTGTCCTTGCGTCTTTATTTATTTGTTTTTTCACTGTTGGTTTTATCTTGTTTTATTAGTAGGAGAATATAAAGACTTTTTAACTGCAGCAGTCCAAACCACAATTCACATGGGAGGGAGTAGACGTACGTGGGCAGTTCTTTTGCTGGATTATAGGCGATGGTTATAGAGAAATTTTTATAAAACATTTTTATCAGCAAGGACAAATCATACAAACATACATTTTTAACTATAATTTACTTAAGAAAACTTTAACCAATGCCAACAGGACTTATACTAAAATTTCCTTAAAGGCCCTATACCTGGTTTTTCACAATAAAATAACTGAAAATCAGTTTTCTCTGCACAGATATTTTGTTAATGTATCTAATGAGATACATTAACAAAATATCTGTCCCAACAAAAAAAAATGTCCCAACAACAAACAAACTTAACAAGTTTGTTTGTAGTTGCCGTTAAAATTGTGCCGAATGTTAACACACCAACACGTCATGTTTCCTAACAGCAGTGAAAGGGTATAAAACAAGCTTCTATTGGCGTAAAAAAAACCAAAAAAAAAGCAGCGTGAAAACATGCTTATCGTACGGTTTTGACATTTCTATGTTTTCTTCTTCTGCTTAAATCGTCAACACTTGTTTTGAGGCAATGCATAGTAAGTGAATATTTTTATCACTTTTGTAGTTGGAGTTTTTCTGAATCTGCACACTGTAATGGTTACACGATGGAAAGTGTTGCTCTTTGATTTTGTATATCTGCTTTTTCTGGGATTGGGAAAAGGCGGGACGTTTAGTGAAATACATTGAGCTGATTGGGTGTGCGGCCTACTTTATATGTGCTTAAACAATCACAGCAATGAATCAAAAGGGTGTATCCAATGTCTGCGTGGGATCGAACAAGTGTCACACACAAACCAATGGAAGGCCAGAATCTCGAGTTTGTGAATTTACAAATATTGCGAGATAAAACATCTTGCTGGCCAGGTTTGCAACACTGATCTAATGTTGTAAATATTGTCCATAAACTTTTTTTCACTGTCAAACTGTGTGTCTGAGGTCAAAATTGAATTATCTACTCATTCCCGACATTTCTGTTATGTTATGTGTGCAAAACCTGCAACTGTGCTGCCAGGATGGGCAAACGCTGTCAGTGCATATTCAGTACACGGCCACGTCACATCGAGTTGACGCACAGACGAGTCACACAGGTAGGATATATAAACTCCTCTTCTGACACCGCTGCTGTGAACAGTTGGAAAGCGGTCACCCGCTGCGATACGGCATCATTGGTCATTTGACTCAGTTTGGGAGGCAAGTGGTGCGAGGTGCAAATGTCCTCAGGTTCCAAACTCACGTTATGCTTAATGCTGCACAGCCTCAGAGCTGTAAACCTCACCGCATGTCAGGATCATTGCACACAAAACTTGCATCACTCACAAGCTCGCAAACCATATTTGGTGTTCTCATCATTGTCGTTCACATCGCGTCTCTTAAAAGGCCTGGAGTATCTCCCACTTTTGCAAGTCTGTTTGAGGTGCAGTCAGTGGCGTGCGGTGGGATTTCCAATTGGTGAGGCACTGTGGAGCACACAGGTCTAGTTGCTTATTTTCACTTCAAGATGCCTTTATTCACTTTGCAGACTGTATATCAATAGAAGCTGTATCTCATTGACATGCTCTACAAGCAAAATAAGGATGAGAAAAAAAAAAAATTATGCAAGTTTCAAACCCAGACCTTCGCACCACGCCTCCCGCTCATCCATCTGAGTAAACAATGATGACGTCACAGTGTGCGAACAATGACTACTATTCAATAGTTGGAACAGATATTACATTTAGACCTTTGTGGTTAAATATTGTGCGTGAGATTTATATAGTTGCTTAAGACTTGTTAACCGCTCAGTGAAGTGTAACACAGACACATTTAAACATATTCGTATTTTGTCATAGAAGCTTCAATTTCCTGGTCACGAGCTGCGTGAGCTTCCTATCTCAGCTTTGTAAACTCCTGTTGTTCATTCTTTTTGAAATTAAAAGAGTCTCCGCTAAGTTTTGTTTACGTTTTTTTTTTTTTTTACTTTGACGCTGATAAATCCTACGGCAGCTCATGTTTACGAAGCAGATAAACAAGTGAATAAAAATATCACAATCGTTTTCTACAATACTATGTTTTGATCTTTTTTCTCTTTTGTCTCTTCGGTCTTCTGACTGCCGTGTTTAGCCTCACTTTAAACTATTAAAAGATGATTGCTTGCTTGCATTTCTTGTAAAAAAAAAAAAAACTTTCTTCATAGACTGAAACTGATGATTTTATCAAGGCACACCTGGCAACATCTCAAATGTACCTGGGACATTAATTAGAAAATCACTGTACAGTGAACAAACCATGCGAACTGATGCAGGAAGCTTAAAATTCATTATTTGTGTTCATGTAATTTTTAAGGAAGCAAAGTCGAGTATAGCACCTATAGGATATCTCAAAAGACTTACGCCTATTGATTTATTTATCCTCATGGCCTTAGAGTTGTCTTTGGGAATTATACCTAGGCCCATTTAATAATAAGGTATGTTTACATGTATGTAGCAGTACAGAGCAAGTTTTCCCAGTTCACATGTAGCTGACCAGAATACATCATCTTAACTGCGGCCTCGTCATCTGAATTACTCCTGTTTATGAATAATTGAAGAGTCAGAAAGCACACAACCACCTTTAAATCACACGCACTTATGTCCTTGCGGTACCGTGAAAACATATTGACTCCCGCGAGCTTTCGAGGGTCTTGCGCATGTTTATAATCATCTTCTCCGCTCTGACCTATCGCCGGACAGTTAACAGAAGCGACCATCCTCCATTTATCAGGTCCACACGAGGCGGAGCGCGATCAATAATTCATGAGAGTTGTAGAGACGCCGGAGAACGGTCGGGGGGCTGCCGGAGACGTGAGCGGATCGGTGAGGCTGCCAGATCGCTGAGCATGGAGAGAGAACACGAGGAGAACACCAGGACAGGAGCCAAGCAGACTGTCGGTCCTCAACAAAACACCTGTTCAGAGGGACAGGTGTGAACGCGGGCCAGCTCCGGGACTGTGCCGGAGCTGGAGACATGTGGAGATGCTAATCCATCAGAGGAGGATGGAAGACAGAGTTCTAATCCGTTGAAAGGCTGCTGACATTAAGGTGTTTAGTGGAATGGTTTTGTGGTTTCGTCTATATCAGAGCAAATAAAAATATATGAGAAGCAAATGTAACTCAGTGAGGATCATGGCATGTGTAAACAAAAAAATAAAAAATTAACCAAATTACATTACTTTGAAGCAACCAACGACACTGTAGTTTAATCTAGAAAAATGAAATTAAGGACAAAAGTTTGTTAAACTGAGTGGATAGAAGCAGAAGTTAACAAAAGTTGGAATCATTAAATTATAATTTACTTTTAGTAAAAAGTCTTGATCATGTCACATTTTCATTAATTGCACATACACCATGTTGCAGTCCAATGTTCACTTGAATCTTGGGGACCAGCTCTCACAGAGCACATATTACAGTTACAGGTCCAAGGAAGGGGAGGTGGGCGACACTTGCAGACGGTAAAAAAAAAAACCTTAAAAAAAATGCATTTTTATGCACCAAAATCTACCAAGGATGTGAAAGTGGCACTAAACCCACAGCCATACTGAGACCTGAACGCTCCTGTTCGGCTTTGTAGTGGTTTTCACACACGCACTACAAACATTAGTACTAGCAGCGCACCCAAAAAAGACTGACCATTCCAGATCCGGATCCAGATTTGTTTTGATCCGGTGAACACTGCTGGCATGCATTGCGAGAGTTCACAGGGCTTCACGCTCAATGTGGGACTTCACACGATCACTGCGCATATGTATATGTAAAGAAAGAACACTTGTGCTGAGGTTTGGGCTTATTTCACGTCAGTTAATTTTCTGTTTGATTTTTCGGAACACAATGGATGAGCTCAGGACATTTATTTACATCATATGGGTTATATAGTTGTGTATATGTTGAGAAATTTGACATATTGGTTTTAGCAGTAGTAGTGTAATTGTGAAAACCACCAGATGCACTTCACCAAAAAGGGTTCCGGAGCGCTCCAGCAGTCCGGCAAAAGTTCCTTCCAACCGAAAAGATCCAAATGACTCCAGAATTCCCGTGTGAGAGTCTCTCATTACTTTTCAAGAAACAAAAAGCCTCCATACGGCAGACTGGAGTCCGGACTGGATGCAGCGTAAGCCTGGTGTTATTGCTGATTGACTAAAGAGGAGATGATTTATACTTTATATACAAACTTAATAAAAATATCCCTTTGCATTTTTTGTGAGCCTATTTTTTTTTTCTTCAAACTGTTTTGCAGAAACTAATATTTTGACCAGAATTGGAACTTGTAGCTTTTCAGTCGTAAAAGCAACTGTAGCTAGCTTGTTTGCTAATGGCAATTTCTAATTTTGAACATTTCAACTTTTACGCAAGACAATTTGATCGATTACTTTTATGGAATTGTTGTTATAATTTTTTCACATTTTGGCCTAAAAGTATCTGTCCTCATGGAAAACATTCTAAAGTATGATTTTAAACAGACTTGATTTTCAAATGTGTGTCCTACTACTTCTAAACTCTTTGGGACATGGTTAATATCGACTTCTTATGGCTTAAGAATATAGTATTTTACACCAAAGTGAAACTGCAGCGAACCAGCCGAGAACAGCCAATCAGAGTGCAGCTTATCTGTGAGAAAAACAATATTTTATTTTTCGATTCAGCTGTATGATTTGATCACAAAATGCTCCAATTAATACACATTTTGCTGTAAAAAAAATATATGCAAATTTACTATAAAGAAAAGTGAGGTACCAAGCTTTAACTGTGTGTTTCCATGGCATTGTGCAGCTGATCTCAGTCTGTATCTGTGAAATGTGACAAGCCTCAGTGTTCCTGTTGTTTATTTTCTTTTCACTATTTACTTTTATTTTCTCATTTTACATGTCAGCTCCAAACTCAATATTCCAATATTCTGCACAGTTGCAGTTCTTTATACTGTATTTGTTATCAGACTGCAGCTGCTTTTTCCTATTTTACTTGAGTTTGAGCTCGTCCAGGAGAAAATCATGTTTCTTTCCACTGACGCTCATGCATTTTTGACACACAGACATAATTTAAAATGATTTGATGATGTGATTTCTGCATAATGGGCATCTTTCATCTTCATCGCAAAATTGTGGGTGTGACGTGTATTAAAAGTGTTAAGTTAAAACTCCTTTATGCTCCATTTTCATACCTAAATATAAAATTGTGTTCTAAGTGTACTTACCATCGCTACAGTCATACTTCATCCATTTTTGATGATAAGTTCTAAGTACCAAAAGATGTCCAAAAAAATACCAAAAGATAAGAAAATGAGAAACAGGAACAGTGGTGTATCACCACTGTTTATATCATGTTTGATGGAAAGAGGCGACCTTACTTTTATACATAGCTATTCTACGCTTTGTCTTGAGAACAAAAAAATGATTTTCATGTGTATCTATTATACGATGTTGAGTAGACACACTGTGAAAAGGGTTAAATAGACATGCTATTTTCTTGCCGTTTTAAATGTTTTGGTTGAAATCATGTGGGGAAATTTTTTGGGGACGTAAGGTTAAGTTTAGGGTTGAAGTTACAAAAATGGGTAATCTTAGATTTTCGGCTTGGAGTTAAGATTAGGATTATGGTTTTGTTAAACTTCATAAGCAACACGACTTAGACTTACTAGTGACTTGGATGTATGGATATATGACTTGAAACTTACTTGTGATTTGGATGTTACTACTTTTGCATTGTGACATGGATGTTATGACTTGAGACTTACTAATGACTTATTGTATAACTCGAAACTTACTTGTGACTTAGATGTAATACTTGGACTTGCTAGTGACATGAATGTTCTGACTTGGAGATACTAGTGACTTGGATGTTATGACTTGGACGTACTTGTGGCTTGGATGTTATGACTTGGTTGGACGTACTTGTGACTTGGATGTTCTTGGATATTATGACATAGACTTGTGACTTGGGTGTTACGTTTTGGACTTGGATATTATGGCTTGGACTACTTGTGACTTGGATGTTATAACTTGGACGTACTTGTTTGAGAATTGGACGTTATGGCTTGACACTTACTTGTGACTTGGATGTTATAACATGGACTTACTAGTGACTTGGATGTTATAACATGGACTTTCTTGTGACTTGGATGTTACGACTTGGATTTACTAGTGACTTGGATGTTACGACCTGGATTTACTAGAGACTTGGATGTTACGACTTGGATTTACTAGTGACTTGAATGTTATGACTTGGAGATACTAGTGACTTGGATGTTATGACTTGGACTTACTTGTGGCTTGGATGTTATGACTTGGTTGGACGTACTTGTGACTTGGATGTTCTTGGATATTGTGACATAGACTTGTGACTTGGGTGTTACGTTTTGGACTTGATATTATGGCTTGGACTTACTTGTGACTTAGATGTTATATTTGGACGTACTTGTTTGAGAATTGGACGTTATGGCTTGAGACTTACTTGTGACTTGGATGTTATAACATGGACTTACTAGTAACTTGGATGTTACGACTTGGATTTACTAGAGACTTGGATGTTACGACTTGGATTACTAGTGACTGGATGTTAGGCTGGACTTATCGTGACTTGGATGTTATGGGACTTAATGGACTTGACTACCTGGATGTAGACTTGGAGTATTGTGATGGATGTTATGACTTGGACTTACATGTGACTTGGACTTACTTGTAACTTGGATGTTACGACTTGGAAGTACTTGTGACTTGGATGTTATAACATGGACTGACTAGTGACTTGGATGTTATGACTTGGATTTACTAGTGACTTGGATGTTATGGCTTGGACTTATTCGTGACTTGGATGTTATGACTTGGACTTACTCGTGACTTGGATGTTATGACTTGGACTTACTCGTGACTTGGATGTTATGACTTGGACTTACTCGTGACTTGGATGTTATGACTTGGACTTACTCGTGACTTGGATGTTATGACTTGGACTTACTCGTGACTGGGATGTTATGACTTGGACTTACTGTGACTTGGACTTACTTGTTACTTGGATGTTGCGACTTGGACATACTTGTGACTTGAACATTATGACTTGAGACTTACTTGTTACTTGAATGTTATGATTTGTGACTTACTCCCACCTTGTCTGTGAGTATCCATACATACATACATACGTGTATTGCATACGTGAATCTTAAGCCATAGCCAACTTGATAGACAGGCAGGAAAATTGGAATCTCTTTTGTAACGATTCAATATGCGTGCTCCTTGTTTCATCATTTCTATCACATTTTGATCTTGCATTGCACTATATTCATTGGACTCTTGGTTGATGATCCATAAATTTTCCCAAGTCCATAGTCTGGTGGTTATTGCGTTTGCAGTGATTTGATAGTGCCCATTTTAGGTTGACCAGAAGGCGCAACAGGACAGTTTAAAATTGCTTCTAAAATGTGAGCTCCCCTGCCTTGCACTGGTTTAATATTTTGCACAGATTTTGTCTCCAAAGAGGAAGAAGAGAAAAATGGTGCGTGCAGTGGGTTTGATGGTTTTTGAAATTGAAATATTTTCCGTGTTCTGTCATCACAAGGCATTTTTCTGCTATCCAGCTCGACAGACAGTTACAGAAAAATCATTTAGCTTTTGAAGGTCTTTAATCACCAGTATAATTTTGTAAAGCTGTATCACACAAACAAAAAAAATAAAAAATACAAATAATTGCTGGAACTAACAGTGCCGTCTAAGTATTCAACAAATGCTTTTATCTGAGAGAGCTGGGATTTTTATCGGAGGGAACCAGTAAGATTGGTTATTAGCCTCCTCAAAGGATAAACGTCATTTGTTTGGGAAAACATCTTAATATTCTTGCCTGAAGCGGGAATAGCTTAGACTAGCTAACCAATTAAACAGTAGCAGTGAGTCTTTGTAGTGGAAATGTGTTCCTCTGATCACCTGCCAGTAAAATGCTAAATGTAGTTTTGCCAAATAGAATAGAATAGAACAAAATAGAAAAAACTTTATTGTCTAACGCAACATGTGGCAGAAATTCTTCTTTGACAAGGCTCTAGACATTCATCCAGAGCTCATTCATAGAAAGCACAATAAATACATTCATAATACATGAAACAACAGTTCTGTTCCCTGGCTCATTATGACTGATCAATGAGGCAATGGCATTTGCAACAAATTATACAAGTTCCTGCGGGCCAATGGACCTTATAGCGCCTGCCTGATGGTAACGGTAAAATGTTTTTTTTTTTTTTTTTTATGTGGTAGCATTCATGCTAGAGTCAAGACTAAACATGGATCAGTCTTATGCTTTTGCCAGAATCAGGACTACACATGGACCGGCCTCCTGCTGGTGCCAGAGTCAGGACTACACATGGACTGGCCTCCTGCTGGTGCCAGAGTCAGGACTACACATGGACTGGCCTCCTGCGGTGCCAGAGTCAATTGCTTGCTAAGTTAATTGAAATGTAGTAGAAGTCTTCAAAGTAGTCATCTGGACAGTGTTTCCGAAGATCAGACATTTCGACTCTCATCCAAAAGTCATTTTCAATCTGATCATCTTTCAGTCTGATCACTGTCCAGATGACTACTTTGAAGACTTCTACTATCGATCACTTCTGGACGAATGAGGGATTACACCGTCTTATTTAAAATGACTGTTTTAATGCCTTACCTGTTCTGTGCACTTGTTGTTAAATTGTGTTGTTGAGCATTTTAATCATCCAATAAATGTATATAAGGTGCATTTGCATACTTAGTGACTGAGAAAGCAAATGTGATTGTTTTAAGGTAACCTGACACTGCTTCTATTACAAAACTTCCAAAACTAGAACTAATATGGCCAGAACAGACAAAAATGGACCCAAATTTTTCTGTCATTTGAGGAAGCAAAGGCAAGATGAACATGAACATGAACACGAGCAAGGAAGAAACCAAGACCAGACTTTATGGGTTTAGATCCGGGAGTGACTTATAGGTTCTTGTACTTTTTCCATTTGAATTCAAAGTAAAATAATCTTATTCTGACTTTATGGAGTCGCAGAGTTTCTTGAATAAGGATTACAGAATTTTTCCACTAAATAGCACTCTATACTGGATGCTAATTGCCCTCTACAATTCACTTGCCTTGTGTCTTGCCATTCCATTGACTTTTCCTCTTCTCTACATTTCAAGAGAACATGCTTGTGGAACTCCAGGGCATTTTCTGCTGCTGGATGTGTCGTGTTAACAGTCTGAACATGAGACAGACAAAGACCAGGACCTGCTGTTTCTGTGCTGTAGAATAAATCAGAGACTGTTAACATGCTCCCTTAGCAGCTCTGACATTCCTGTGGTGTTTTGTAATGAGGAATCTGCTGTTTTTGACAAAGTTACAAAGAATGAGAACGAGCGACTTGTTCTAACTTTGTTCTCCGCGCCACAGTCCGCACTCAGAAATCACACAGGATTTCAGTTTAGTCTTCAGACTTTATAGGAAAGAGAAGTGTTTTATGATGGTTTTGCGATTTTTAGGCTAAGAAACAAATGGATGAAGGCTGGTTTTGATTAAGTTAAGTTTATAAAAGTGACTCACAATTCAATCTGAACAGCACAGCAGTCGTTTTATTCACAGATTGTACATTATAATCTATGAGACAAAAAGGATTATATTCTACTTAATTGAACAAAAATGTATAATGTAAATGCCATTGCCGGGAGGTTGAACTAAAGGGAAAAGGAAACAAAAGACTAAATGAAAAATCTGTTGTCATGGGAACACTGGGTTGTAGCACAGTGGGCACATCTTGTTGGAATGTGTATGGTACTTGCATGGGTTTGCTTTGAAAGAAAATTGATGTTTAACAAATGGTTGTTTTATCAAATATTGATTTGCGACAGCTCCTGTGCAAACGGATCCTCTGATGGTGCTTTCTCATCTTTATCTATACCCAATTTCAATACTGAGTGAGAAACCGTGCAAAAGGAGGAGAAGCTGTGCATGTGACTGTGGGCCAGTTGCAGAATCAATTGAGTGGATGTGGGAGTTTGACTTTTGTACTATGTTTTTTTTTTGTTTTTTTACTTATCAAAATCTGATTTTTTTTTTTTTTTTTTTTTTGTCATTATTGCAAATTACATTGAAATATGTTTTTGGATTGTGCCTCCAAGTCGCTGTGTGTGCATATATAGCAGTTTTTTGTTTGTTTTTCTTTCAAGGTGCTCAGTCCTCACTAATCTTTATTTAGGGCACTACATTGGGGGCATGCCATTTTGGACAGCCCAGTCTCAGAAGAAAAAGTAGATATACAGTACAACAAAATGTCAAAAAACGTTATATATATGTCTTAGGTTTAAGGTGTAAATCTTAACCTGCCCCAAACCCCAGACCTAATCTTACCAATTTTAGTAACTTTATGCCTAAATTTACCCGTTTCTCTTGAAGAAAACGTCCCCATGTGGCTGCAACCAAAACTCGTCCTATTTTGACGCTGTAAAATCTCGTGTCATTTTTACGCTTTTTCATATCGTGCTAAATGCACGGCATAACATAAGTACTAAAAACAGCTGTGAACTCGTGCTCAAAATACGCTGCTTTGTGTCGTGGTAAAAGTACACTATCTAGTGAGACTGTGTTGAGTGTGTACATCGCGGGTGTATTTCATGCGTGTACCTCACGGGTGTAGTTCGAGCATGTACCTCGCGTGTGTATTTTGAGCGTGTACATTGAGTGTGTAGTTCGAGCTTGAGTGTGTACATCGCGCATGTAGCTTGTGGTTAAAGTTCATAAACAGGCAGGGGGCTTTGGGATCTACTTCCACTGCCTCGGAGATCTACTAGTAGATCACAATTGACTGGTTGGTGACCCCTGAGCCAGGATAATCAACGAAACACTGGTAATTAAAGCCTGTTAGCCCTAAAGGCGCTAACAATAGCTTTTAAGATGCTAACATTAACTGCTTACTTTAGTTTGAGCTGTAAGTTGAATTTTCCAGTCTGTTTGATGTTTAAAGTGGTGTCTAAATAAAACTTGTATGATGATTATTAATACTGTATGTGTGAGTCAGTCGGACTTGATCAGCTGAAAGTACTGCGCTACTTGTCCTATGATCATGAATGAGTCCACTATGACTCTCTGAACAGGGCAGGACTGAGTAGCGAACATGTGAACATATGTTGTTATGTGGACACCCCAGTGTAAGCAAACACAAGGGGAAGGTGCGTTAAGTATCTTTTTTCTCATTGATTCTTGATAATGGTGTTCTTGTTTTGCTTCTGAGATCTGACAGGAACAGGCTATGACAAAAAGGTATGGCCTCAGAACTATATCTATGCACTGGTAATGTAAGCTATTATTGCAATAACATCAAAGTTTTCTTGTAATATCTGCTTCACTCCTAATAGTCCTAGCATGTTCAAATGATGTTGACAATTAGGTGCTGCTCCTGCTTAATCACATGTTCACAGCTGTTAGCTTTAGCCACAGCCCGCACTATGATGGATGATCTAATAACGAGCAAATTAATTACACCTAATATGACCACATCTGCTGCTCTCAAGACGCACAAACACATGCACACCTAAAATGTGTTTCATTACTATCAAAAGCAACATGTCTCTAAAGCTAGTCACAATGTGTTTTTCTTAGATGATTGGACGTCGTTTATCAATGGGTTTGAATAGGCTTTCTAGATCTCTAGACTACAATCAACTGCCCCAATGCACCGAACCTAAATCTGCTTTAATGATTGATTAATGTTGCCCCACCCTCTGGGACAGAGACTGCACCGACCTCACCACTTTTAGGAAAAATGTCAAGACCCATCTGTTTAAATCTGCTTTAATGATTGATTAATGTTGTGATTACTAACTGTAGCACTATTAACTGCCTTTAAATGTAGAAAAGCACTATATAAATAAAATGTATCATCATCATATCATAATCATAATCATAATCATAATAATAAAACATAATAATGACAATAAGTTAATAGAGAATAGGAGAAATCTTTCAGCTACATCAGCTACATTGGTCTTGAGCCACTTAGTGACCTCAATTTCATTTCACTCCAGCTTCTTGGCAGGTATTGTTGGACTGCATACGGTTCCAAAAAGCAGTATGTAT
Source organism: Mugilogobius chulae (assembly GCA_038363315.1). Lineage (NCBI taxonomy): Eukaryota > Metazoa > Chordata > Actinopteri > Gobiiformes > Gobiidae > Mugilogobius > Mugilogobius chulae. The sequence continues at coordinate 5,686,341 of CM076403.1, read as the reverse complement.
GGTCGTCTGTCCAATCAGTAAACAGACTCTATTTGTTCTTCTTCTTTGACCTCAGGTCAAATACAACTCAGGTCATATATAACTTTGAATATGATAGCGTACTTGTAAGTTTGTCTTACAGAAACGTCAGCAATCAGTGACACACATGTTCATCCTCTAGTCCCTGAACTACAAAATAACCAAACAAAAAACAGCGATAGGCTAAACCAAAGTCCCCGCCTACTGAACCCAGTGATGTGATGTCTGGTTTCATAAAGTGAAGTGAAACCAGCTGACGTATCAGGTAGTCCAAACCTAGCAAGAGGATCTGGACATAGGCCCCTGAGCCCTGCACAGAGACATTCACTCTCACTAGCACTCAGCACACAACAGTTTATCACTGTGCAAAAACAAAAGTTATGCTGCTAAATCAACATTTGTGAATGATATTTGTCTTTACAACTTATATGCGTTACATTCAGGTGAGTGAAAACACTGATCAAGCTGCAGTAGCCAGACATCTGTTCATACGTTGTTTTAACAAGACGCTTCCCCAGCCAACTAGACGTAAAACGTGCTTTCTGCAGACAAAATGCAGAACGGAAAGTGATCAACCGATAAGCCCTCTGAATATTCCAAGAGTAAATACATCAAATGCAATGTGCTGACCTGTATAAGTATGTGTGAATATGCTCTCTGAATGGTGTGCTGTACTACATATCCATCTGGGAAGTCTGTCTCTGAAAGCCATGAGAGGACAGGTATAACGTCACGATGAACATTTGAAGCAGCACAACAGAGGGACAGGCAGAGAAATCAAACAGCTGCTAAATCCAGTTGAGAAAAAAGGCCCAATCCTCGAGGTACAAAGCACCTCTATCTGCACCTTTGGCTTCTGCCCAAACCACATAGTCATGTTGCGATTGCTTACTAAAAAAACCCCAAATACCACATTTCATCTGGTTGGTGCAGATGTGCAATAACACTACCAAATCAGCCTGGAACCGTTAGAATGTCATCACTCGATAAATCACGAATAATGCTTTTTTAAATTTAATATTGAAATCAACTGCATAGAATTTTGACAAAAAATGATATGCAGTCTCTCCATCCTTCCTCCGTTTTCTTCAAATCTGTCCCAGAAATGATGAGTGATTCCTGGTTCCCCGCAGACAGACAGAGGAGAGGAACATGGCCCCACAGAGGAGAGTTTCAGTGTGTCATTTGTTCAACACGCTTCCATCTGTGTCTGCCAATTTGTCTGACAGCCTTTAAAACTGCATCAAATGACTGCATAGGCCACTGTTCTCCGAGGAATCAAGTCGCTTCGAGCACAGAGCAGTTTCCTGGGAGAAGCTCTTTAGATGCTGAAGGGATTTGTAATGTGTGGACAGAGGGAAAGACTTATTTGTTATGATGTGAAGGTGGATAAAAACATGAAAGCAACCTCTGTAAGAAGGATCGAGGATTAAAGTGAATGTAAAAAAATAATGTAAAAAAAATAATGTAAAAAAAAAAAAAATACATACTCTTACTCTCTGTGGATTTACAGTCTAGCTATCAGTTCATACAGTTTTTTTTTTACTTTATCTGGAACAGAGCAGAAGCATCAGTCTGAGCAGTCCACTGGGGGCCCTGAGGCGTTCAGGTCAGCCAAGAGACACAGTCCCTCTATTGTCCCTGGACTTCCTTAAGGCCTCCCCCCTGGTGGACATGCCCTCGACACCACACCAGAGAGGCTGTGTCCAGGAAGTGTCCAGAAGAAAGGTGGAAACTCATTACAGAATTTACTCAGCTTCCTCACTATGGGGGCTTTTTTGTGTGTGTGTGCAAAGTTTTGGTTGGTTAATCAATGTTTAAAAAACATAATAATTGTAAAGCAAATTGTGTAGTTATTTGTCTTGAAATTTAATATTTGAAGTTTATTACATAACAAAAGTAATGTATTGAATTTATATAGTGCTTTTCATGACACTCAAAGCTTCCCTGGGATCCAAGAGTAGGTCTGGTCACCACTCCCCCACCACCCCTCCAACCGACTTTACAACAAACCGTGCAATCAAATTAGTAGGCCATGTGTGCCTGCTGTGGCCTATTACATTCGGCCTGACTCTTTAAGAGGAGGGTCTCTTACCTGCTTGAGCTCCTCTGATGTCACCTGCCATTTTGGAGCACTGTAACACAAGCACCAGAAATGGCTCCATAATCGCTTCAAAATCACCTTTCAGCCCAACTCTCTGTTGATCTAAAGTTTGGTAATTGTGCCCAAGTTGCATGATTCCCCAATGAGTATTCTCTGGTTCTGTTTAATTGTCCATTCATTCAGTCGATGTGTCCAAACAAACATTTCTGCTTTCATAGACACTGGCACGTGTACGAGGGATTAATTCAGGACATCATGCACGTTACACTATTCACAAGGTCGAGTAAATAATGTTGTGCTCTTCAAAGGTATTGTTACTTTCTTGTAAATATATTTACCTGGCGCTGTTTGTGCAGCTCTGTGACCTAACTACTAATGCTGCCGGGCACACGAAGGATCATATCCAAGGTGTTGCTCTGCATGCCTACATCTATGTTCCTGCTTCGGATCATATAACGAGTGTCGTACTTGCCACGTATCATAGATGACAATGTATTTTTATAAATTGTGCGCATTAGTTCCAAACATACTATGCTGCTTTCGCACACATAGTGAGTAGCCTTAGGTCCTTTTCTCCGTGCGTGCAGCTGTTTACCTTTGGTCTTTCATGTGTGGTCGTCAATGAATTGAACCACTCTCTATCTTTTTGATTTTCAATTCTTATGTTATATCTGAACGTTTGTGCGAGAAGCTGAGCTCGTTGTCCTCTTCTCTGTTCCTTATACACTGAGCTCTTCCTATATGATTTTTTTATATATTCATTCCCATTTGCCTCTTCATGTTTCCCTTCATTACACCATCTGCACATCATTGCCTCTAACAGGCTAATGGTCTTTGGCACATCCTATTGAAAGACTCTTACTACCAAGCTTAATAAATTATGGTTTCTAATGGTGATATGTTCGTTCACTCTCTAAAGCTGCTGTGTGACTTACTTTATTTTGATACGGCGGTATATAAAAAGAGGTCTGTAGGTGGATACCACGTTTGTTAGTAAATACTATCCGTGTAACACCATATGCCATAATATGGGTAAGGTGGCACAGCGTTCTATGGCTATTTTCTACAATGTGTGGAACAAAGATTGATGTCCGAGAAAGATTATTACCATAAATTTTTGTGTCTCTCAAAATGAACATGATGTCTTTCTTTTACTACTCACACTGGTGAGGACTAATCATGGTTTCTTTTAATATTGGCTTACTGTGGCCAAACTATATTGGCTTGGATTGTGCATTGAGTTCTCAACCTTCTTGGGTGGTAGTAAGGAATTTAACACACATAAGCTACTACATTATGTGTGACACGAGTGCATACATTAATAGAAATAGGAAGATCTACATGTGTGCTCCACACTCTGACACCTCCTGACTTTTCACACACTTCAGTGTCTCCCATATCCCTAGCGCGCTCCAGAGCCCTCGCCACTTAGCTTCTGAGATGTCCAACCTGCCCCAACTCAATAGCATGCTTTAACCTAGGTGTGAGTATCACAAGAAGCCTTTCATCATGTTAATATTCATCTCATGTGACATAATGGAATGTTAGTATGGAAAAAAATACTTTTCTAGTGTACAGAATTCTGGCTGTCATGATTCGGTGGATTAGTCCTTCGTCACACGTTGTTATACTTCTCTTGGGCTAACTGCCTGTAGACTATCATTTTCGCAAGATAGATGTTGAGTGTATTGTAATGATTCTTGGTAACATTCTTATCTCGTATCTCTCCAGGCTCCCTCAGGGAACTACAGACAGAAGTGGCTTCATGCTATTATCTGGGGCATGAAGCATCCTTTGATAGTTTTCTGCACATTTATTGTCACTTGTAAACAATATAGAACTATATAAAGTAACGAAACAGAGTGTATGCTATTACACATTCGTACTTATATGCAAAAGGTAACAATTTATTACTTATAAATAAAGGGCATTTAGTTTCATTATTTATTTGCACATGCATTTAAGACTGTGTTTTTAACGAGTGTAACTTTTTTATTTTACCTGATGTGC